>OX578134.1:118076651-118531651 GCA_951213105.1 Amaurobius ferox
TTATGCATTTCATACCAACAGTTTGTAAATTCTACAATGGGGCTTCCTATTACACAGGTTTTTGTATAGCAGTATATAAAACTGCTTTCAAAATATCTTCTTTCGATAAATGAAATTTTGTCAAAATATACAGAAAGGATATTTTTTAAACAAAAGAAAAAAATATTACCTAAACGTTAAGTGGCGAGCCACATCAAATCAGCCACCCTGTGGGTCATGTATTAAAGATCGTTGATGTAATAGCCCTTGATATTAAAATCAAGTTAATAGTGAATCACACAAATAAATCATTCCGACACAGACTCTTGAAACCTTATAATAATAGGTGTTCCGTATATCACGCTATAATACAAGCTTCAACTCGTTAAACTTAACAAGTTCGTTAAATTAAAGTATTCTCCAAAGCTGAATAATTGTTTAACAGTTTTAAAATGTGGTTTTGTATTTATGTGCTCACAACTGTTATCCAGAAATAGCGAATATACGAAATTGAAGATGTCTTCTTTAATATAAATTTCCATGACAACAGTAAGTAACATAAATGCCCTGTACAAGACAAATAAATATATACTTTAAAGTAATCACCATTTTGCACTTTTTACAAACAATTATAAAGCTGTAAAAGTCTGTAGAAAGCTGTAAGGAATATTTTGATGTAAAAATATAATGGATCGTAACAAATATTTAATATAATTCTTTATAAATATATTTTTTTAAATTTAGCTCAGAATTTTTATCATAAATTAAATTAATATATTTGAATGGCAAGAATGTAATTATAATACTGAGTGTGGAATTATAAGTTTCACTGAGCAAATTGTGCAATTAAAAGGATCAAACCACAAAAATGGTATATACAAATCATAAGGTTAAATATTCATGTATATAGTTTAACATAAATTTTCTCATACATTCATATTTGCATCAGAATTAGTATCAGAATAGCAAACCATTATCTCTTTATGAGCTTTAGTGTGCAAGTTATTCATTTTAGTAATTTAGAAACTATTCCACAATAATTATTTTATAAAGCCCGCTAAATGAATGTCACTTTGAACAACTGAATGCAAGCATTTATAACATTAAATGTAATTGATTCCATAGCGAACATTAAATTATCCTTTTGCTTCGTATCTTGTACTACTACCATTGCATCCTCAGGAAACATTGGTAAGAAAATACTAAATTTAACATACTTTAATCAAATCTAGAAAAAGGCAAAATAATTATTTTTAATTCCTTCAAAATTTAATTATAAAATATAGTAGAGGTATGTACAGCAGTTCTTCACCTATCTTGGCGATAGACATACAAACCCATTCATAAACAAGTACAAAAATGTATCCAGTTTCAAGCTTACCGATGACTCTCCATCTCAGTCCATCGTATAAACGATTACGAGAACTAATTTTAACTGAAATCAGTCCCTATCATGATTTTTCCTGCTAGAATCACACTTCTATAGACGAAAATCCCAGATTGAGGAAACGGACACTTTCACGTTTTTTTACCAAACGTACCCTTTTAACAGTTTAACAAACACTGGATGCTTACATTACATTCATAGTTCCCCATGTTATATATAACATCAGTTTTTCTAATGTTACTCATAGCCGCTTTCAATTATTACAAAAATGTATTTGTAACTTTAATTTTGGACACCAGTGCGCATTTGGTAGGGGTTTCATACATATTTTTGCTTAAAAAAAATTAAAAAGGAAAATTTACAATTTCTTGAGGTTTTACTGAAATTTTTCAGTTCAGAAAAGGAGATTGAGATTCTCATGGCCACTTAAATATACCCCTTATGAAATGTTATATTAGCTACGGATAGAAATCAATCTTTAGCTTAACCTTTACGTTACGGCTCCAAGAATCCATTTTTTCAACTCCAGAACGTCAAAATAACTGAAAATTCCATCCCTCTATATAAACACCTGCAATGACCTTGTCTTTTGTTCGTAACTCGTTCCCCCTTTAGCCAGGAGAAACTTGAAGGAATGGCTGTAGGCATTGGTACAGCAGTTAAACCAGCGCCGTTCTAGAAGAAGAGATTTTCAGTGGTACAACTGTTGTACCGCCGTAAGGAAACGATTAAATGCTCATTTAAAGTTTCCCTCCATGCCACAAAGGTTGGGCACCACTGATCCACATAGTAGTGTAAGAAGTAAACATATTCATAGTAGTATGTTTACAGGACAACTAAAACAACAACAATATTGTACTTCAAAGAAATTTTAAAGTATCAAACTAAAGTACTATATATTGTCTCATAATGAGATCCCGACATACAGAGGTGATCCCTCATTACACGCATACTCGCTGCCGTTTACCGGAACTTTATAATTGTTAAACTGCAATAAACGCACATCTACCAAATATGCATTAAGCAGCGAGATACTTACGAATTTTAGTCCCGTAAGCAGAGAATGTAAAGGCCTAATAAGCGAAAAGGGCTACTCTGAGGAAAACTAAAATTTTGGCGCTTTCAATTTCTGGGCAAATTATCACAACTGTAAAAGTTTTAAATATTTGGTGTTTCCTATAATTTACCTGCTTTTATATTCTTTTATTCTCATCTCTTTTTAAAGCTCCATTGGTCTTAGACGAACTTTAGTCAGCCATAGTTAATTAAAATAAAAATTATTTCCAAATGTGTCAAAATAGTCTCAAAAATATATATTTATTGATTTAGCTAATATTAAAAATCAGTTTGAAACTTAGACCACTTAAATTATGCCATATGCTATTTTACGCCTTATAAAGTGAACACAAATACGAAGTGAAGTCATTATTAAACACACGCATGCGTGTTTGACCTCGTCCTGACCCCTATTCGCAAATGATAGGGCACAGCTTGTTGAGAAACATTTTTATTTGTATTTAACAACCAAGGGATATTTTGCGGGAATGGGATTTTGTATTTATCGTAATAATTAGTTTAATTAATTTTAAATAACTTTATATTTTATAAAAGTAATATACTTTCATTTTCGAATAAATACATTTTGGTTCATTCATTCATTTGTTTATTACCCAAGCTGCCTAGCTCACTAAAACGGTAAAGAGCAGATACAAAGGACTACCGAGAAAACACAGGAAAAGAACGCATAGACATGCACAGATATACATAGATAATGTAAATATACATACAGTAGTTTAATGAATACAAAAGTGATACAAATAAATAAAATGATGCAAACATGTAGGAATATTTTCTTGAATCAAAGATTTGAAACAATCGAAAGAATTGAAAAAATAATAAAATGAATAGGAAAACAAAAATATGCAAACAAAAAGTTGAACAGTGCAAAAATTTAACCCATGTACCATAAGAAGATAACTAAAAATATAAACTACTCATAAACAAGTTAATATTGCTTTATTCTGGATGGCTCAAATATCTCAACTTGTTCTAGTCGCCATATATAATGCGCCCATAAGGATCGTTCCTCCACACTCAATATTTGTTACGCCACTGGCATTAAGCAAACAAGAATGGGAATTATGGAACTGCAAGTATTTGAGGCGAAATTATATTCTTCAATTAATTGCATATTTATTTTGAATCAGTCTACCAACACCAGCAAAGATCCTACCTGCACTAGTAAAATAAGGAATCGTGTGTACTTAATTATATATATTTATATATATATATATATATATATATATATATATATATATATATATATATATATATTTCTCATTAAATAGCTACTTATAGAATTACAATTATATATCATTTTCATCTATCTGTAGCACAGTTATGAGAGAAAATGGTATTTTGATTCAGTAAAAGAATAACAAATCCCACCAAGTACAAATAGTGTGTTACCTTTCAAATATATTTATAACTAAAATTACTGTTTGAGTTGTGCCATAAATGACAATAGCGATATGTAAGCTTACCTTTGTCAAAAGTGTATCTCAAAACAGCAGAACATGTCGAAATACAGCGAACCTAAAATATTATAAAATTCACGTCAAAACTGAAGCTATAATTTTCGAAGACAACACATAACAATTCCAATACAACACTTCAGTAATTTAGGAAAAGTTCAAACAATCAGTTTTTTACGAATTGTAGCATAACATGCCACGTTTAAAATTTTACATCAAGGTTATTTCAGATAAATACATAAATTAAGGCGTAAAACTTCCAGTCTCATAATGATGGGGTTCCAAAATCAGACACCGTAAATCAGAGTAAAATCATCATTAAACTTCTACCTGCAGCCATTCCTGGAGGCTTGCAAATAGTTAAACGTCACCAAATACAATTATTTGCTGCGCATATATCCAATGAGCAGAAATTGTGTGACTCTGAATATGTGATGTGATTACACACACACACATATACATTACATATATATATATATATATATATATATATATATATATATATATATATATATATATATATATATATATATATATATATATATATATATATATATATACATATATATATATATACATATATATATATATATATATACATATATACATATATATATATATATACATATATATATATATACACACACATATATATATATATATATATTTATGCAGGGTGTCCCAAAAATTTGAAATACTCTTTAATTCTTTACCTGTTGGAGATAAGTAGGTAATGTAAATTGCAGAAATGTTGAAAGTAAGGTAGGAAATAAGGCTACGTTAATGAAATAGTCCTCCCATTAATTTTCAAAAAATTGAACTTTTTTTAATTTTTATACGACCCCCCATAAGATAAATTTGGTCAATTACAAAAATTTTATTTTTAATGCAACAAGATCATTAAAAAAAACCGCATATCTGTATCTTTAAAATTGAGCGAGTCATTTATAATTGATATTTATTATCATATTTAATTGAAAGTTGAACATTGTCAATGGGGACCATATATCAAATTAGAAATGTAAATTTGTGACTTATCACAAAAAATATAAAACTGGATGATAATACATAGGATACCCAACCGAGTAGTGAGTGCCACTGATTTATGTGATCTCTGTCTGTGTAATGCTTTATTTAGATGCAATTGTGATAAAATATGTTGACAGATATTAATGTATTTTTAATCTAAACAATTTTCCTCGTCAATTTGTTTATGAATCCTTATTTTCACTGATGAAACAGCCTTTCACATGATACGGAAAGTGGCATAAGTCAGATTTTTTCCTTTATCATAATTCAATTGATTTTAAAGATACAGATATGCGGTTTTTTAATGATTTTGTTGCATTAAATATAAAAATTTTCTGATTTATCAAATTTGTCTAAGGGGATCGTATAAAAATTTAAAAAGTGTAACTTTTGAAAATTAAGGAAATGACTATTTCATTAACTTAGTCTTATTTTCTATCTTACTTTTAACATTTTTGCAATTTACATTGCCCACTTATTTCCAGCAGGTAAAAAAATTAAAGCCGATCCGGTGGTCGAGCGGTCAGGGGCATGCGTTTCCGCCTGATCGCTGGATTGCCGGCGTGCGGATTCGAATCTCGCCAGCGGGCATGGATGTTGTCATGTCGAGGCCAAGTCAGACTTCCGCCTTTCGGGGAGCCTCTATAAAAGTGAAGCTGCAAATCTCCTCCCTTTCGCCATGGGGTAACCTGGGGGGTCTTGTGGACGTGGTGCGTAGGCGCTCCTTCACCACGGGGGAATTAGTAAGGAAAGAATTAAAGAGTGTTGCAATCTTTATGGGACACCCTATATTCATTATGGGACACCCTATATTCATTATGGGACACCCTATATTATATATTAATTAAAAAATATCTAAAATGGAAATCTGATAAAAATTTGACTGAAATAGTTCATTTATTGAGTATCAAAAGCTATTATATCTATATATTTAATACGCATCGTATATACGTATAGGAACCCAAATATCGATGTAACATAAGATCCTTTATTGATGGATAGATATTGATATGTCTATATGTCTATGACTTACATACATACTTACGTAATAAAAATATTAAATTCTTCTTACGAAATCGAAAAAGCTTGTAATATCAACCTAAAGTCTTTCGACACCGTTAGAATAATTTTCTTTTCTAGTACATGCACGATAAGGAAATCATAAATAAAATGTTTAGTGTATTATTAAAGCAAGTTTTCTACTATATAATAACATGGAACAAAATTATGAATATCCAACCATGGATATGCCCGATTATATTTCTAAATTTATGCTTTCTGACAAACTACTTAAAATTTCTTGAATAAAGACGAATAGCTAAAGTTCTTTCTCAAATTTGTTCTTTTACACGAAAAGTTATAAATCTTCAGCAAATGCATTCTTGAAAGCAGTTAAATTACAATTCGCGTGAAAGGTTGATTATATATGCATGCCCTAAAAATAAAAGCATTCCCCTATGCATATAAGATGGTGAAAATATACATTTATTTCAAAGCAGTAGATTGAGTACAATGCAACTATAGACGAAAATCTAACTCATGATTACTTGATAGTGTTTATAACATTTCTCTATAAATCTGCAAATAGAACATTTTTTTTCTGTGCAGTGTGGAATTACTAAGATCTCTAAATTTAGTGTCTTCATGTTGTTTTCTGACGTTTGGTTGAGATAGAAAACATTAGTATATCGTTTTAATCTAAATTTAAATTTTCTTGTTTTGAATACTTTAAAATGAACATGTCGAAAAATATTTTATGTTTGCATGTGCGATGAAACTTTTTCTATTTTTCAGCATAATTTACGATATTCTAAAGCTAATTTAAAGTTATTAAAATACTGCTTTGGGTTGATTTCGAAAGTAAGTTGCTCTAGTTCGAAGAATAATGCATACTTAACATACTGTAAAAATGTTAAATTACATGAGAATTCTGATATGTTTTATCAGTTTTTTTGCTAATATTATTTTTCCTGATTTTAATTCATGTTCTAAACTCTTCAAATCCATTTCAAAAATATTATTCTCGCTAAAGACCATGTCTATGTATGGCTGTCTGTTTCCGAATCCGTTGAATAGTCATATTGAGTATGCTGAACTTTGCGTAGGATAGAATAGTTTTAAACACGGAATGCTGCAATTGTTGTAAAAATTGCATTGTAGGTAGATCATGTGTTACAGTAGTAGAATGCGAAGTGTAAATTGAATTAAGTAGAATGAGGTAGAACTATGCATTTTTGGTCTTTTTATGTTATCTAATGTAGCGAACTGGTTTAATAGGTTGGATTATTATTGTTACGACTATTTTCGTAATATTTGAATCAAGTGGTGTTATACAAGTATTTTGTTATTTCTTTTCAAATTAAGTTAATTTTCTGAAGTTATTTATTGAATGATATAGGTCAATTTAGGTAAAGTTTTACTAGGTAAGATAGACACTGGAATATTACAACTGTATTGCAAAACCGCCCAAGTATATGTACTTAAAAAGTCGTACATACAAATAGCCGTGTTGGATTCCCTCCTCAAAGACATTTATATTTTCGGTTACAGGGACGGGTCACGTACAAAATCGTCAATCGTTGTGTAGATTGGACAGATCGTCATCTCAGAATGTGACATTTTGTTCTCGTACAATTCGAGAAAAACTCATTATGCTGTGAACAACGAAGTTTCATGGAAAACATGTAGTATATAATCAAATAGGGAGCTAAAGGCAATATATTAAATGAATTTTGATTGTGGCCTCATAAGAATTTTCTTTTATTAGAGTCATATAAGCAAAATCATTTTTACGGTATATATGTTTCATTGACGGTTGCATTGCTTACGTGATTTTAAATGGGCTCATATAATGATTTCGCTTTGTTACGAGGTTATATATTTGGAAACAACAAAAAACAGGCTACTCAGCTCACTGGAGGAATTAAATCAATTTTAAAGGGTAAACTAGAAAGAGAACCACTCAACACGAAGGACAAAAAGGAGTACACAGCTTTGTCGGAGCATGTTTTATCAAGAGAGCAACAACATAAATGAAAAATAAGGACAGAAGTAATAACTAAAATACATTTTCCCAACATCACTGGTTATTACATAAATGTACAAATTAAACACGTAATCATGTATTCCAGCATGGATAACTATAGAAGAACAACTTTTGCGTGCAAGTAACAAAACATAATAATCGATTGCTTCAAAAGTAACACACATAGAACATCTTAGGATCTAAAACATGGATACCAAACAGGTATTTCAACAAAACAAGAAATAAACACCCAGTAGATGACCAGTAAATGAGACACACTTCAAATTAACAATTGAATCACTAATCAAGTCAGTCATGTTACTCAACTGATTTAATATAGATTAAAGTCTAAGCTTAGAGTGCACGGGATTCCTTTGCTTATGTCAGAGACATTTATGATTGTTTTTAAACAGCAATAACTCACTAAACAAAAAAATTAGCAAATAATTTAGAAATTGGCTCTACGAAATTATTTAATGAAGGTTATATGTGAATTAATGAAGGTTATATGTGAATTATTTAAGCAGCATGAGTCATGGGGCGGTTATAACAGAGTTTTTCTTTGTAAACAAAAAAACTAATCAGAGTGTATTGATAATAAAAAATATAAATTAATGGGTCACTTTGATGTATAAAAAGTCCTTTGAGTATTTTATTTTCAGCTGGAATATCTCGAACTAATCTTTAATTCCCTTTGAACTTGCTCAAATTTAATTAATACAATGTAACAAGAGTACTAAAATTCATTTAAGACGAGATTTATGCAATTTTAAATTAGTCTTCTAATGTAAAAGCAAAATAAATGTATGTGTAGCATGCAGTAGATTAAATATAAAAATAATTATTACGGGATTATTAATATGTGCAGTTTTCCGTTTATATAAATTTTAATGATGTAGCTGTTTACAAATGCCGTTGAACTACGATAAAGCGAAAAAGTGACAAAATTACAGAACTAACGATTTATCAAAGTTAATAACTGACATTGTTTATTTTGAAAGGACTATAACTAGCAGAATATTTCAAATTATTATAATTCGTTTTAAAGAAATTTGAAAGTATATTATATTAATTTTAGGAAATGAAAGGAATATTTATTATGTAACCCAGTGGTTTCAACAATTTTGAGTCGACGGCGTCATTAACCAAATGCTTTCTTTCTGCGGCTCTGCGTGGTAGCAATGACCATAGCAAAACTATCGGTAATAAAAAGCAATAGGATATTTATTATTTTTTTAACAAAAAGTAATAATTACGTCTACCCATGTTGCACCTGATTAAGGAGAGCCTAGGACGCCTAGGAGCTCGGGTTGAAAATCACTGAGAGCCCAATGATTCTTAATTTTTTTTCTCATGACACATTTTTGTGTCATACTTGTGCACAAGTAATGTGCACAAATAATATTACGACACACCTGTACAGTAGGTGACAGCACAGTACTAGAGGATTCAAGGTGTACCAGAATTATATATTGAATAATTGTGTAAACGCGAACAAGTCAATATATTTTTTGAATAGTATCTGATGCATTTATGGACCCAACAATTCAAACATTTTCATTTGCATTACTTGCGATTTACTTAACCCTCTGATATTCATGAATAACGTTATATTTAATATCTATTCAATGTTCCTCTTCCTTAATTTGGTAAAAATATTTATTTTCATGACACAGTCTTGCAATGTCGCGGAAAATTGATAGTTTCCGTTGTAGGGTTTGAGAATCGTTGAAATTATTAACAAATACATTAGAAAATATGTAGCAGTCAGAACGGTGTAAAGATCCTCGCTGTTCCAACCGAAAATCGAACCCTGGTTCTCCTAACCGGCCAGCCGACGCTCGACAGTTGAATTATTGGGACGAAATTGCAAGCTCTTAACGTCAAAGTGAACTCTGCATTCTCCATCCTCTGATGTCAGATTGGCAGGCAACTGGCAATCTAACTACCACCTGCTATTATTGCCTCAGGTTAGTCTCTTGCTATCACTGTTTTACCTAGGTTAGTATCCAACTTGATCGTTACTCTCCCAATTTCAAATCGGCACTCAATATTCCAGAGTCCACTGAATCCCTACTAGTTGTACTAGTGGCACTTTCAGACCTCTGCCATCTTAGCACTAACCAACAGGGTTTACTTCGTCGGGCGCAATTGTAAAGAGCCCTGCTGCCCCAACTGATAATAATTGAACCCTAGATCTTCAAACTGCCCAGCCGATGATCTAATGTTGAGCTATAGGGGCGAAATTGCAAGCTCTTATCGTCAAAGTTGACCCTGCAATGGAAGGATATAGAAATTTATAGGTCATAAAAGCTTTTTTTTTTGTTGTGTTATATAATAGCACGAGTTTGGGGAATTTTCACACACATTTGTTCCTTAAATCGGTCAGAAGATAGTATCACATTGTTTGACGTTCGATACTGCTGGAAATATCAAATTTATTCTCAGTTCATATTTACTCTAGGATTACAAAAATACTCTGATCCACTGCATTAAGTTAATAATTTAAAAATTATCAAATTTGTGTCTCAGTTAAGATCTTAAGGAATACAAATAAGGTAAAAACTAAATATTTCAGCTGGCATTACCAAAGGTCAAATTGTGAACTAACTGGTCATTGACTTGCCTATTCCTTTTTTAAATTAAACTTGTGCGTTTCTCGATACGTATTTAAAATTTGTACTACGAAATGGGGTTTTAAAATAGATAGCCACTTTAACGGAGCAAATGGTGAAATATTATCAAATAGATGTAAAAATATATTCCAGATGTAAATGAAAGTGAATTTTGTCGTTGACGTTAGTGGGATTAGTTATTTTATAATCGACATCGATTACGTATATAGGCGCGTACAGATATACTATGGTTCATTGCAAAGAAAGAACTCTTCAATGAACATTAACCATATCCTAGTAACTCTCACATGTGTTACCCTGGTGCTGATTAGATGTTGGTACCATTCGAGAGAAAAATAACTTGTCTCTTTCATGAAATGACCCGTTGAAAACGTCAAAATCTAGAATAAAAGACTACGTGTGCTCAAATGCATCAATTAAATTCTTGTTTTATGCTTAATTTTTGACAAAGCATAAAAGCAAGCCCATTATTCTAGGACTAGCACTTTTCAAGATATTTTGATCTATTCCTATTTTTGCTACGCCGCCTTTGAAACTACGCCCAATCGCCAAGTGGCTGCATATTTCAAATAAGTATGCGTGTTATTTTGTGCAGTTAAACTTCGTTTAATATATTATTGAAGAAATAAAGAGAACATGAATTTGAGTCTGTAGGAAAAGTCAGGGGATGTTCACATCAGATATTTTATGTTACATCATTCATTTTGAGATTGCGATATTCTATGAACAGATATGTAAGCGTACTATACGTTGATTTTTAATTTATGAGGTTGTTTGAAGTTTAAACTATTGTCCTAATTTAAAATAGTTATACACTCTAAGACAAAAAAAAATCGATGCACCCCGCAAAATGATCTGATAGTAAAGAAAATTTACATGCAACCACCTTTCGACCGAATATGCAAATGATCAAAAATTCACAGCCAATGCATGAATAGTCGGAACTACAGCGCGTTGAAACTGAGCACCATGGTGGTGTATATAAGGAAGTAACCTTGCTTTCAGGAACAAAAATGAACAGTTTATTTCGATTGCGTTTACGTACCTTGATTGTAACTATGCCTCGCCCGCGAATTCTCGGCCCCCTACGAGCATATGAAGGAGTTTACGAGAGACATGCGGCGGACTGCATGAGGCTGGATGGGCACACCAACGAATCGCTCGTCATTTAGGTAAGAGCGATGCAGCAATTAGACGATGTTAGCAGGAATGGGTCCAGAATGGTAGATTTCAGCTGCAAGCGGGAAGCGGACGGCCTAGAGTGACTACCGAACTGGAAAATAGAGCGATTGTCAGAGCAGCTGTGGCAGCACGAGATTCGTCGTTATCAACAATCTGGAGACATCTGGAGATGTGTCTGGAGACATCCGGAGACGTGTCTGGAGACATCCCGCACATCGCCAGGAACCTGCTCTTACTGTCCCACGCTACACGGCCTGACAATAGGGAGTTATTGTCTGGAGTGCCATTTCGTTTGATATTCGGACACCTTTGATAGTCCTCCGTGGCACTATCACAGCACAGCGGCACGTTGCTGGCATTCTACGACCCGTTATATTACTATTCCTTTAGCAACACTCCAGTCTAACTTTTCAGCAAGGTAATTCCAGGCTACACACGGCACGCCTTTATGTTGATTGTCTGCGGGCTTACGATACACTTCCTTGGCGAGCCAGATCCCCCATATTCCTCGCATATTGAGCACATTTGGGCTTATATGGGGCCCCACCTGCGACCATCCCAGAATGCAGACGAATTAGTTTATCAATTGGATGCCATTTGGAGCGACATCCCCCAGCACACCATCAGACAACTTTATGCATCAATGTCACGTAGGATAACAGCTTGTATCAATGCCAGAGGTGGACCAACGCCATATTGACGTTCTCACTTTGTGTAGACCATTCAGTGCAATGAATTATCCAATTGTTCTGAAAGTCTAATAATTTCTTTTTCTGTAAATACACATTACACTACCAAATTTTGTCTCATTTGGATAATTCCTTCTTGGTGCGTCAATTTTTTTGTCTTGGGGTGTATATTCTTGTTTAAATATGTTTTGCACTTGGAAGATCGCATACCAGGCACAGAATGGAACCTTGCAGCACTGTGTATATTGTAATCAATTAAGCATTCAGTATAAAGATGAAATGTGTATATGAGCTAAAAACGTAAAAAAGAAAACATTTTGTGCGATTTGAATAAATTTAACCTTATGAAAAAGTATAAATCTTATTATTTTTCATAATTGGTAAAAGTGAGTCCAATTATAAAAAAGAATACGTTAATTATTTAACTTCTCCTTAATTTCTTTTTTTAGCAATCAAAATTATGATTTGGATAAATTTCTGTATATTAGAAACTTATAATGCTGATATTTACCGTATAAAGTTTGGAAACATTTGAATAGTCTATTGAAAATATCTTACACCATCCTATTTTATTTGTTTTTAAATATTACACATAGATTTACCATAATATTTCAACACACGACTAAGTTCTAAATTCAGCTACATTTACCTATGATGCTTGAGTTTTAACTCTAAATATGTGCACTAAATCAGATTAGTTAAATCCGGAAGTGAGTTCTGATTCAATATTTGTTTGCAGAGCTAGCGCAAATCGCAAATTAATCTGCTTAATATTTGCCATTAAGCATTGTTGTCTAAAAGAGCATTAAACTCGACTAAATATCGTTGATTCTGCAGGACAAATTTAAGCGTGGAGCGTTTTAATCCAATTGCATCAGTCGAGCTAAAGTTTGTCAAAATTAATTTGGGGATGAGGGATTTGAAAAGAACTTTAAAGGTTCAGTGGTCGTTACAGAACTTCCAATCCATAAAAAGTGCCTTATTTAGAGAGACTTCATGGTTCAAAATGTGTTTAAACAAATATTCCGTATAGTCTAAGTAATATAATCTACTACTCCATTCTACAAAGTAGAGAATTCTAAATTGTGTATGAAACAATAACTTCAAAGAGAGCAAATTGAAACAAACGGTATAATTTGCAATATGATACTTATCTTCCTCTTAAAGCATAGTCGATTTGTTAGAACTTGTTACTCGTTATATAAGTGTGGGATGTGAAAAAAAACAATTATTTAAGTTATTAAATTCATTATTTTAAATCACCTTAACATTGCCGTAAGGAATTCCAATATATCCTTAAAATAACTGTATGCTACGTTGTAACGTAATGATTTTTTTATTGCTTTACTAAAAATGTTCTTATTCTTTTTAAAATGCGTTTATCTTTCGATAATTTAGCATATCATTTATTTTACGATGAATAGCTTTCTATCTTTATAGACCGACACATTGCAAACTATATTTAGTTTAATCTTATAGTAATATTGACCACATTACTTGCAGCCCTGAGTGCATTTCAGTCCCATTAAGGTTTGACATACAAATCAAAAATAATTTCAATTATTATTAAACTTTTTCCATAAGTAATCGATTTTTGTCAATAATTTTGCAATTGGACACAGTTGATATAATATAATATCGATTCAATCTATCGAATATACGATTAATCGAGTAAAGTATTCAAAACAGAATGGTAAATAAGTACTAAGTTAAAACTCCGTATTTGAAAAATACAAAGATTATCTAAGACATCAAAGTTGGTGAGACTTGTGATACCAAGGACCGGAGATATAAATCAATTAGAGTATTAAAACATCAATAATAAATCGAATAGTGAATCGATCTGATGAATTGGCCAGACAGAATGGTGACAGCATTGACATTATACTCGAATACTTACTTATAAAGTTTATGACCAATAAATTCACCATTTAAAATGAAAACTGTACACAAAGGAGACAGAGAGTCAGAAAGGTGTCGTCTGATACAGCCAGGCTCATCTCTAAACATCGATGTCAGTAGATCTGGATAGAACAACATCTAATCCAGAAGCCCTTCGGCCAAGAAGAAGGGCTTGCCCCGGAGTCATGTGTGAAAATGTTATATAACTTTTAAAAAATCAGCAGTTGAATTTACTAGAGATGAGTCGCTAACCCGTAGTAGATAACGCGACCGCCGTGGTTTGAAAAGTCCCTCGAATTTCTTTATTGCGTACCACAAAAAATAGCATATATATGAAATTTGGTACGTTCGAAGAGAAATGCGTAGAAAGGGAACAGGTTGAAATAAACCATTTTTTGATTTAAATTAAATTTATGATACATTTAAAGTTACGAAATAAGCTACGGGTTTGCGTCCTGGGCAGACTAGCAGTAGCCAGACAGCGAATTTTTGCAAGCATGAACTTATATAGTTGAATTTTGTCATGCGTGCCCCTACATAGTTTAATTTTTGAAAGACAAAATCATTTTGTTAAATTTCGATTTAGTTTATGAGTTATTCTATTTTTGTTGTCTTCTGGAGTGAAAATGTATCCATAGTTATAGGCAGATATTTCATTTGTCGAACCAATTTCCAACATTATATGATTGGTTTCTGAGAGAAACGTTAGATAGATGACCTTGGCCTGAGTTATTGAAGCACTGGAAATATTAAAAGTTTAGATATTTAATATTTAATTCTAAACTCAAATACTAAGTTAGTACACTTGGGACAATGTGGAATGTTAACATTGATACATGTCTTATTGTTGATTCTTGCGAACAAATACAGAGTTTCGCAACTCTGGTTGTCATGAACAGTTTACACAGCAATTATATGTCTTATTGCTGCAAATATATATATATATTTAATGTGTAACGGGATATTTTGTCATCTCATTCAAATTGCTAAATTTACAATTTTGAAATGACACATATGAGCCCACAAATGTGCAACACAGGCTTATAATTTTGATGTCGGCTAATTACATATTAATCAATTGTATTTTGCATTCCCAGAATTAGCAAAAAATTCATTGCAATATCTCTGTGATTGGCTTATGGCAAAAACTTCGCGTCTATGCCATAAAATGGTATACTATAAAGTTAGTCAATACACCAAAATCAATTCTGATACTGATATGCTCTAATGATCTTCTAATTTTCATACGTCGCAAACGGAGTGGAAGACCTTGCAAAGCAATATTTAGGGGATTAAAATAGTCAACAAATAAGGGGCGGAACCCTAATGGGCATAATAATTTGAAGAGTTCATGATGTGGTTTTCTGTAGTTAGTGAGCGAACAAGAGGCAAAACCCCCGAGTTTTGGGAGTTGGCGAGTGTCAGCGAGCTGGGTTCATTAGGGATAGGAGAGGTGGAAGTGTTCGAGAAGCGATTTACGCGGGTTGGTGAGAATAAGCTAACAATGGATGATTCCCATTATATGTGCACTAGTAAACCTGCGTAGTTGGCGTAACAAAAGAGCTCGCAAAACTAGCGTTGATGATTAACATTTTGCTTACAAATGGAACAGCGACAATCCCAAACGAAGAACCTCTCAAAAGGACGGTTATGGGACTTACCCTATCCCAAACAGTTCGACCCCCGTTTGCAGACAGTTGGCGTCCATCCATCAGAGATAACGTACAATAAATCAAAAGATGCGGCACTCTAGACCCACAGGCAGATGATGAAAGAATTTGAGAGCGAGGAATTTTAATCCTTTAAGAGGACGCTTCAGTTAAAAAAAATCACCGTTCCCTTGAAAATTGCACCGGGTGGCTCAAGAGATGGGCAGTTCCTTTTTTCAAATGATAGGCCAATGAGAGTAAGTAAAGGTGACGAA
Organism: Amaurobius ferox; assembly: GCA_951213105.1. Lineage (NCBI taxonomy): Eukaryota > Metazoa > Arthropoda > Arachnida > Araneae > Amaurobiidae > Amaurobius > Amaurobius ferox. Next base: position 118,092,939 of record OX578134.1, read on the forward strand.
AGGCCCTTGGACCTCTATAGTTTATGACTTGCTCGCCTGTCCAAGAGGATAAAGGGGGGAATCTTAGAAGGGTGTGTGGTTTGGGGGACGAAGTAAATGAATGAAAGAATGAAAAAAACGTAACTGGAGGCTTTTCCCACTTACTGAAAGGAAAGTTTCCTATCCATTCTATTTCTTGTCAAGGAATAAACAAAGAGTTCTCCTAACCGATTATTATATAATTATAATATAAATATATATATGAATGTGTGTGTGTGTAACTTCAATGTGTGTTTTGGAGACTAATCTAGGTACAACACTAAAATGTGTGTATTAAAAAACTGGAATTAAAAATAAAATTAGTGATATTTCTATGCCTATGAGTCCAGAGCGATGGTATAAAACTAATATTTATTTAGTCAGAATATATCATTATTTCTTTTTTAAATAGTATGCACCAAATGCAAATAGTATGCACCACTCATGCACCAAATTTCAAATATATGTCTCATTTTAGACTGGGCATTTCTCAGTTATTCAGCCAATTAAACATTTAACACACATGTTAAGCACATGCGCATAGGCGTATTTAACCCCCCTTCGAAATTAAAAAGTTTCAAAATGTTTCCTAAACACATATGTGATAAAAGATATTTACTCAATCGTTCAGTTTGTCATTCTGGAGTCCTTGAACTAGAAAAGCAACCCGTTTTTATCTTCAATAAATAAATAAATAATGGGAATAAGTAAGGAGTTTTTAGAATTTAAGAATTAAAAAAAAAAATGTGTTCCGGCTACAGCAATAATGGGGGGAATTATCTAAATTTGGAAAAATCCCAGTTCTTGGAGCCGGTAGAAGAAAAGGAAAAGTCGAAGATCAAAAGTCAGTTTTTTAGAGACTAGAGGTCTGCACAGGTCTAATTTAAAAAATTTTCCCGGTTCAAAAATGTCGAGATTTGACTCGTCCAAAGCCCGAAATTTTTTCATTGGAATTCACCTGAGCCGTACCGTAAACACTCAAAACCAACTCCAACGCGGACCGGCCTGAATATTTTCAATACATTGAAACCTGTTGGCTTGTATGCGAATTAAAATTTGCCATTTATTGAATTAAACACAAGCTCATCACATATAGTATTAAATGAAAAGGAACCCAAATTTTAAAATTAATTTCAAATTAAAAATAATTAAAGTCAAGAATGAGCATTAATATAAAATGAATTTTTATTTATCATTTTGGTTGAAGATGAGAAGGGATAAAAAAGACTGGGATTATGTTTTTAAAAATGCTTTCTTCATTTATCAGTGAACAGTGCAATGACTATTTAGTTAGAACTACTCATCAGCATCAAAGATTCGTTGCAGCAGTAGCAAAATAAACATGTCATATGCCACAATTGTTAGTGTTGTTAAAAACTTTTCAATGCGATTAAACTTTCTATGTAAATATAGATAGATAATATTTTTTTTTAATTATGACATAATTATGAATATTTTTAAAATTTAATAATTTTAGTAAAAGTGTAAGATGTTTGGAATAAATACATTCAAGGACAATAATTCGCATTATCTATATGTTGATTTCAAATTATGACAGTTTGCTCAGATTAATTTTTATTTAACATTTGTTATAGGAAAGAAATTGTCGGAACTGTGTTTAAGAATAAAATTTATTTAATTTTGATAATTTAGAAACATTCGAAATCTAAGAACTGAAACTAAAATCATAGAAGAAATTGCATAAAATATCAGTGATAAATTTTAAAGTAAACAGTATCTTGGATTTCTTATTTTCATTTATTTATTGGATTTCATATTTCCACCACCAGACAAACAATCACAGTACAAAAGAGATTAAATTTTTTGCGACAAATTTAAAAATAAAACAAATTGAAACTGGCACTTGACCAATGATAATAATCTAATGATCATTTCCTCAAAAATTAAATTTGGAATGTATTTCTTCCCTATTCAATTTATAAATCACATGATGTTACGAAACATGACAATTGGTGCATCGGTGTATATTTATACTGCTGTATCCAGGCCAGAGCATAATTTTTGTTCTCTTACTATAGCTTTACAAATTTGAATGTTGTGAAGAGCAATGTTTAATTTAGACTTCGGAATGTAGTAGAATAAAGAAGTCTTCAATTTCTAATCCAAAATTATAATTTTTCTGTATCGGGTTCTAATTGACCCATCTGCGTTCACCGTGCAGAGTAAAATTTTATTGCCTAACTAGCCGCATGCCTGTTCTTCGTACGGAGTATCTCTAAAATGCGATACATTCAACGGTAATATACTGTAATAATTAATTATATTTGAAAACTTAAAAACTTCATCGAAAAAAACGAACTTGATTCAATTGACGTCATCGAAATATAAATCGCCTGGCTCTCTATGGCTTTTTACGGCAGTTATCGTGCTAACGGACAAGCAGACAGAATGATCAAAGTCATAACCACTTTCCAACTATGTAGTAAAGTGTTAAAAATGGTTATTTAATTATCAGCATTTTATGAGGAAGATTCTTTCTTATGCTGCTATGACTTATATAATGCAATGATTTTTTTACTTTCCTTATATACATAATGTATAAGGAAAGTATTGTGACGGGGTCGAAAATTCGAATTCGAGTTTTCGACGGGAGCAAGCATCCCTGATCACGAATCAAGCATTTTTGAAGTGATGTCTGTGTGTGTGCGTGTGTGTGTGTGTGTGTGTCAGTGAGTCTGTGGAGACGATAACTCACGAACAAATGGACCGATTTTAACGAAATTTGGTACAAAAATCACAATCCGTAAAGGCCTATTGTTTTTATACGCAATCGAATGCTCAGAACCCCCCTAAATTTTCGAGTAAAAATTTGAAAAAATCGTCAAAAAATCAAAACCACTAATAAAGTTACGCAAATAGACATTTCTTATGTATTTTTTCATTAGAAAACGATTGATTTGAACATAAATTTCAGAACGCTGACATGAACCGTTCTTGAGATATTGCACATTTTTCAAAAAAAATATCAAAAAGTCATATAAAATTAAAAAAAAAAATTTCCTATTAAGAAAAAAGTTCACTTTTCATATGTAATACCATGCGATAAATTGGGTGACATCATTCTCGTGGATCTAGCTCGTTCTATTCAAGAAAAAAGATACTTTGAGTATTACTTCTATATTTGAACGCCAATAGTCATTTATCTGCTGTAAAAATAACTTATTTCTTAGTGCATAACGCTTGGCGATATTTTGGCGACGAATTTGGCGGAATGTCGCCAACTTGGCGACTTTTTGAAATGTTGCCAAATTAACAAAAATCTCGCCAAATGGATAAAAATGACGCTAAATCAATGAAAATGACGACCAATTGTCGAAAATTTAATATCTTGGAAAAAATATTAGTATCTACTATATGAAAAACCCTTTTTTTTTACTGTAAAAGTATTAAATTCATTACATTATATAAGGAAAGGCATGTGTTGCCCACATCAGATTTTTATCTTACATAATGCAATGAATTTACATCTTTCACAGTGACAAAACAATGTATAAGATTCACGACCCTATATGTTTAGGTGTAATTTTTTTCACAGTTTTGTATGGTAAATCCCGAGCAACACCGGGTATTCGCTGCTAGTATAATATAAAGAAACTTAAAATTTGCAATCATGCGTAAATTACTATAGTATACTAAATGACATTGTTAATCAAAATATTCTGTTAAAATATTTAATTTAATGCCCCTAAAAAGAAGTTAGAGAATTTCTGTTCTCGCTATACAAAATTATCTTCACGGGCCCCCGGTGACCTAAAAGACTACAATTAATATAATATTTACATTAAATAAGTATGAAACAAATATATGCAAGAAGAAAAACAGTAAACCAGCGCGAGCCGAATTATCTGTACTGATACAACAAAATGTAACGCAAAGAACTTCTCTTTCTTTACTGGACCAAAGTCAAAAGGCACCTGCTAAACACCAACAAATGTACCCCTTCGTTCATTTCCCCGATACCAGTCAATCATTCACCCACCCCTCAAATCTCCACACCAAGAATTTTCACCCCCATTTTTCCCCTGGGAGGATAGGAGGTGTGGCTAACGTTGAAAATCGGAAGTTTCAGCAGTTGAAACACGATTTACTATTCGAATATATTAATCCCAAATTAATTCAAAAATAAAAAAAAAATCTGAAAAAGAAGCCAGAAGTATAATCTATTGAACGTTGTTTTTCAAAATGTGAAACCTTTGATAGTTAATTTTTTATAGTGCAATTAAGAAGGTGATGTTTTATCTAAGAAATTTTGACAAATTAACTCCATATTTCAAGATATATTTAAAATAACATTTAAAAAATTGATGACAGAGTTCAATGCATTAAACTGTCTACAATCATGTGCAAAAAACATAATTTTAAATTATTCATTTGCTAATGTGTAATTAGCGAAGAACTTCCCCCATAGGTTAACATGGGCATGAAAGCTAACTGAAGCGTCGCCTTAAACAGGTAAGACGCGAAGTAATCTCCAGGATAGAATTTGTTTGAAGTTCCTTATTCATCTAATATACTTTTATAGTTTATACATTTTTAACATAAATACTCTATATTGTTCATATATCTTCATGTTCAATTCCTTTACAATTTTTAAGCTCTCAAAACTTTGAGCCACAAAATAAGTCTGTGAATACATTCTGGGAACTTTCGATTTCCGTCCTAATTTTTACTGTATCATCCTTATTAGGTAGGTCTCAATATGACTGAGTTGATTAAGTATATAACATTTGATTTACAGAATTTATCACTATACTTGCAATGGAGTGCAATAGAGAAACGTTGTTTTCCCAAATCAGCGTATTTTCTTTTGAAAATAAGATGAAATATATATAAGTAATGTATCGAACTCATGATTTTCACTACAGTTTAAAATATTTCTATCTTGTGGGGAAAAATAACACAAACCAGAGCTTCCTTCAACCAAATCTCACTAAAATAAATAGGCTTATTGATGGTACCAATTAAAATATGCATAAAAAATTTAAGTGAATTGGTTCATTGTTTCGTGAGATATCGTGTTTCTGGAGAAAAGTAAAAAATCTAATATCTAGTGAGTAGCCCATAACTAGTAAATAATTGTGTTCATTAATTATTGGTAAAATGTACTTAAGTTATTTTGTTATATAAAAATAGTGAAAATATTTAATGTTTTAGGATTTTCCCCATTTTGGGTCAATAACTGCTATATTTCAAGAACGGCGTATATTATTGTTTTAAAAGATATGTCATTTTCTTTTAAACAGAACTTTATATATTAATTAGCAATTTTCCCCGGAAATTTTAAAATATAATTACGTTTTAATATTGTTTCGATATCCGAGGAAAATTAACTGCAGTGTGCCTCAACACGACTTTCTCATACTAGAATTCATTTTTAATGGTTTATTTATTTTTTATTTTATTTTGTTTTTATTTCACACATTTTTTTTCTAAAACTCGGTATACAGGATCCAAATGATTACAATTAAAGTGTGTTATCGTTTACTTTAAAGAGCTTAAAAAATCGATTAAAACCGAACTTCTTGACAATGTACCCACGGGGGTTGGGGGTAACTGGACAACCCGTGGGAGCTAAAGACATCACGAACAAAAGAAATTATATTGCGGTTACCTTTCACAGCAATGATTAAAACTATGAAGTCACGTGATCATTGAGCTATAAATAAACTCTTTACGCATGATTGAATCAAATTTTGTTGTATACTGCCATGTTAAAAAAAATATAAAATTTCGAATAGCTTTCAAACTCGAATGTAAAATAAAAATTCTACCTAGTTCTAGATTTGGTTATAACAAATCTGGTTATAAGGTTCATAACAATCCATTAATATTCGTGGCCGCTTCGTGAACACAATACATCGACCACAGACAGACGGAGAGACATCATTCGAAAAATAGTTAAAATGTGTTCAGGAGATCTTAAAACATATTGGCATCAAAATCTTGAACTTAAGAATACGAATATGTAATAATACTACTACACGAATATGTATGCGTTATACACCATACGAATGCAACATATTATAAAAAAAATATGTAAATACTCGTGTCATTTTAGTTTGAACCAAAAGTTGAAATATCGTATAAACGATAACCAGAAAATGCATGTTTCATAACAGATATAAAAATATTTTTTAAACAGGAGATAAAATGCTTATATATGTACACGTATACGCAAAAATATAATATGCAACAAAAAGGCTAGAGTATATATTTAATATAAAGAATCGAAGTTTTCATCCAAAAGCATTCACCACAGGTTTCGGTGAAAATCAGAAGAATATCCCTTGCTCTAAGTTTCCCACGGTAGAAAAGGATTTTGCAGTGAAGAATGTATCTTACCCTTATTCAGGACTCCGAAAATGATTGACACTCATATTTCTTTGTTGCTAATGGCAAAATGGGGTTTGAATTCGAACGAATATTCCTGTTCAGAGAGAACGATTAGGTTTTACGATCCCGTAAGCTAAAGGTTAAGGAGTAGTAAGGAACATGGGACGGATCTCGCGAGCTCCTGATTTTGGGCGATTGTCAGTGAGCAGAACACCCAACGGTCGCAAAGCGTGCTCCCAGGGTTGGTGAGTGCGAGTTAACAAAGTGCGTCCCTCAATATTTTAAGTATTACATCTACGTAACCGACGAAACGATAGCTCGTGAAACCTAGTTACGGAGCGAGTTACTGGAGTCGGCGATCGTCCGCTATCATGGGGCGGAACACCGCCATTATATATAATTAATTTATAAAATCAAGGACAAAGCGTTTTAAAAAAACGAAATGTATTTTATTTAACACATCCTGAAAGATGTACAAAACATACATTAAAAATTGCCAGAGCGCTTTCGGACGTATATACGCCCTTCATCAGTGGCTAAATGAATATTAAAAACATGAAATATTTACATAGTATATAGAAACCAGTTTAAAGCAAATTTGCATAAAATAAAAAATGGTAAATGAGCTTACTAAAAATAATACAAGAAATATACACGGAAATTACAAAATAAGTTTAAACGCTTATGAATTTTAAAATATTACAAGAAAAGAACTAATACGAATTTTAGACAAGAAAGATCAATCATGCTTAAAGTATTGATTATGAAACACTTTCCAACTTCAATGCAATTTTATTGAAACAAGTATAAAATGCAATACATTCCTCAGTAATATTTTAAAACTTATCACAATACTACATTAATTTATTATATTTGAAAACTTATACCTTCATAGAAAAAATGAACTTCATTCAAATGACGGCATTGAAATAAAAATTGCCTGGTTTAAACATCTCTAAAATGCGATACATTCCTCGGTAATAATTTTAGAATTATCATAATACTACGATAACTCATTATAATTGAAAACTTCATTGAAAACAACTAAAATCCATTCAAATGACGTCATAGAAAAATAACAGGCCTGGCTCTCTCTATAAAAGCAGCATTTCAGTCATAAACAATTTCCCATTCATTTCATTCATCACAATACTATTATAATTTATTTTATTTAAAAATTAAGACCACGGAGCTACAAGTAATTAAACTCTATGCGTAAAACTTCATCGAAAAGAATCGTCCTTCTCTTTGTAAAATCAATGAATATTTTATTCATATCAGCTATGCAGACTCCATGGGCTAAATAGTTTTGTGTTATAGAAATACAGCAATTCTAATACAACTCATTCTACATATTTTGCTGTTTACATTTTACATAAGTGAAAAATAGGCTTCGTTGTAGAAATAATCAAATTTGGATGAGCATTTAAACTCAAATATATTGTAATTGCGTTGTTTCAATATGCAGATGCACAGAATTTAAACAAAAATAAAGTGGTTTTAGGACGGATACAACACTCAATATGAATTAAAAAGAACTTTGAAAATCCCGTTTTTGAGACAAGATGGATGCCATATATCATTTTGAAGTTGGTCACGTAATCTTTTCATATCATGGTCACGTGATCGCTTCATATAAGAGGTGTAATTATTATTTTAATTTTTTTAAACTACTGAATATATTTCGCTTAATTTTTTTTATATATTTTACGGAACAATTTGAATATTATTTAAAATTTTCGAAGCAATTTGTGAATTTTAAATCCGCTTAAAAATGTTTGAAGAATTAGGTCCCATAGGGATCAATGTATTTCATTTTATCAACCTGGGTTCAATCCAAAACTAATAGGTGATATTATTCATTTACATTCCCATAGGTCCTACAGACCGTCTGAACAACATACTGAAATTTCATTTTGATTAAGTCATTTTTACGGCAGTTATCGTGCTAACGGACAGACAGACAGACAGACAGGATGAACAAAGTTTTAAACACTTTTCAACTTTGCTGTAAAGTGTTAAAAAACGCCAAGCATGATATTCCTGAGAATGACGCCACAAATAACTTTTAAGAGGTTTGAATTGCATAGAGTCGAAAATGAGTCGCCAAGCATAACATAAAATTTAAACAGGATCAAAATTACAAATTGATTTACTGTAAATATAAATAAACAGGGATTCATAAAGAAGAATATTACTTGGATTGTTACAGCAAACCAAAAAGAAAGTTTTTTTTTCAAAAACAGGAAGAAATTTATCATTAACCACATATTGAGCAAGAGCCGTAGAAAGTTTACCAGATTTGACATCGCGAGCATGTTCTGCTAAACGAATGCTAGCAGTACGTCTTGTACTACCAATGTAAAATTTATAGTCACCAGCAGAGGATAACAGGAAAACTACATACACCCCAGCAAAGCTTTTAAAATCATCAAAATTCCCAAGTTTATCCGATAGAATACGATTAAATGAAGTGGTAATATTAGAATGAACGGGTTTGAAACGAAATTCGCAACAGAAATTAATAAAAGGACGGAAAATCTTAGGATGGTAAGGAACACTAGATTTATGGACTAAACGATCTTTAGCAATAAGTTTAGTATCAAATCGAGTAAATTTAAGGCGAACGTGGGCGAAGACATTATATATAAATTCAGAAGAATAAGATACCTCATGGCCAAGTTTAAGAATAAAATGAATTGCATCAGTCAAAGCGGGTATAGAAGAGCAAACATTAAATGCGCGATTAAAATACGCGTTAAAAGAAGCTTTTTTAGAGGATACAGGATGGAAAGAATTAGCGGGGATACAGGAGTTAGTAAAAGTGGATTTACGGAAAGCGGAATATGAAAACCAAAATCAGAACGGGAGACCAGAACATCAAGGAAAGGCAAGGAACGGTTAGATTTATGCTCAAGAGTAAAATTAATCGAAGGGTAAAAATTATTAACTTTATCCAAACGGTGAAGGAGATCATTTAAATCACGATCCCAGATAATAAAAACATCATCCACGTAAAGGCACCAAAGAATATATTTAATTGTTAAAGAAGACAAAATCTCATTCTCGAGCTCCTGCAAAATCGCCTCGGCCAAAATACCAGATAAAGGGCTACCCATAGGGGCGGTAGAAGTTTGCAAGAAAACAGTGTCATGGAAAGCAAAGTAATTTGTCTCCGTAATAATATTCAAAGCAGAAGTGATTGCGTCGATAATGGGGGTTTTAAATTGGTGACTATGAAGTTTTTTGGCAATGATATCAATAATTAATTTATCTTTGACGGAACTTGAACGAAACATTATTTTTATTCTCCAGAAATAATATAAACCGGATAAATGGACATTATATAATACTGCAGGATTAAAGACACATTTTTTAAAACTTATTATTCTAAGTAAAAAATAAAAATAAAGAATGGCTCTTAAGGCAGGTTTTAAACAAATTATTTATTATTTATATTCTAACAAAAACGAAACTTTATTTTATTTTTAATTCCCCATATGCATTAATCTTCTCGCGTATTTGTGTAGAGTTTTTTGAGTAGACGTTTATTCTAATTTTCGCTAATAGATAAGGTGTGTTATACTTTTCTTTTATGAAGCGCGGTATAGTATTTATTCGCTGCTGAAGAGTGGAGAATACATATTTTCCATTAAGTACTTGAAGAGAAAAAATGTATTTATAGGAACATTTGCACGTATTTTAAATAAAATATGACAACTATTCGCATGCGTATTATTTATTTTGAATATGAGTTTATAAACGTATAAAATATTTTGTGGAAAAATGTTCACTGTATGATTTATGTTTGAAAATCTATGTATTATAATAATTTTAGTAAAATATAGTACTTAATAGAAATAAGCAGGTATTAAATTTCCATTATATTATTCGAAGGAGCGCCCACACACGCATTGACCTCTATAAAAAAGAAGATATTAATTTGAATAGGTTTATAGTTATTATTATTATTATTATTATTATCATTATTATTATTTTTATTATTAAATCGATCTTATAGGAGTTGACCCAATGGGTTTTCGGCTACGTTTCATGCACTGTGAGGTTTGGATATTACATTAAATATAATTCGTGGTTAATAGTGTATTTATATATATATATATATATATATATATATATATATATATATACAAAATGACTTATTAGTTTTAATGAGTGTAGCCGATTATGTAGTCGAATAATGGACTAATATCAAAGATATATTCGAACTTACTACCACGTTAACTCAGTAGATTAAATACTGATCCATTATTCTCGGTTGTGTTCCGTGAAGAGAGATAAAGGAAAAGTTTTGGAATCGCAATCCATGTGTATTGGTATTTAATGAGCATAAACATTGGGGCAGGAAGAAAGAATGATAAGGAACTGAATCAAAACATATGAAGCATTTCTCATAAGCTTGAATAGAAAGCTGAAATATAATTTTACTCTCATATTTACCTGTCTATAAGCAATTACTTTGGTACAGTTCGTACTTTTCTATGTATATAAGGAGTAAATCCTAATTAAGGTATGTAACGTAAAGTAGTCAGTCATCAAAATCCATCAAAGAGAGTATCTGATGAGTCCTTGGTATCTTACATGGAAGAAAATATGACCATGCTGAGGGTATATTCTACTTACAAGTTTAACTATCTATTTAGTTTATATCTACTTTAACAGATAATACAACACTATATTTTCTAATTGTTAATCTGTAGTAATTTTGTTAAAAATATTAGAGAAAGGTAAGTCAAGTATCGCAGATTTTAATATTTGAATGGATCCCAACGAACAAAAGTAGCTATATTCGTATATCACTATAGTTGAAATTTTAACATTTAAAAATTTTAATATCCAACGTTTTATATAGTAATCATACTACATCACTCAATAAGTCTCCGGTCTAACTAAGAAAAACAATTTTGTTTTAGAAATTCGACATCATTCATCAACACACTCTCCTTCAAGAGTGTTACATGCATTTCAACGCTCCTCTAACTTTTCGATGCCTTTTTTGTAGAACGATTTGCCTTTGCTCTCAAAATAGGCCTCAGTTTCACCAATCACTTCTTCATTTGAGCCGAATTTCTTTCCCTGGAGCATCTTTTTGATGTCTGCAAAAAGCCAGTAGTCGTTGGGGGGTCAGATCTAGAGAGCGCGGTGGGTGAGGAAGTAATTCAAAGCGTAATTCATATAATTTAACCATCGTTTTCATCGACGTGTGAAACGGGGCATGTCTTGTTTTTGGTCAGGTGTGAGCAAACGCGGCACCCACTTCGAAAGCAACTTACGCATGCTCACATTTTCGTGTAAAATTGTAAATCACTACATTCTGATACCTTTCAGGTGTCAGCTATCTCACGCAACTTCATTTTACGGTCTTTCAAAACTATTTTGTGGACTTTTTTTATGTTTTCCGGAACAACTGCCGATTTTGGGCGACCAGAGCATCAGCATCATCTGCGTTTGTACGACCGCGTTTAAACTCAGCATACCAGTCAATAATAGTTGATTTCCCTGGTGCAGAGCCTCCATAATAATTATCAAGCCACTGTTTGGCTTCAACAGTATTTTTCCCCATCAAACAACAATGTTTAATCAACACACGAAATTCTTTTTTATCCATTGTTTTGAAAATTACAAAACTGGGGTGACTAAAACCACTGTAAACTGTAAACTAATTGTCGGAATGTCATGAAATTTTGACACGTATCGTTTGAAGGTTGGTACTATCCAGAAATCATATGGGTCTGTCAACAGTGTTGTGCCATATATGTGTGAGACGGGAGACTTATTGAGTGAAGTGTTACAATCGTAAGACTACTCTAAGCAACTCTGGTGCATACGATTGATTGGCTGATCGTCTGCATTAGAAGATATACTCTTTTGTAACTCGTAATCAAACATGTTAGCTCGTATTATCGGGTAAAATAATGGAATCTGAAGAAAGAAAAACCAGCCGTAGGAAATGTAAAGTAATTTCCAGATTTATATACATGAGTCGCATTATCCGACGAAATATACAATTTGTCAAATATCCATAAAAATTAGCTCAACCCGAATTACCTCGCCACCTCAAATCGTAATGTGTTCAAAATCACACGCCATTCAGCTGAGTTTAATTCTTTGTAAAATAGCCATCAATCCGAAAGGGGGTAAATGACTGTTTTATGAAGTAGGCACATATACTTCCTTCTTGAAATACCTAAATGTAGATAATCCTTACTGTATTCCCTTTTATAAACTTGTCTCTCTCTGGCTTTGCCTACTTTAACCCTTTATCGGTTTTGTGAACGTTTTGTGGTACAAACTGTGCTGTAGGTCACATTTAGTTAAACCACGTAACATAAAAGCTTTCGACAATGGAATTATGCATTTATTGCTTACTAGAAATTCATATAAGTTGATCAATTAGACTAACCATAAATTGGAATGAAAATTAAAAAAAAAACTTATCTTTCTCAGAGGGTACCTTGTTATAACACTACTCCAAATGAAGGTTCATCTTCTGTCCTCAACGAGGTGGATATCTATCTGTTAAAATGATCATTTTACATCATTCCATTACATGCAAAGTAATTTATGAGCATTAATAACTATCAACTTCAATCTCTAGACAGTAGAATACGTTTGACGGTCTTCATGGATGCGCATTTCAATACTTCAAAGTCAAATTTCAGTACAAATTCATTCAAAATAAATATAATTAAGAAATCGATCGCAGACGTAATTGGTATTCGTTTGAGCATTAAATATTCAAAATAACTTACGAGTTTCGGTAATGAGTAGCGGATTACTGATTGACAAATGTGGCAGATAATTTCTAATTCTAGACCACGTTAAGTCAGTGAAATTTATTATGATTTACTGCTGGTGATTGTGCTCCGAAAGGGTTACGGAAAGATAAAGGAACGTTTCAGAATCAATAATTTCGGTATTGGAGTTAAAGGAGCATAAATATTCTGGGCCGTAATAAAAGCGATAAGGAATTCAATCTAGTGCACATGAAACAATTCTCAAATTCCTAAAACAATCGTTAAAATTAATTTATCTGTTTCCATTAAGCTATGTATAAGTTAAGATATATTTATTTAGTTTGATCTAATGTGCTTCAGGATTTTATTATTATAATTCAAAATATATGTAATAGAAAACAAATATATGATTTATATATGATTTGGCATTTTCATATGATTTACATATGATTTGACATTTTCATATGATTTATGTATGATTTGACATTTATATATGATTTTCTCATATATAAATGTTCAGGCTCACGTGTACCATAATGAATCATTTTGCACCTTTCTTAATACTCCAAGATTGTACCCATGTTTGTGATTCCGCCGTTTGTCTGTATGTCTGTATATATGCCTGTGATCGATTTCCTGTGTGAACAATGGCTACCACAAATATTATTGGCTTTTCACAAAACTTTATATCTAGTCTTATTATCGAAAAATCTAGAACTAGAGTGAATTTTTGGAAATCCTAGTGAAAACTTCGAAATGTATTCAAAATTTTATATTTCCTTAATATGTCAGCTTAGGATAAAATTTGATATAATCATGCATAATAGGGGATGTTGATGTCTCAATCAAGAAGAAAATTAATAGTTTCACTTAGTGTAGTGAAAACTAGCCACTACCTTGTGGTCATTAGCCCCCTTGGAGGAGCAAGTCACCGTCCCTGGCGGGCGTATTGCCAAACTTGTTATTAATCGAAATAGTTTTTGTCCTTTAAAGTGAAGGACGCTATAACTGTAATCATGTGTCAATGATACCAATTTTTTAAAAACTTCCTTGTAATATTTGAAAACAAAATAAACTCACTAGCTACTTAAAAATGGATTCTGGTATTAAGTGGAGATATACTACAATTAATTTAGTATTCTTATACTAGTTATGAAACACGTGTATATAAACACTACAGATTGCGAATTCATTAGAATGTAAAGTGAAATTCATACAATATTGTGATAAGGTTTGTTGAAGACCCAGACCACACGGCCAACCCTAGGGTTAACGGTAGCAATATGTGTTGCCGGGTGATAAGGTTTGTGACATAAGTAGTATGACATTTAAATTAACACCATTCATGTCACAAAATATAAAATATGGTTAATAGTGAACCCAAATCTAATGTTATTCACGTTTGTTGCGATTATATAAATTGCAGCTGATATCATGTCCTGAATTACTTGGGGGCAGTTAGTCGATCGACAGGGCATATTACAAATTAAAAGATTTGCACCGATTGCACTGCTTCTATTTTGTGTTTTCTTTAATGTAGAAAATAGATTGAGTTTAGTTTTCTTAAAAATCAATCCATAAAATAAATGAAACGCACATATCGACTTTCCACAGAACACACTTTTTTATGGAATCAGTTTCATATCTTATTTCCAAAGATATTCTAAAAATATGTGAAATAAATTTACTATTCAAATTATTTTCAAAATATTTTCTGAATGAATATAAAATAACTTTTAAATGCATGCAAATGACGAATAGATCAATATATACATTTCTGTCCGAAAAGTGCGTTTGATTTTAATTAAATTCTAAAAGGCACTGAAAGCAATCAAATCCGACAAGATCTATTAGCTCTGCAAGTATCCCGAATTTAGTCGTAATGAAATTCTACTGTTAACAAGTTATTGATTAACCTAATTGCATGTTCTGGGAAGGCTGATTTTATTCAACATACGAGTTGAAATATAAATGTTTAACTTGTAATAGTTTACCACAGTCGGTTTCATAAATTGGAATAGACTAATGCAGAAGAGTATGCAGCAAATAATAAGTGTTTGCATAATATGGGACGAAGGAATATTTAAACAATAAATAAATGTACATTTTAATAATAAATAAAGGTATAATATTTATTATAAATGAATTTACATTATTTATAATGAATACATTTTTACATTTTTTAATAAATACATTCATGAATTTATTGATAATAAATGAATTTACTTTGGATAACAATGAAAAAATTCAATTTCAATAGTAAACACTTTAATGTACTGGGCTGCAGTTTGATATGTGCTTAAATATTAACAAAATTACGTAACTTGATAAAATTACCTTAAAAAAATTGAATTACATAAGAATTACTTATACTTTAAACCAGTGGCGTAACTACAGATTTTGGGCTTGTGGGCAAAATTATATTGCTCCGTCCTTTGTAAAATCCCCTAGTAAGTCAAGTTCCTTTTAATCTGTTCGGGAGCCTTTGTAAAGTTCTTTAGTACAAGCTACTCTGTGCAGGCTGTATTGTAAAGGTTTTTAGCTTACTTAAGTTCCATTAATGATCTACAACATTTAATAAACACATAATTTATTCCAGCTAACTTCGCTGACAACTCAATACACAATTACATACACAGAATATTTATAAACTAGCACTATCATATCAATACTCCGCCCTAATCTTAACCTTTCGTTACTGAACTGAAATTAGCATACTAACCAACTATCAAATCAAAGCTATCTATACTCACAGTATTGTAGAGACCATCCTTTTGCTTCGTGCTTCCAATAATGAACAGACCAACACCACACTCTCGTATAAAGATAACAGTCGAAGCTGACGATGACGGTTCACGCTTGCTGGAATACGGCTATTGGATATTTCCCAAATTGATCTGACTTCTGACGAACGCTTGTCGCTTTTATAGTCCTGGCCGGTCGTGAGTACATGACTCTCGAATACAAAGATGAGGCGCTTCGTGCATAAATTAGCATAATAAACAATAGAATTTGCATACAATAATATAATTCTCACACTTTCCTAGATCAAATTTTTTACTCTGAAATAATTCACAATTAATGAAGCTATTCAATATATGAAAGATGATATTCCATGACATACCATGGTATCACATGAATATGTTAACAAATATTACTGAAAGTAAATCCGTAAATACATTAATTAAAAATATAATGTGTCGATAATTTTCAGCTTCATAATAAACAAAAAGCAATGCAATAGTAATTTTTTTGGCTTCATTATTTTCAACAGTCAGAAAACAATTTAATTGTGATTGTCCCATAGACAACCTTTAGTCAAATTTCTGATAAAAATGTAAGATAGAATTTCACGATGGCGTTTGCCAAACTCCTACTTCCGCCTGGCTCTCCCAAGAGTGCTATTCTCCCCAGTATGCAGTATCCCAAGTATGTAATTCAAAGACCCCCAAGGTCTCCAAAAGATCATATAAGAATTTAGAATTCAAATATTGAATTAAGATAATTAGAATTCAGGAAAACGATGAAATCAGAGCAACACATTTAAATCGCAAAATCACATTTAATATACAGGAGCACTTTAAATCATAATCCAAATTTATAAGCTTTGATTAATTGTCTAAAAGTTTTTGTTTACTTGCTGTTTATAAGAAACGTAGTGAGTATGCTCAGCTTAAAAATGGACATTTCCCAGTTACATTTCGTTTAATATCAATAATATTTGACTGATAACGAGATTATAAACAAATTACATTGTACACAAATATTAAAATCTCCGAAATTTCTTAATATGTATACATATTTTATGTACTAAAGTTAGACTGAACATCATAAGTTACTGGGAAAAAACATTAGTAGCTTAATGTTTTATCTAAGTGTTGCAAATAGGATATTATACACACACATACACACACACACACATATATATATATATATATATATATATATATATATATATATACATATAGATATAACTATTAACCTCATCTAAAACAATCTACTGAAAATATACCCAAAGGCGCTAAGCTGCTCAAACAAGTACATTTATATACTACAAAAGAAATAGAAAATTGAAGAATAACAATGTATCAAAATTTCGCCGGGGGGGATTGTGACCCCCACTTCCCGGTTTAGCCAGCTTCATGTCATGACGACACTCCCGGAAGCGGATACAATGTCGCAAACCTAGTACATATACTAAAACTAAAAATGTATAAAAGTTGAAAGACCAATAATGTATTTTGAGTTTCTGTTTGGATGTTGTAAATCTCGTTGTTTAGGTTTAGGTGTAAAGTAAGTATTGGTCTTTCAACTTTTATACATTTTTAGTTTTAGTATATGTACTAGGTTCGCGACATTGTATCCGCTTCCGGGAGTGTCGTCATGACATGTAGCTGGCTAAACTGGGAAGTGGGGATCATAATCCCCCCCGGCGAAATTTTGATACATTTTCTATTTCTTTTGTAGTATATATATATATATATATTTGAAATATGTAATAATTATAATTATGTAGAAATAAAAAAAATAAAAATACAATTCAAGTAATATTAACATCACCATAGAAGCAAATTCACGGCCATAATGCCGATAAGAGAAAAGAACAGCACCGTCCCAAATTCGATGATTAATCCGAATTAAATTCATCTTCAGGTCTGAGTATTTAATTCTAATTAACCCAAACAAATGCCTGTTTCAGATTAAGCAATAGTACATTACTATAAATGCTTAAACTCAGACTACAGGCAACAAAAAATGAAAAAATGAAAATAGGATACATTAAGAAAATTTGTATTACCAAGCGGCATGAACCCTTCTTCTTCCACCACGTGTATACACGATCAACCTCAACAGCTTAATCTAGAAGCACCGGAATGAACAAGTCGAAATTCTACCAGGGAGGCAGTACGATCGTTCACGGTAATACTCCCAGACCCGTCCAGTGAGTCTAAGCTGGAGACTGGACAAGCAATTCAGAATATAACTTCCCAAATATGCAATCCTGAATATGAATATGAATCAAAGATAAAAATTCTTACTAAACAAGTAATTCATAGGAAAACTGAATAAACGAGAATACCACTATACACCATTATAAGGGCGCTCAAATCGTAGTTTCAATACTGACAAAAGTTACTTTTTTTTGCGAAAATAAAATTCAATACATTAATGTTAATGCATCTTATTTTCCGATTTTTTGATTTTTCTAATGTTTTTGACTTCGTTTATTATTTTTCATTTTTATTTATTTATATAATTAATAAATAATTATATATAATTTATTTATTTATTTATTTTTTAACTGTATGTTAGTCACTATAATTGGGAATGTTTTCTAGGATGTTATCGAGTGAAATTTGATACACTGAGTTGATAATTTTAATAATAAACTTGGGATATGCATTATTAGTCGCTGTACTCAATAATTCCATAAAGTGCGCTAATTTATAATATTCATCAGAAATTTTATTGATTCTAAGAGCCTGGTTTATTATAATATTTCTAAATACAGATATATGCAAACAAGAGTCAAAATGTTGAATCTTTGATGTATTAAATTTAAAATCCTGTCTTTTATCATACAAGTTTATAACCATATTACAATTTTGTAAATTTAAATTTAAATCTAAAAAGTTTGCAACAATTGTGTCATTATTACTTGCATTTAATTGTAAATTTTTTGGATAAAAGTTTAATACTATAGGGATATTATTATTTGGGGATACACATAAAATGTCATCTAAATATCTCAACATGTGCATATTATGCAAGCTTGGATTAATGTTTTTTTCATAGAAGAATAAATACAGATTAGCTAACAAAGATGAGGCACACACCCCTTGTGGGATATCAACCTGTTGTTTAAAAAAAGTACCACCATGTTGAATATAATTCTCTCATAAAGAGTGAAGTTAAGTAATTTAAAAAAAAAAAAATTGAATATATATATATATATATATATATATATATATATATATATATATATATATATATATAAATTAGTAAATCCAAAGTTAGAATGTATGTAGTAACTCATAATACACTATTCCAAAATTTTCTACAAAATACAAAGAAATAAAAGAAATTAAGACATAAAGAGGAATTAATAAAGCGTAATGCAGGTCATAAAGACAAAGACAATCAACAAATTTCAAAAATGAGGAATGCAAATAAGAAAACAAAAAAATCAAGCAAAAAAGCTTGCACATGGAAGAGATTTAGGCTTACGAAAAGTTCATTTCGAAAAAATTCTCTTCGGGTCCATATATCCCTTCGAAATGAACACAAAAATGCTTGTTTCTGAAACACAAGATAGATTTTATCTATAAACTTGTGTTATATGGACGACAAGCATATAGATTGGAACAATAAAGGAAACATAAATACCTTGAAATACATTTCATTAGAGCAACCATGACAAGCAAAATATGGGTAGACCAATGTTGCCATATGCAGAAATGAAAAGATGTGATTTGCTGTTGCCAAAGAGAGTAATAAAAACTGTACTGCGTAAAAAGCAATAAAAAGAGATATTCAACAGTTAAAGCTTCAAAATAAAAAGATGAAAATATAAATTCAAGAGAATGAATAAGTACGGCTAAAATAAGATAATAAGGGGAGAATATGAGAATTTTAGGCTAATCGAAACTTATTAACTATACCATTTACTAAATATGCAGGATATTTATACATTTTACTGGTAATTTTGAGGTTATTAATGTGCAAAGCATGAAATTTTTTATCTGATAATCTATAAATTCTAAAAAGTTGATTAAGTATAATATTTCTAAACAATTGAATCGAGTTGCAGAAATTAAAAGGTAATAATTTATTAATATTAAATTTAAAAAAAATCTATTTTATCATATAAATTAGTAACTATCCCATGAGCAGGTTCTATAATTAGATTTAAATCCAAATAATAAATATTATTACTAATAGAAATTTCATTAGGTATTAATTCCAAATCATCCGGATAGAAATCTATATCTATGACATAGTTATCAGTAAATACAAGACAAATCAGATCATCTACATATCAGTAAATTTTATAATCTGTTGAAGTAAAGAATTTTTCATATTGATAAAGGTATAAATTAGCTAACATACTGCTACTACAGCCACCTTGAGGAACACCTGAGACTTGTAAGTATAATTTATTACCTTAAAAGATATAATTATTGAAAAGAACAAAGTGGAGAAGCTTAGGAAAATTGGTAAATTTAGGAAGATGAGAATGATAAGAAATATAAGCATTATATAAAGCTAAAATGACATCATATAGATCAGTGATCTTAATATTATTAAATAGATCTTTAAAATCAAAAGTTTGAAATCCTATTATTTTACCAAGTGTTTTTAATTTATTTTTTAATTCTTTACTGTTATTTAGAATAATGTAGTTATTACTAGAATCTCGTAAATTACTATTTAGTGCATTTAAATAATTTAGTAATAATTTACTAGCAGTAGTAGAGTATGAATTATGACCACTGGTTACAGTTCTAAATTTAATAGAATTTTTATGAAATTTAGGTATAAGCACAATATATGGAAATGTCAAAAATTTATTATTAATATCTAAATCACTATACATATTGATAATTTTCAATTTGATACTATTAAGAGAGTGTGAATCAATTTTAAATTGACTATTATTTTTTAAATAATCTAGCAGATATTGAATATAGAATTTTTTACACATAATAGCATAATTATTGGAGGCTTTATCAACATAAGTAACAACAAAAGATCTATGTAAATTATTAACAGATTGCTTTATATTATCCATATTATATATAGATCTAGATAAATTAATACTACAAATGGCATTTTTAATATATATATATATATATATATATATATATATATATATATATATATTCATGTCCAAAATTTAAGCATAGTTGCTGTTTATGTGAAAATTTCAGCAAATCTACATCGGAATGGAAGGAAACACGGTATGCGAGTGTAATGGGTTTAAAGAAGAAGAAAACAATGCAAAACAAAGATAATAACGACTTTTATTATCCAAAGGAATGGTTTGAAAGAAAAAGGGTCACAATACGAGTGTCAACCTCAGTGAAACAGAATGATTAAAACAATGTGAAGCTGCAGTGTAATACGGTGTGTGGGAATCTCGGGTTGCCACGCATGCTCCACAACGATTTCTCATACTTTCGATGAGGGTTTGAATGAGTTATGTGCTCAAAGAATTCAAAGCCTCAAGGAGAGAAGTTTTCAATCTCGGAACGGAGCTTGGTGGCTAGCGCAGTGCTGAAGGACGTCTCCCGAACATATCCCACGCTTGCTCTATCGGATTCAGATCGGTAGATTTGGCAGGCTACTGTATGTGCTGGATATATGGATATATTTAGTTTGAAGGAAGTCGGCGACCAAGGCCGCACGGTGAGGAGTTGCGTCATTATCCATAAATATAAAATCAGGACCAACAGCACTTCGAAGCAATCGAATCAATCGGTACAATCGAAATAATCGATAGGCTCAAGGACTTCGTCTCTGTATGTTTGACAGTTGACCGACCCCGTGTCAAAGATGTGAAGGTCTGTGCGGCCGTCCATCATGATGCCTGTCCAACGCGTGACTCCACCAAACGGAAAACGATTTCTTTCCGTGATGTTTCCCGGGTGAAAACGCGTTCCACGTTCTCTCCAGATCGTGTTACGACGAGAATCAGTTTGCAGTGTAAACGCGGACTCGTCACTGAACATGGCATTGGCCCACTTTTGTCCACTCCACTGTCGATGTTCCAAACTCCACTGCCGATGTTCCAAACTCCATTGTAAATGCCCGCGTCTCTGTGCATACGTCAGGCGGATGCAAACTGCTGGTCGTCTGGCATAGAGACTGTGAGACCAGAAATCGATCTCACACCAGTTTATTGCTAGACATATATATATATATATATATATATATATATATATATATATATATATACGTTATTTATTGCGTCTGAAATGTCAGGCAATACATCCAGTCTCAATGACGCCAGATTAATACGCTGACCCAAAGGTCAGCAGAAAACCATAAATTTTAGGGTCATCAAGAAAGGTGGGTCGAAGGACTCTAAGGATAAGGTGAAGCAAAGACATCGGATAAAATGTTGACCAATTGAGAATATGCTTGCAGCTTCGCCCTGAAGTCTACCGATAAGAACCAAGGAGGAGTGTCAAACCTCAGGCAACGAGCCACCACCAACGGAGTCTGAAAGATAAAAAGTTCAGAACTATTGAGGGATTTTGCAGCATGACTTCTACGTGAGAGTTGATATAGAAATTCACGAGGACTTCTGCACGACAATTGCAGAATGAGAAATGACAATGTCCTGAGTACAGTTGTTCCAGAAGTCTTCGATATTAACACCTAGACAAATTCCATGTTTAGATAATTCAATTTAATATAGTTTTGCATAATTCATGTATGATGGTTAAAGGAGTATTATTAAATAACCAACGCAACTAATAATACATAAATTTTATGTTTGATTCTCAAAGGTGCGGTATTAATGGTAATCAACTCAGTAATCAATATTTAAGGTGATACTTTAAGTTTTAATTTTAAATGTGCACCACAGAGACCAACGTGTCTGAGTCTCCTGTAAACAGTTTGTCTCGAAACAGTGACTCTTGTGGCGACTGTTAGGGCGGAGCCCAGTTGTTTGGCAGAACGGTTTCCCTGACGTCGCTCAGTTATCATCAAATATCGGTCTTGCCGAGTGGTTGTTACCCTTTGCCGACCTGGTGCTGGTCGTCGGGTAACATCTCCAGTAGTTTGGAAGCACTGCCACAGTCTGGAGATCACACACTGACGCGCATTCAGAATTTGAGACGCTTCGTTTTGGGATCGACTGCATTCCAGCATTCCAATAATTCGCCCCTTCAGTAACATGTCCAGTTGGCATCTTTGTGACATATTTCGTCCTTTCTGATTGTTAACAACGCTCCATACTACAGCAATTGCGAAATTCTGCCTCAGCTGGTCATGGTGCTAAGGGCCGTTTTGCACTCGTTCCGACGTGCGCCAGTGCTTTGCGCATGTTGACATCGACTGAATTGCATATGCACAATGATTTATCTTCGTCTCACGATTTCCCACAGCTAATTGGGAACCATTGTATCCATATTGACTCCGAACTTTTCACATTTTACGAATTATGTTTAACTTTTGGACGTGAGTGTATATATATATACTGACTCAGATATATATATACACGCTGAGATTCCGTTGGTGCGGATATAAAGGACTTCAAAACAACTAATTTCTGAATAAGCCTAATGCTATTCAAAGACAAATACTTTCACAGGTTATATAATATATATAGAGAGAGATATATATATTTCAATTACATTGTATCTTCATTTAAATAATTAGCCACAAGCTGGTGTAAAAGAATATATATTTATTCATAATTGATTCCCTTATGTATTTGATCCACTTTGTATTTTCTTCTACGTCGGGCTATGTACACTATTTCTGTAATACATTTTACAGTTGTGTACACAGAAACGTAAAATCATCATTAATGAAACACATATGACCTTTGATAACGTACATTGTTTTAAAAATGCTTTTCATATTCATTTTATTCATTTTAATATTTATATTAATTATTCTTCCTAACTTTTTGGAAGCTAGAAAAGGCCTAGCTCATCGTGCTACAATTAGTTTCAGATTAGCTCTTTTTCATCTTTTAACTTCTGTATTTACACCTTGTATGCTTTTGTAGGGTAACTGGGGAACAGTACCTTAGGTAACTGCATTAGATATGAGTAAAATTACTTACATGCTCGCTTTTACATGTTTACATGTTACAACAGTCAAGCATCTAGTTACGAGTCTATGCCGTGTTTCTTTCATGCGGGGTGTTTTCGCATCAAATCTGAATTTACGAGTAGTGGAATATGGTATAATTCAGTGGTTCTCAACCTTTCGTGAACCTCTCATAATTTTTGTTTCATGAATTTTGACGTAAATTATGAGGAGGGATGTCGCCGTTAAGTCGCCGAGTGAATACGCATGTTGTTCTGCTCCATCTTTCTTGCGCCTTGGGCGCGTGAATCTTCGTTGTTTGTGTATGTGTTTTATATCTTCGTGTGCCCCTTCCTGCTAGCTTTCCAACGATGTCTTGGGTTTCTTTCTACGACGTTTGTGTGGTGAGATACCTGTTTACATATACTTTAAAAAGTTCTATTTCATTGTTCCTCTGCCACAAGCCATTGTAATGGGAGAATTCTTCGCAAAAGCGTCAAACTTTGACCTTTTGTTCCATCTGTAAAACCACTTAAATTTTATCTTTAATTGTTATTGATTTGTATATTTAATATCTCTGAAATGTCCTTAATGTTAATTGAACCTTGTTTTCCCGCCTGGAACAGTGTATATATATTTAAATTGTCATTTTGTACATGCTGTTTTACATATTTTCTATTTTCATGTATGCGAATTCCCCCTTTATTTGTAATGAACCTCCTCCCTTCTCGCACAATGTCGTCAGTTCCACGTATCTCCCCTTTTTCTGATAATGTGTTGTCCCTGCACTTTTCCGTCTACCTTCAGTTGTCTTCCCTTTAGGCTCAAAATTTTTTATTCGTTTTTCATTTTCCGTCCCTGTTCACTTTTTGATATATTTTTTTTTTGCAACTTTCTAAAATTTAAAGATGCACACATGCGAGTTTTTTACAGTTTTGCCCCCCTCCTGTCCTGCTGATTATTTTAAGGGGTCATGTCCCGGGGTTATTTTAATTTCTTAAATTTCGAAATATTTTAAAATTTTAAAACAAAACTTTAAACGTCCATAACTCAGAAACTAAGCCTCTTAGCTCAATTTTGACAAGCATTTTCTGGATCCAAACTATGTGATCTATAATTACCTATGCAATGATACCATACTTGTTCTTTCCCCGCTTGATGTTGCTCACCAACACTGGGTTTTATTTTTTAAAATTTCTGAATTTATCTTAAAACTACATTTTTTTTTTTTTTTTTTTGGTCTAGGTTTCCCCCCTTGTATTTTGTTATATTATTATGCTTTTATTCCTTTTCAGTGCATTTTATGGTATATATCTTATATATATTTAAAAAATTCTTCACTTTTATATTATTGCAATACCTCGCTCTATTATGTCTTCCACAAATACTATTAACGTGTCTGATGCTGAATTCCCCCCTCTTCCTCTCTCCTCCCTTCCCCCCCCTGGTGCTACAACTTGTGTTACAGATGCTCCTGCCTACACAAACTCTGGTGATATAAACACTTCTACTCTCAGCCAACCCATTTTAAAACTTGTCGATATGAAGGACAGCAGAATCTCGGCAATGCTGAGACCTTCCTACTCTGAGGCTACTACTACTAAGACTGTCGGTACTAGAGCTTCATATGGTTTGGCCTCCAGCTCTCGCATCTCTCCCTCTGGTTCACGTTCTCAAGGATCATACTTCGAATCTTCTAGAAACGTCAGTCCCGTTCCTGCTAATCTGACCACTCCTCTTCACAAAGTGTCCAGTACCAATCCTGTTCCTGTCATCCCGACTACTTCCTTCCAAAAAACGTCTTCAATCTCCTCTCCAACGCATTCTGCCGCAGACTCTGAAGAAACGCTTTCAGCGACAAACACAGTAGAAACCATTGACGATACTTCAGATTTTTGTAACCAATATCTTTCTAGAGTTCTCAAGAGAGTTGACCAAATCCAAAACTATTTACATCGATACGTAAGACTCAATCAAACCCATTCCTATTACTTGGACCAAAAATTTTCTGACTTAAAGGCTGCCTCGGTTCTGTTCGAAAACCAGTATAAGTGTTCAACTCTGCCTACCATCTCTTCCTCTGAGGCCTCCATTACAGACCTCAAAAACTCTCTTACTGAAGATCTCCAAATAATGAAACATTCAATATCTCAGAGTTTACAGACATTTACTAATAATCTCAACGATAACCTCCCTGGTTTGATCAACAATACAGTTAAAGAGCAACTTGCTGAGTCTTTACCAACTTTTCTACCAAGAACGCTTGCTCCTTCTTCCACTCCTGAAACCTCTAAACCTAGTTACTCTTCTGTTCTCCTACAGGGCAAGGATAGACTGAAGAATAACGCCCAACTCCGTGAAGATCTTTTCTCCTTTCCTTGCCCGAAGGACGTCAATGTTAAAAACATCGCCGCCCTCCCAAATGGTACCCTTAAAATCTCTTGTGAAAATAACCTCGGCGATAACCTCCTTCCAACCTTTTTGAATTCTGCCCTCAGCAACAAGTTCAACATCAAACCGGAACCTCCGAAAAAGCAACCCCTCATTGTGTTCAATGTTCCGCCTGCTTTCACAGAAGACAATGTCAGATCTCTCATCTGCAACAACATCCCTTCAATCAGACCTGCAGATATCAGCTTCATTCGAAACTTTCGGAACCGGAGGGGGAATGCCAACTGGGTTCTCTTGATGGAACTTCCACAAGCTAGCCTCTTGTTAGATGCAAAGAAACTCTTCCACAATTTTACTTACTTTCTTGTCAAAAAATACATATCTTTAAAAATTTGTTATAAATGCCAAGATTATGGGCATACAGCTAACTACTGCTCATTTCCCACTGGCAACTGCAGTCGTTGCACTGCTAGCGACCATACACATCGTGACTGTAGAGCACGAACTCCTAGGTGTGTAAACTGTTGTACCGCTATCGATGCCAATCCCGGTTTGAATTGGAACTTTAACCACAGCGCCCGGGACCACGCCTCGTGCAGCGCTTACAAAAGAGCAATTGAGCATATCAAAAAACTTCAAAAAGAACAGAGATGAAACTCTTGCCCTTTGTCTTTTGGTTGGTATCTCACCACTGTGTTTGTTTTATTTCTTTTGTGTCTTTTATCTCTTGTTATTGTTTGAGTTCTTATGTTTGTCTTGTTTTTGTTCTGATCATATGTTTGCCTCACTCTGTGTCCTGGAACTGTTCTTCCCGGTATGGTTCTTAATATTATTCAAATTAATCTAAACCACTCCTTAGCAGCGCATAACAACCTTTTTCAATTTGCCCTAGAAAATAAAATCGATATTGCCTGCTTACAAGAAACATACCTAAACAAAGAGAATGTTCTCAAACCTCCTTTTGGCCTTCAACAATACCACTCTTCTTCCAAAAAAGCAGCGATTGTCATTTTCAACCCAAATTTAACTGTTCACTTAAAACTACAATCCCTTTCATTTGTTTTACTAGAAATCACACTTCCCAATAACACATCTCTTAATTTAGTCTCTACCTATTTTCCCCCGTGCGACAATATTAATGAGCTCCTCTCGGAATTTTCAAATCTTCAAATTTTATCATCTGAGTATATAATTCTTGGTGACTTCAATTCCAGGGCCCAGATGTGGGGCTATGACTTCATTGACCGACGGGGTTACAGCTTGATCGATTTTTGTTTAGAAAATAACTTAACTGTCGTAAATGATCCGAAGCGGGGTCCTACATTTGTCTCACACTCAGGCAAGGGCTTCCCGGATTTGACTCTGGCTACTTTTGGCATATTTGACAGTATTCAAAATTGGGAGGTCCTCTCAGATGACTCTCTTAGTGATCATAAATATATTAGATTTGCAATTAATGTCGACCTTTCTTTTAATGATTCATTTTTCTTGAAAACAAATTACAGTTTAGGCAAATTCCTTTATAATTTTAAATCTCACGTTAAAACTTTTACCTCTCAGATTGACTCTATAAATGATACTCCCTCTCTGGACACCTTCATTGAATCTTTTATCAAAAAAACACAGGAATGTGCTTTCAAATTTATTAGAAAGAAAAAATCGACAAAAAATTTTAATTTCAGTTGGTGGAGTCCAGAACTCTCTAAATTCAGAAACTTCGTCAATGCTCTTTATAAAAGAGTAAAGTCTCTTGAGAGGGCCTCCGCTTCTTCTGAAATAATCTCAGAAGCTTTGGTAAAATATAAACTTAACAGAGCAAAATATAAATTTATGATTTACAGAGCCAAATCCGCTGCCTGGAAAAACCATTGCTCAAGCTGCTCTTCCAAATTTGGATCCATTTTCAAGTATACGTTTAAAAAAAATAAACACTTTAACGATATAAACCTTCAATTTTCAGATAATATTAACCTCAGTTACGGTGAAAAAGTTGAGCGCTTGATGGACCACTGCTTCAAAAACGATCCTGAATTCTCTTCATTTCCCTCGCTTTCACTTCCTCCCGGCGGGTTGGGCTCGGTTTCGGATGTTGAGCTCCTTCTCGTCTTCAACCATCTCCCCAATGGTAAAGCCCCTGGCGTTGATAACTTAGATTTCAACATCTGGAAAAATGTTTTCAAATCCTTTCCCTCACTTGTCTCCAAAATTATCAACAAAATTTTTTATCTTGGTCATTTTCCTAGCTCCTTAAAAATCTCAAAAATTATTTTCCTGAATAAACCTGGTAAAGACCCCGCTCTCTGTACTTCATACCGCCCCATTTGTTTACTCCCTACATTTGGCAAAGTCATTGAAAAAATTTTTATCAATAAATTAAATTTCTGGTTGAATTCAGAAGGTGCTCTCCATCCCCTCCAATTTGGGTTTCGGGAGCTTCACAGCTGTGAAGATGCTGCACTCAAGCTTGTTAAACATATTGAATCCCTTCGATCAGTCCATCATGTCTCCCTTACCACGGTAGACATCTGCGGGGCCTTTGACAGCTTAAATTGGAATGTTCTTCCCTCTACT
The DNA here is from genome assembly GCA_951213105.1 of Amaurobius ferox. Taxonomy (NCBI): domain Eukaryota; kingdom Metazoa; phylum Arthropoda; class Arachnida; order Araneae; family Amaurobiidae; genus Amaurobius; species Amaurobius ferox. The sequence continues at coordinate 118,121,801 of OX578134.1, forward strand.
TTTGAAAAAATTAACCTCCCTCTCCCTTTTCGTGCTTTTATTTATTCATATTTGTCCTCCCGTTCTATCACTTTTACCGGTAACAATTTGTCCCTCTCTAAATTACTTTCTATGGGTGCTCCACAGGGTTCGGTAATTTCTCCGATCCTGTGGAATATCTATTTCAATAGTATCTTAACCCTTAACAACGACCTCTTCTACCTGCAGGCCTTTGCGGATGATCTGGCCGTGGTCACGTCTGGTTCCGATATTAAATTTACCACCCAAAATACAAATCAAATTCTTGGTCTCATCTCGGATTCCCTCACTTCCTTGAAACTTTCAATTTCCCACGAAAAATCAAAATGCATTATTATCAACAAATACAGATCCAAAAGAAAATATAATCGATGTATTAGACTTCAGAATAAACCCATCAAAATTTCTAAAACTCTTAACTACCTAGGTATTATAATTGACAATAACTTAAAATGGAGCGCTCACATATTCTACTTAAAAGAAAAATGTTTCAAGTTGTCCTCAACATTTGGAAAAATTTCTGGGAATAACTGGGGGGTTAATAAAGCTCTTTTAAAAATATGGTACTTGACTGTAATTGAAAAGGTTATTATTTACGGATCTGGGGTTTGGGGGGGTAATCTCACACGGGATCAAATTTCAAAACTTACTTCATTACAAAGAATCTTTTTATTAAAAATCTGCCCTGGTTTTCGGACAACTTCGAACATTTCTCTTTTTTCAATTACCGGTATTCCCCCTGTCCATTTAGTCATTAAAACTCTTTTTATTAAATATAACTTTTGGAAACATAAACTTAACTTATTTTCGGACCCCTCCATTCCCTCCCCTGATCAATTTGATTCCCTTTGTTCTCTTTCTAGCCTTCCTCCTCCCCTTCGTGTTTTAAATTTTTCTTCCTCGAACCCTTCCTCGTTTTCTAGGTTTAATGTATTCACAGATGGGTCAAAACTGGATAATAATGTAGGTTTATCAATATGCATTTTCGAAAATGATCGACTGATCGAATCATTATCCTTTAAACTTAGAACTGGAAACAAAGTTTTTCAAGCCGAACTTGAGGCCATCAACCAGGCCATCCTCTGGGCCGGCAAAAACAATTTAAAAATCAACATCTTTTCGGACAGTCAGTCATCTATTTCGGCTTTTAAATCTATCAAGAATAAAACGAAATTTCTATCTAAAATTAAAACTAATGCTCACCCCTACAAATCATTAATTAACTTATCCTGGGTCAAGGCCCATTCTAATATTCAGGGCAACGAAGTCGCCGATGAACTGGCCAAACAAGCTACGATCACCGGCACCCCACTCCTTATACCTTTTCCCTACTCCTTTTTGATTAATAATTGTAAATCTTTCCTTCTTAAAAATTGGCAATCTCTTCTTAATGATTATATTTCCCCCCGGACTCATGACCCTGCCAGAATTCTAAGCTATTTACCCAAAGTCAACCCCAATTTTCAAATTTATAACAAATTCTTAATCTATTTTTTAACGGGTCATGGTCCTTTTCTTGACTATCTTCATTTTTTCAAACATAAACGTTCTTCAAATTGTCTTTGTAATTCATATGGTGACGTAGATCATTACGTCTTTAATTGCCCCCATACCTCAAAATTTCACTTAACCCGTCCTCCAGATAATCTTCGTGCGACTTGGTTCTCTGGTGTCAGAACCAATAAAATTCTTTTAAATAGGTTGAAAAACTGTGTTTTAATTGCGAGAGAAATCTCCAATCAGGTTCCTTAGCAAGCTTGGTGCCAACTGCTTTCAATTTTCTTCGGTCAATGTTGTCCTCCCTGTTCCAGGCGTTTGTCTCTTATTGTTTCTGTACTTACACTTTTTGGTGTCCGTCTTTTGTATATTTTGTTTCCTGTTTATATTTCTCTGTTGTATATATCTGTTTTCCCTGTGTTCCTCGGCTGTTCATATATTTGAAAGTCTTACCATGTACATGTAGTGCTATATTGCACTTAACTTTTTCCGGTTACCTCAACTGATTGTAACCTTTATTCAGCTATGTTCTTTTTGCTTTCTTTGTTGGTTTTTACTGTATTGTCCCTTTTCCCGCGGTTGCTCGGATTCTTTTGGCCATACGTTTTACATAAATTTAATTTCATTTTAAGAAAATAATTTAATTTTTACCTCAAAATTCAAAATTTGTTAAAATCTACGTTTCTTTGCCTCCCTTCCCACTGTATTTTATGTAAACCTCTAAAACTGTCTGTATATATATTTACCATGTAACCACTTTATTGAATTTTAAATAATTGCAGACTGAAACTTGGTGACTGACTGGAGGACGGTTTCGGCTAACCTCCTCTCCCGGCCACACATTAAACTGCCGTGAGCCCTAGGGTTGGCTGTGTGGTCTGGGCCTTCGACATCGACATGTTACAACAGCTTGTTGTATAGTCTTTTTGTAACCACATCTGTCCTTTTTCATTTTATTTTTTATGTACAGCATTTTTCTAATGGTAACTCTCGGGTATATATTACAAGCAAAAATCAAAATCTTCAATTATATATAAATATATATATACATATATATATATATATATATATATATATATATATATATATATATATATATATATATATATATATATATATATATATATATATATATATATATATATATAATATTTATTTAACGTCTGATTAGTGCCCATACGTGTTCAATGGGAGATAGTTTCTGCCAGGATGTCCGACAGGAATGGATGTGAATACAGTTCGACTGTTGAGAGTTTGTTGTGGGGTTAGCGGTATGCGATGTGATATTGCCTTGCTGGAACACCATGCTGGGCACTTCCTGCACCAGTGACCAAACCACAGGTATCACAATTTGTGTGACGTAACGATTCTCTGTCAAATTACCTACAATGTGCACCAAAACTGGACGATGATCGAACATAATACCGCTCCAAACCCTGGTGTGAAGCTCGTTGATATGGCCTGGCAAGTGGCATTCCCTGGGAAACCGTCATTTCCGTCCACGGCTACCCGTCAATCCCCCAGAAACGGAAGCAATATTCACCCGTAAACAATACAGGATGCCATTCATTGGTCCAGTTGCGATGACGACGGCGCCATGACAGACGTGCATCTCTGTGTCGAGAGCTGAAGGCAACCCCCAGTGTCTGTCGAGTGTGCGCGCAGCTGTTGCGAATGGTTTGGGTGCACGCATGTGGATCCGTTGATAGTGACAGGCTGTTTTGAATGTCACTTAACGTTGCGAACTGGTCTCGAAGAGCCGTTCGGCGAATCTGCCTGTCTACTCACTCTGTGGTCCGAACGATCAATGCCCTCTTCGGCGTATTCTTTGATGTTCTTGCATTCACATATCTGCGGATGGTTCTCACGTCGTGCCCAATATGTGTGGCAATCGGACGCATCGATAAACCCACGTCACGCAGCTAAATGATCCCGTCTCGTTCTCCAGTCGTTAACTGCTGGTATATAGCTCGCTGACGTCTTCGAGACATCGTTTTTTCAATTTTTCGAAAGGTTGGCTGCTGTAAATCGTCGCTGATAGCATATGCGAGAGGAGCCGTCTATTGGTATTCATCACCCGAAACTATGTGTCACGTGACACGATATGAACGTAAACTTTGGCAATCATTTGTAAATGACTCTCTCTTCTACAGTACTGTGATTTGCATATGGCTACGTTCATTCCTCCCTGGTGTTGCAATTTCACTTTTGACGAGAGTATATATATATGTAAGCGCCACCCGCAACCGAGAACTATTTTCTTTATATGCATTTTATTCTTGTAACCTTGCTCTAGCCGCACTCAGTGAATCACGTGATGGTATATATGTTCGACGTTTGATGCCCGCATACGATGTACGATTGATGTCCGCATACGATGTTCGACGTTGATGCCCGCACTCGATGTGCTATATATCTCGGTTTATTACGATGCGTTGACGACGATGTAATTTAATAAACCTTTATTAATTTATGCTAGAAGTTATTCTTTAAGAGATCTGCCTGATAATTCCCTTACACACACACACATATATATTTATAATATATATATATAGTGTGTGTTTGTATACATGTGTATATGTAGCAATAAATTATATATAAATGTATTGTCTGGAAAATTTACTAGGATCAGAATCTTTCAGTTGAAATGATTTCTCAAATTTTGTCTTTATTGAATTTTACTGTAAACAAGCTGCTGGTTAACACTTAATTGAATATTCTGAAACGAGAATTTCATACTCCATTGAAATACAAAAGTTTGACTTGGAATAGTTTACGACACTTAATTTTATAACTTTGAGAGATTTTCGAGAGTAATTGCCAATGAGTCAGGCACTTTTACTCGATATGCAAATATGAAGTATTTGAATACATTCAATTCAACTGGAAAATGTTTAGAACTTAACAATTCTTTCATACATATATTAATTGATTAATTAATTTACGTGAGTTATTTTACTTTGTAAGTATAACCGGCCACTCATCTTGCTGCTCTAAGTCCTTGGACGAGCCGAGTGGTCTGGGCCTTCAACTTTGTAAGTATATGTTTAAAATCCAATAAGGGTAATTGTATTATTTATTAAAAATTCAGAAAAAATTGCTAATAACCCATTTTGCTAAATACACATTTAAAAAAAATAATTATTTTGATACAAATATATCTTTAAACAAAAACAATTGTATTGTAAAAAATGTGCTAAGTAATGTAATATGTGATCCCTCTCCCCTCCTAAAACACATAATTTGGTGCCATGTACTATTCCATCCAAGTGGGAATGTGCAGTAGGGGCTAAAATTGTGGAAACCTATTGGAACAAGTGCAATTTTGAGATTTGATGGTTCATAACACTACATTTTTGTACCAATGCCATAAAATTATATATGAATGGAAAGATAATTTATTCAAAATTGTAATACAATAACATTTGTTCAATTATATTCATTCTATCAAGAGTTATAGCCAAATAACCATGAAAAAGAAGCACAATTTGCTTAGGCTTATATGAAGGAGCTTTCCTTTATTTGAATGTAGCCAATGAGCATGAGTATATAATCAGCCTATCAGGTGTCATGGTGTTTTGGCAATGAGCCAATAGGTCACAGGACATTTATCAGTGTGTTATGTGGTTGTTATCAAGTTGGTTGGTTTTTCTGTGTTCTATGATTTAATGAGCTTGTGAAACGTAATAAAATTAAAGGAATGACGCAAAGAGTTAACTAGTCACCTAGACAGTGATGTGAAATATTACTATTAAGTGAACAAGGCTTATTTTGTATTTTTCTTATTTTGGTTGGCTTTTTTCCTTTTTTGGCGAATTCTTTTCTTTTACTATAGATACACTTAATATATTGGACACCTTCAAACACTAGCGCCACCTGCCTCAATGTCACCTATCTTAGATATGTTAACGGTTTTCGTTGTTTAACTACTATATCTCTATAGGTGTAGCCGTAGACGCTTGTCTCGCGAATTTCATTATCGATTACATTCGCATATGTCGATCATATTCGTATATCATTCGCATTCAAGACATCCATATTGACTTTGCATTTATGTATGCTACCCTTTGCTTATTACCAACATATTCTGTATATATAATACCACGTCTCTCAGACCAACATATCGGTTGATATGTCTGGGTGACCAACACTTTTACTTGTATACAGAGTACACTTTTATTTGTGTTACTTACTTGCTTTACTTGTATTACTTAAGAATACACTTTTTTTGTGTTACATAAAGTTGCTCTTTGAACAATAAACACCCCTATATGCCACCTATGAAAAGTTTCTGAAATATAAACTCATCTCGAAAAATTCTATTGCAATTATGCAATTATTTCATTTCTCAAACATTATTGAATGGGCCAAGCGTCTCTAAGTAGTCGCTTTTCGGCCAATTTATAACCTCGTTCAAATGACTCGGACTTGCAATTTTTATAATTGGCAACAGTAAAGATAATTACCAACATAAATACGTTATCCACAGAAAAAGACATGTCATATATTTATAATTATATACAAGAATAATTGATCATTTAAGTTCAAGTGGAGCGAGTATCATCTGTGGAAGATTTCTGAAACATTTATTTATCTCAATTCTAGTTCAATCATTTCATTTCTCAAACTTTATCAAACGGTCTAAACGTCTCTAAATAAGCGCTTTTCCAACATATTTATCATCGGGTTTCAAACGCACATATTTGAGGCACTAACTAACTAGATTCTACTAATCGTAGTAATTTAAAATTTGTTATGCCGTTGTTTTTTGTGATAAATTTAAATTCACTAGATTTACAAACTTATCGGTCCAGTTCGTTGTGGGTCCACCGTAAAATGTTTTTTTTTTGTTAAACTTCTAAGGCACTAACTAATCAATGTGAAGCTGAATATTGGACACATATAAAAATGTCTAATCTTATCCGATGCAATAGCGAGACTTATCCAAATATGAACCAGCTTGGGTTAGTTCATCTTGAGCCTTGAAGCAACTAGAAAGTCCAAATCTGGCATGCCGTTGTGTTTTGTGGTATACTTTAATTTTTGGAATTTAAAACATTACAAGATCCTATGCTGACAATAAGAATGCCCTCATTTTTCAAGAATAACGTGAGACCCAGAATGCTGAAATATTATATATGACATATCGCTGTCTTTTTTATTGTATTTCTATATTTTGGATTTTGAATTTTACCTCTCAGCCCGTTCTGGGCCCGTTATAAGAATGCACATGATTTGTGGGGTCTTAATGAGGTATTTCGTTGCATGTTATACATTTACTTTCAAAATACATGGCCAAAATCCGGTTCGTCCAGTAGATGCATATAACTACTCGTACTTTGAAAGTGAGATGTCTTCCCAAAATGTTAAAGGGAGAGCTTTAACATGTTTATTAGTAATTATACATTTAATTACAAATTTCTAGGCAATGGTTAAATAAAACATTCCTAACAGTGCATAAGCAGTCAAACAGCTAGACATATTTTTATATTTTATATACCTGCTTGATTTGATTTGATTAGGTACACAAATATTTCATATATATATATATTTTCATTATTATTTATATACTTTCTTCATATGAGTTACATACAAATAATAAAATAGTGTACTTTAAAATACTATTTTTTGCTTTTACTTGCTCTCCTATAAATCAAGCCATCAGGACAATATTTAAAACCAAATACTTATTTCAGCGTTTCCATTAAAAAATAATTAATCAATTAAAACACTTTATTTCTTATTTTAGATATATTATTTAGAAAAGCACTTTATTATAGCTAAATGTGGAAAAGATTATATTTGGAGAACTGGTTATTAGTTTATATCCGGGAGAACTTCTATCTCCATCTATTCTTCATTTACCAAAGCATAAGAAAAACTTTTTCCTTTAATACTTAATTTTCTGCACTTAAGCCGTATTTCGCTGAGCTGTCTCAATTGTTTGTCTGATAAGGTTTGATAATAATCTCTTAAGTTGTTGACATGTATCATATAAATCGCTTGATTTCTGCAAATACTTTCCTTTAGAAGGAAAAATATAAATGCATTATTAGGCTATTAGATTCAAAGAAAAAAAAGTTTAGCTAATTTATCAATTTTTCTCATTCATAGTCAAATATTTTAATGATTTTTATTCTATAATCCGTTTTCATTGTATTTAAAAATACTTTTAAAGTCACTTGCCCTAGTTTCTAAAATGAGATGGAATATGGATAAAACTGAACTTGAAATATAATTCAGATTATTCACGTGTGATATTGTGATCATTTCTTACATTATTTGAAATGCTGGTAATTTTTTTCTCAAAAATAATTTATTGATATTAATGCAAATTATTCACAATATTTTCATTTTAGCATATCAGTTTATGTTTGGCAGTACAATAGATGAAATTATTCTGACTAACCAAGATTTGTAACTGTTTCTTTATAACAAGCTTTGTAACTCTAACATTTTCTTGCATTTATTTCCCTAGATTGGGCGAAATCCATCTGGTTCACCACACCTGCTCTAACGTTTCAGTAGATTTATTTTACATATTCCTACTATCTACATAAGGCAGACATTCGGTTATAATCTATTATCTTATCGGTTATAGTCCATTTTGACCACTACCATACTATTTTGCGATTAAGAATCAATTCAAAATATTGCTCTTAACTTATATCTCTCTTAAATTAATACATCCCTCTTTGTGGGTGGTTATTATTTAAACATTTTGAAAATAGTTCAAACTATTAAAATATAGAAATTAGAACTTGGAGGGTTCCGACGAATGTAGATATTCCGTATGGCTGTAATTTCAAATATGATGTACTCCAAGGGATGCAGTTGTGAATGGAAATAATAAAGAAAAATAATCTCATAGTAATGCGGGCGATTAGCCTGTGGGAATCCAGTCAAACTCTGCTACTCCTTTCGACGTATGGGCGAGGAACACTTATTCTGGGCGATCTAGGAATGCGTTGATGTTTCAATATCGAAAGAGTAACTGGGGTACGGTGAGCTAATCCAGTAGGAAATAAAATAATATAATAAAACATGTTGTGAACAGTACGTGACTTTCGCTATACAGGCTGAAATTAATTCTATATTTCTTTCATAATTCATTAAATTGCATTTTATTAAACAAAATAAAACACAGATAATAATATATATATATATATATATATATACTCGTATATATAATATGGTATGTGTTTTTCTATTGCAATTACATATATATAAACCGCTTGATTATTTCATACTTGAGATATGCATTTATTTTAATACATGATCCATCTCTGGTATAAATAATACAAGTAAATAAAAATTCTTCAATTAAATAAATAAATATATATATATATATATATATATATATATATATATATAAATAACATGTCAAAGTATTTGTCTTTGAATAGCATTAGGCTTAATCAGAAATTCTTTGTTCTGAAATCCTTTATATCCGCACCAACGAAATCTCAGGTTTACTTCTAAGGTAAGCAGAATTTTAATGGAATACTTAGTCTAAATGAAACTTTTATACTCAAATTCGATTTAGGATTTTGAATAGAAAAAGTTGGGATTAAATGCTTTCAAATTCCAGTAAAAGTATAAAACTGAAATCCCAGAATAACAAAACGATTCATTTAAGCTTAAATGTTCTGATTTTTACTGAAAATATTTTCAAAAGGGTATTATTTTGAAAATACACGGTATTACTCAAAGTTCAGAACTTAGTTCTTGTTCGAAGCAAAAGGTTTGATTAATCTTTGTTTATAGACCGTGGTAAGAATTTCAATGGGTTAGAAAACGTTATTGAATATTTTTGTCGAATGTTACTAGGTAAATATACAATTTAGGTTAAGCTTTATTTTCCGTATTTGACGAAATAATAAATAAAAACACATATAAGCAGTAGTACTACATTTTTCTAAACAGTGTGTTAACAGAAATAACATTTTCGTTGTATATTCAAATTAATCTTACAAAACATATAATATAATAACATTTAAAATAGTCTCTGATTTTAAACTTTTAATTTGTTTTGTTTTTCAGATTATCATTTTTTACAAGCGTATTAATGCATTAAGACGATATGCAGGTTGCATCAACCTACATGAACCAGGCTGAGTAAAGTACATCTTGAAGAAAATACAGCAGTGGTTCACGGAGCATGATACTAACTACTACCATATACCTTGGTTTGCACAAAATTCAGATCAGACAAAATTCAGTTGTGGTGGAATCAGTCATGGTATGTGGCATAACTGCCAATTTGGTACTGGTCCCCTGATGTTTCCGGAAGGTCGATTGTCATATAGTGCTTGTCATATAGTGCTTGTCATAGTTCGATTCTTAGCGCTTCCCAATCTATCACTGTGTCTACGTAGAATATAGGCATGTTAAATTTGTGGATCGGAACGTATTTCTAGGAGGTTGGTAGCATAAGAATGGAAGGCAGGGTTCCTGTGGATTTTCCCCCCTGGGTTCCAGTCTAACTTTCATGATGTTGTCCTCGCCGACCAAATATACTATACTTTGCACCTTGTGGTAGATCGGACGGTCTGGGTCGAATAAAATAAATGTAATGTGCATCTACTTTTAATCGGTGTAGCCTGAAAGATGTGGTCTGAACACTACACGGTATTCAATGATATCATCTTGTTAACTATTAATAAATCATAAAATTGATATTTCTTCAAGTGGTATCATTCCAATGTGCAGTTATCCAAGTTTTGGAAATGTGTGGTATACTTTAAACACGCAGTTTACCAAAGATTTTTTTTACTTACACAGATGATAAAAACATTATTAGAATAAAACTATTTTTAGACAACAAAGCATTCTATATCTATTTTACCTATTTGTCTAAAGCAAATTTGGCGTTACACTTGTCTGAAAGCCTTTTTTGTTGTTATATTAGATTTAGCTTACCTTCTGACGTATCAGAAGGAATTTTTAAGTGTCTACCACGCTGGTCGGTCTGAAAATAAAAACATCGAGATTTAAGTGTTCACCAAACCTTATTATAAATGTAACCGACGCTCCGTAGACGTTACCGGCTGGACTTGGAGATGTAATTTTTTGCTGCTTTGTGCAAACAACGGACAACATAAGTATGGTTCATTCTCTCCATTATTCAAAAGTCGGAAAAATGGAAAGAATGATTGGGGTAGCAAATACGCGTGAAAATCCTCCAGGAAAAATAAAATGGATAAGCTATGGAACAAATTGCTTGGGTATTGTGTTTCAACGAGCCGTCACAATTTTACGTAGCTAATTTAATATATAATATATTATATGCTTTGAACTGTTAGAGAGGATGGAATAAATATCCATTTATGGATATTAATTCCACACTGTGAAATTTGGATATAGTGTTTCCTTTATTAAATTTTGTAGTTATATACTATGTCATAATACATTTGTTTCTAAACTGAATATTAATATCTGCCCGAGTAAATTTTTTATGAAATTTGAATCAGTAATTTCGACTTCAAATCAGCTATTTGTAACAATGTGTTACTTAATGTTGATTGCAAAGGTTTGGGACTGGATGAAAGTGAAATATTGCCTATGGTAAAGCAATATTCACATTTAATTTATATGGCATTTTGTATTTTAATAGTAATCAATTGCAACCATGCTTTAAAAAGTGACATATTTCCTATTCTGTAAACGACGTTTACCACAGTGCAAGTATATCAACATTAATAAGTTTCCGTTATAAATGTATTTATCTCATTTAGAAATCAGTTTGGTTTTGTCTCGGCATTTTTGTGCAGTTTTTAGACCATTTAGCATACTTCAAGCACTTGCAATTACTTAACTCAGCAATTGGTTTTATTTCAATTTGTTTTTCTCCTTTGCAATTCAGCGTGACACCGATATCTTTCCTTTCGCGGAAGATGCGTAACTAATTATTTCTTTAAAGAATTTCAGCAAATCAACGGCAAATATTGGACTTCGTGGTTTTCCCTACTTAAAATAATCACCGAGGCTATTTTTTAAGCAAAGAAAGAATTTCAGTCACAAAATACTGAAACTTTTAGTAATTAAGTATTTAACCTTACACATATTTTTATGCCCCTTTGTTGTTACACTTCTCAAAGACAAATAATAAGATTATGATCTGAAGTTTCATCAAAAGATTTAGTAAGTATAAAACTGAAAGAAATATCTAGTTAGGAATACTATCTGGTATAGTTTAAAGAATTGATATATATATATATATATATATATATATATATATATATATATATATATATATATATATATATATATATATATATATATATATATATATATATATATATATATATATATGAAAGAGCGATACGAAGTCTATTCTCTGTTCTTAAAGAAGCAAAAATAACTTTTGCCGGAAATTTGTTATCAATTTTACTCGAAAACTACAATAGGAATGAAATTCAAATTATGCACACATACGTGAAACTGCACGCAGATTTGCTGAATCAGAATTTCATATATTAAAACGAAATGTAGCAGAGCGAAATGGGTATTAAAGCGTGTGCAGTTGCATGCATTGTGATTCAAACGTGCTCCTGTATATTGAATTTATATACGATTTTAATGTCTTATTTTAATTTCATTGTTTTCCTGTATTCAAATTGGTTTAATTTAATATTCAAATTTAAATCTTATATGCTTATCTGTATTAGATTCTCAAATATTGAAATTCATTCCAATATTTGAGAAATATCATCTTATAAATTCATAATTATATGTTAATTTAAATGTTAATTTGAAATATTTCACCCACTTGCATAGTTTACATGGATGAGTCCATTCAAAGTCCGGTTGTTGCTCGTTAAACCATAATCTTTTTATGAGAGTTTTTAAATTGAATATTTTGTTCATACTCATATATTACACTAGCAGCATACCCGTCCTTCGTACGGAGTATATAATATAAAAAAACTTATAATTCGCAACCATGTGCAAATTCTGATAAAATGTTAAATTTATTGCTCATAAAGAGAAGTTTAAGAATATCTGTTCTCACTATGCAAAATTATCTTCACAGGCAAATCTGAAGAATAAAATATCCTGGCCCCTTTTGTAAACAAATTCACACACAAAAAAAAGAATTGAATCAATATATGCAACCACGTACTACTTATATTGTCGCAAATTAGAAAATATGCCAGTGTGTTAGTAGAAGCTTAAACATATTGTAATATGAGTCTTAAAAATATTTACCAAAATAAAAAAGATGACGTAATAAATTGAAAGTATCAAAAATCCCCGTAATCTTAATACCAGAAGGTCGTAATTGATTCCAATATATGCTAATATATATAAAAATTTTGCCAATATACCTGTACTACTTATATTGTCGTAGATTAGAAGATATACCCGTGCATTTGTAGAAGATTACTTGTACAACGTACTATATATGAGTTTCAACAATTTTCGTCATAATGAAACAATGGCATAATAATTTGAAAATATCAATAATTCCTGAATCAACTGTCCCCGAAATATCAATAATAATGATGTTTAAACCTGAAGACCGTAATTGATATTATCCAGTCAAAAATGCAATGTCAATGAAATTTATTTTATATACATATTTTTATTAGATTTAATAAAAATCGTATGACACATAACACATTGGATCCGTTGCTAAGCGACATGATATCATCTGCTTCAAATAAATTGATGGAAATCATGTCGTCTGAATAATGTGATCTCCATGGAAGGTTTGGCGACATTTTCGTCTCCATGATATTTTTATGGATTTACAAATATTTTTATCAATTTAGTGATATTAAAAAAATTAGTTAAATGCGTTACTAAGTAGGATGGATGGACTGACCGACAAATGCTACAGAAACATCATTTCAGTACTCTATTCTAAAAAAACAAATTTAATTTCATTGATTTGGGTCATTTTTATTAATTTGGAGATATTTCCTCTAATTTAGTAAAGTTTAAGAAAAGTTACCAAGTTATTTAGAGATATTCCGCTAAATTCGTAGCTCTAAATTTGCAGATCTGAAGAATAAAATATCCATATCCCGTCTGTATATATACTAAATGAAAACACTAAAATTGTATTAGAAGATACATACATCCGTTCTACTCTTTTTCTGCTTCAACAATCGGCTAAATGAATTTATTGGGTAAACACAATATATGAGTTTATTAGCTAAACACAATGAGCTTTGAAACCTCTTTGCTAAAATAAATAAAAGTGTGATGTACGCAGTTCGCAATATATATAATTAAAAGAACAATCAAACCGTTCATTTATTATGAGTTTATTAGCTAAACACAATATATGAGCTTGAAACCTCTTTGCTAAAATAAATAAAAGTAATGTACACAGTCCGCAATATATATAATTAAAAGAAAAATTAAACCGTTTATTTATAAAATATATTTTTACATCCATTTATTTATTATACAAATAGAAAAAATAATAATAATCATTAACAAACACATTTAATTCCATTCCTTTGCCGAGCAACATGATATAAGATAGAATCTTCCTCATAAAATGCGAAATTAAATAACCATTTTAATTTCTTTATACTTCTAATCGTTGAGTAAAAGCTTGTGAAATACATGGAGGTTAATACATGTAAAAACATGGAGGTAGATTTTTCCATTTAAATTCATGTTTCAAACAATTCATGCTTTCAGATAGTGACTATTTAATGCAAAAATCCTGCATCAAACTCAAAAATAAAGTTTTAATTCCCTTTGACGCTTTAAACAAACGATTTTTATCCTTTCCGTTTGGATAAACCACGGAGTTGGAGAGTAGAACTCCTATAAAAAAAGTTCCGTTTTTCATTAATATCTCGACAACCCCTGGCCTTAGAAACTTGAAACTTGGGCAAAATTTATGGGGGGCTATTTCAAGGCAACCCACAAAATTTCATTAAATTCAGTTCAGCCGTTCTCTCGTGATGATGAGACAAACGAAAGTTTCGTTTTTTACTAATATCTCGAGAACCACTGGCCGTAGAAATTCCAACCATAGACTAAATTTTAAGTGGGGCTATTTCTAGGCTACCCACAAAATTTCATCAAATTCGGTTCAGCCGTTCTCCCGTGATGATGGGACAAACAGACAGACAGACAGACAGACAGACAGACAGACAGATTTTCAATTTTATTTATATAGACTAGCAGCATACCCGTTCTTCGTACGGAGTATATAATATAAATAAACTTAAAATTCACAATCATGTGCAAATTCCTATAGTATACTTAATGGCATTCTTAATCAAAATATTCTGTTAAAATATTTAACATAATGCTCCTGAAAAGAAGTTAAGGACTGGATGTTCTCGTTATTCAAAATTATCTTCACGGGTAGATCTGAAGAATAAAATATCCTCGCCTTTTTTGTAAGCAAATTTATACAAAGTATGGAATTGAATCAATATATGCAAAATAATAGCGTATTGCATGGGACCCGTACAACTTATATACGCGAATATTAAAGATATAACCTGTATTAGTAGATTACATATATAAATTGAAAATATCAATAAATCCGTACTCTTTAAACCAGTAGGCAGTAATTAATTCCAATATGTGCCCAAATGAAAGTGCTAAAATTATATGGGAAGATAAACCCGTACTACTTATAATGTCATAGATTAGAAGATATGTCCTAGTGTTAGTAAAAGATTACCCGTATTATAATATTTAGTTTGAAAAATTTTTGCCAATATATAACAGATTACTTAATAAATTAAAAATATCAATAATCCCCGTAATCATCATACAGGAAGGCTTGATTCCAATATATGCCAATATACATGTACTACTTATATTCTCTTACATTAGAAGATATACCCGTGCATTTGTAGAAGATTACTCGTACAACGTACAATATATGAGTTTCAACAATTTTTGCCGCAATAAAACAATGCCATACGAAATTGAAAATATCAATAATCTCTGAATCAATAATCCCCGAAAACATCAATAATAACAATGTTTAAACATGAAGATCGTAATTGATATTATCCAGTCGAAAATACGATGGCAATGAAATTTATTTTATATGCATATCTTCATCATTAAAATCGGAAAAGATTTAATAAAAATATTCTTCCTCATAAACACATTAAATTTAAATCCGTTGTTAAGCGACATGTTATGATTTGCTTCAAATAAATTGGTGGTCCAAATATCGTCTGAATATCCCAAATAAAGGTTTGGCGACATTTTAAAAAATCGCCAAATTTATCGCCAAGTGGGACTGTAGAACTGACAGTCCCACTTGGCGATAAATTGACGAATGATCATCAAAATATTATCCCCTAAAAAAAAACAAAATTTCGTTTATTTAGGGCAATTTATCAATTTCAAAATATTTTTATGGATTTATAAATATTTTTATCAATTTGGTGACATTTTAAAAATTCGTTAAATGAGTTACTAAATAGGGCGGTTGGACTGACAGACAAATGCTAACGAAGCACCATTTCAGTACTTTCTTTTAACAAATCAAAATAAAATTCATTGATTTACGTCATTTTTATCAATTTGTGGACATTTCAATCAATTTGGCAACTTTTAAGAAATTTGCCAAGTTAGCGATATGCAGCCAAATTCGTAGCTCTAAATTCGAAGATCTGAATAAAATATCGCGATCCAGTTTGTATATACTAAATGAAAACACTAAAATATTATTAGAAGATATACCCATTCTACTCTTTTTCTGTTTAAACAATTGGATAAATGATATTATTGGGTAAACAGAATATGAACTTATTAGCTAAACACAATATATAAGCTTAAAACCTCTATGCTAAAATACATGAAAGTGATGTATGCAATTCGCAATTAATATAATTAAAAAAAATCAAACCGTTCATTTATAAGATATATTTTAATATCCATTTATTTATTATTCAAATCGAAAAAATAATAATAATCATTAACAAACACATTTAATTCCATTCCTTTGCCGAGCAACATGATATAAGATAGAATCTTCGTCATAAAATGCGAAATTAAATAACCATTTTAATTTCTTTATACTTCTAATCGTTGAGTAAAAGCTTGTGACATATAAAACATGGAGGTAGATTTTTCCATTTAAATTCATGTTTCAAACAATTCATGCTTTCAGATAGTGACTATTTAAAGCAAAAATCCTGCATCAAACTCAAAAATAAAGTTTAAATTCCCTTTGTCGTTTTAAACAAACGATTTTTATCCTTTCCGTTTGGATAAACCACGGAGTTGGAGAGTAGAACTCCTATAAAAAAAGTTCCGTTTTTCATTAATATCTCGACAACCCCTGGTCTTAGAAACTCGAAACTTAGGCAAACTTTATGGGGGGCTATTTAAAGGCCACCCACAAAATTTCATTAAATTCAGTTCAGCCGTTCTCTTGTGATGATGAGACAAACGAAAGTTTCGTTTTTTACTAATATCTCGAGAACCACAGGTCGTAGAAATTCCAACTATAGACCAAATTTTAAGTGGGGCTATTTTTAGGCTACCCACAAAATTTCATCAAATTCGGTTCAGCCGTTCTCCCGTGATGATGGGACAAACAGACAGACAGACAGACAGATTTTCATTTTTATTTATATAGACTAGCAGCATACCCGTTCTTCGTACGGAGTATATAATATAAAGAAACTTGAAATTCATAATCACGCCCAAATTCTTATAGTATACTAAATGACATGTTTAATCAAAATATTCTGTTAAAATATTTAATATAATGCTCCTAAAAAGAAGTTTAAGAATCTCTGTTCTCGCTATATAAAATTATTTTCATGGACATATCTGAAGAATAAAACATCTTGGACCCCTTATGTAAGCAAATATAAAAAAAAATATAGAATTGAATCAATATATGCAAAATAAAAGCGTTAAAATTGTATGGGACCCGTACAAATTATATACGCGAATATTAGAAAATATAACCTGTATTAGAAGATTACATGTATAAATTGAAAATACCAATAAACCCGTAATCTTTAAATCTGAAGACAGTCATTTATTCCAATATATGTCAAAATTAAAGTGCTAAAATTATATGGGAAGATATACACGTACTACTTATAATGTCCGATTATTAGTAGAAGACTACCCGTTTTGCAATATGAGTCACAAACGTTTTTTGGTAAAATACAACAGACTACGTAATAAATTGAATATATAATTAATCCCCTTAATCTTCATACCAGAAGACTGTACTTGATTCCAATATATATGCCAATATATGTCAAAATATATGCCAATATACCTGTACTACTTATATTCTCGTAGGTTAGAAGATATACCCGTGCATTCCTAGAAGATTACTCGTACAACGTACAATATGCGTGTGTCAGCAATTTTTGCCGCAATAAAACAATGGCGTATAACTTAAAAATATCAATAATCCCTGAATCAATAATTCCGGAAAATATCAATAATAATAATGTTTAAACCTGAAGAGTATAATTGATATTATCCAGTCCAAAATGAAATGGCAATGAAATTTATTTTATATACATATCTTCATTATTCAAATCGGAAAGGATTTAATAAAAATCGTCTGCCGCATAAACACATTGGATTTAAATCCGTTGCTAAGCGACATGATATCATTTGCTTCAAATAAATTGGTAGAAAAAATATCGTCTAAATAGTTATATTTCTATGGAACATTTGGCGACAGTTTCGTCAAATTAGCGACATTTTAAAAAATCGCCAAATTTATCGCCAAGTGGGACTGTAGAACTGGCAGTTCCACTTTGCGACAAATTGACGAAATATCATCACAATACTATCCCCTAACAAAAAACAATTAATATCATTTATGTAGCGCAATTTTATCAATTTCAAGATATTTTTATAGATTTGAAAACATTTTTATCAATTTGGTGACATTTTAAAAATTCGCTAAATGTATTACTAAGTAGGATGGTTGGTCTGACAGATAAATGCTAACCAAACATCATTTCAGTACTCTCTTCTAACAAAACAAAAAAAAATTTCATTGATATGTAGAAGACCCAAGCCACACGACCAACCCGAATGTTTATGGCAGCTGTTTGTGTGTCGTTTATATCAATTTGGCGACATTTCCGTCAATTTGGCAAAGTTTAAGAAAAGTTGTCAAATTAGCGATATCCCTCCAAATTCGTAGCTTTGAATTTGCAGATCTGAATGAAACATTCTTATCCCGTTTCAATATACTAAATGAAAACACTACAATTGTATTAGAAGATATACCCGCTCTACTCTTTTTCTGTTTCAACAATCGGCTATATGAATTTATTGGCTAAACACAATATATGAGTTTAGTAGCTAAATACGATATAAGCTTGAAAACTCTTTGCCAAAATAAATGAAATTGATGTACGCAGTCAGCAATTAATATAATTAAAAGAAAAATCAAACCGTCCATTCATAAGATATACTTTTATATCCATTTATCCATTTATTTATTATTTAAATCGAAAAAAAATAATTAAAACATTAACAAACACATTTAATTTAATTGCGATGCCGAGCAACATGATATATCCTCCCCAAATGTTAAAATTTATTAACCACTAACAGCACACCCGTTATTCGTTCGGAGTGTATAAGTTAAAGAAACATAAAGTTCGCAATCATGTGCAAATTCTGTTAAAATATTAAATTTATTGCTCCTAAAGAGAAGTTTTTAAGAATATATGTTCTCACTATGCAAAATTATCTTCACGATCAGATCTGAAGAATAAAACATCCTGCCCCCTTTTGTAAGCAAATTTACAGAAGAAAAAATAGGAATTGAATGAATATATGCAACCCCGTACTAATTATATTGTCGCAGATCAGAAAATATGCCAATGTGTTAGTAGAAGATTACCCGTATTACAATATGCGTCTCAAAAATATTTGCCAAAATAAAAGAGATGACGTAATAAATTGAAAACATCAATAATATCCGTACTCTTTATACCAGAAGGTCGTAATTGATTCCAATATATGCCAATATATATCAAAACATATGTCAATATACCTGTACTACTTATATTCTCGTAGATTAAAAGATATATACGTGTATTTGTAGAAGATTCGTACAACATACAATATATGAGTTTAAACAATTTTTGTCATAATAAAATAATTGCATAATAACTTGAAAATATCAATAATCCTTGAATCAATAATCCCCGAAAATATAAATAATAATAATTTTTAAACCTGAAGACCGTAATTGATATTATCCAGTCAAAAATGCTATAAGAAAAATCAAATCGTTCTTTTCTAAAATATATTTTTATATCCATTTATTTATTATTCAAATCGAAAAAATAATTATTAAAATTAACAGACTGATTTAATTTAATTGCGTTTCTGAGTAACATGATATAAGATAGAAACTTCCTCATAAACTGCGAAATTATATAAACATTTTGATTTATTTATACTTTTCATTGTTCAGTAAAAGCTTGGTTAAATTAAACCGTGGGGATTGATTTCCCATTTAAATCATGTTTCAAACAATTCATGTTTTCAGAAAGTGACTAATTAGCGCAAAAAATCTCCCATCAAACTCAGAGATTAAATTTTAATTCACTTGCAAACGATTTTCAAGCTTTAAGTTTGGATAAACCACGGAGTTAGAGAGTAGAACTCCTAGGAAAAAGTTCCGTTTTTCATTAATATCTCGACAACCCCAGGTCTTAGAAACTCGAAACTTGGACAAAAGTTATGGGGGGATATTTCAAGGCTATTCACCAAATTTCATTAAATTCGGTTCAGCCGTTTTTCCGTGATGATGAGACAAACGAAAATTTCGTTTTTTACTAATATCTCGAGAACCACTGGTCGTAGAAACTCAAAACACGGATATAATTTTAAGTGGGGCTATTTCTGGGCTACCCACAAAATTTCATCAAATTCGGTTCAGCCGTTCTCCCGTGATGGTGTGACAGACAGACAGACAGACAGACAGACAGACAGACAGACAGACAGACAGACAGATTTTCATTTTTATTTATATAGACTAGCAGCATACCCGTCCTTCGTACGGGGTATATAATATAAAAAAACTTATAATTCGCAATCATGTGCAAATTCTGATAAAATATTAAATTTATTGCTCACTAGCAGCATACCCGTTCTTCGTACGGAGTATATAATAGAAAGAAACTTGAAATTCATAATCATGCCCAAATTCTTATAGTATACTAAATGAGATGTTTAATCAAAATATTCTGTTAAAATATTTAATATAATGCTCCTGAAAAGAAGTTTAAGAATCTCTGTTATCGCTATATAAAATTATCTTCATGGACATATCTGAAGAATAAAACATCTTGGACCCCTTATGTAAGCAAATATAAAAAAAAATATGGAATTGAATCAATATATGCAAAATAAAAGCGTTAAAATTGTAAAGGACCCGTACTAATTATATACGCGAATATTAGAAAATATAACCTGTATTAGTAGATTACATGTATAAATTGAAAATACCAATAAACCCGTAATCTTTAAATCTGAAGACAGTCATTTATTCCAATATATGTCAAAATTAAAGTGCTAAAATTATATGGGAATATATACACGTACTACTTATAATGTCAGATTATTAGTAGAAGATTGCCCGTTTTGCAATATGAGTCACAAATGTTTTTTGGTAAAATACAACAGACGACGTAATAAATTGAATATATAATTAATCCGCTTAATCTTCATACCAGAAGACTGTACTTGATTCCAATATATATGCCAATATATGTCAAAATATATGCCAATATACCTGTACTACTTATATTCTCGTAGGTTAGAAGATATACCCGTGCATTCCTAGAAGATTACTCGTACAACGTACAATATGCGTGTGTCAGCAATTTTTGCCTCAATAAAACAATGGCGTAATAACTTAAAAATATCAATAATCCCTGAATCAATAATTCCGGAAAATATCAATAATAATAATGTTTAAACCTGAAGAGTATAATTGATATTATCCAGTCCAAAATGAAATGGCAATGAAATTTATTTTATATACATATCTTTATTATTCAAATCGGAAAGGATTTAATAAAAATCGTCTGCCGCATAAGCACATTGGATTTAAATCCGTTGCTAAGCGACATGATATCATTTGCTTCAAATAAATTGGTAGAAAAAATATCGTCTAAATAGTTATATTTCTATGGAACATTTGGCGACAGTTTCGTCAAATTAGCGACATTTTAAAAAATCGCCAAATTTATCGCCAAGTGGGACTGTAGAACTGACAGTTCCACTTTGCGACAAATTGACGAAATATCATCACAATACTATCCCCTAACAAAAAAACAATTAATATCATTTATGTAGCGCAATTTTATCAATTTCAAGATATTTTTATAGATTTGAAAACATTTTTATCAATTTGGTGACATTTTAAAAATTCGCTAAATGTATTAGTAAGTAGGATGGTTGGTCTGACAGATAAATGCTAACCAAACATCATTTTAGTACTCTCTTCTAACAAAACAAAAAAAAATTTCATTGATATGTAGAAGACCCAAGCCACACGACCAACCCGAAGGTTTATGGCAGCTGTTTGTGCGTCGTTTATATCAATTTGGCGACATTTCCGTCAATTTGGCAAAGTTTAAGAAAAGTTGTTAAATTAGCGATATCCCTCCAAATTCGTAGCTTTGAATTTGCAGATCTGAATGAAACATTCTTATCCCGTTTCAATATACTAAATGAAAACACTACAATTGTATTAGAAGATATACCCGCTCTACTCTTTTTCTGTTTCAACAATCGGCTATATGAATTTATTGGCTAAACACAATATATGAGTTTAGTAGCTAAATACGATATAAGCTTGAAAACTCTTTGCCAAAATAAATGAAATTGATGTACGCAGTCAGCAATTAATATAATTAAAAGAAAAATCAAACCGTCCATTCATAAGATATACTTTTATATCCATTTATCCATTTATTTATTATTTAAATCGAAAAAAAATAATTAAAACATTAACAAACACATTTAATTTAATTGCGATGCCGAGCAACATGATATATCCTCCCCAAATGTTAAAATTTATTAACCACTAACAGCACACCCGTTATTCGTTCGGAGTGTATAAGTTAAAGAAACATAAAGTTCGCAATCATGTGCAAATTCTGTTAAAATATTAAATTTATTGCTCCTAAAGAGAAGTTTTTAAGAATATATGTTCTCACTATGCAAAATTATCTTCACGATCAGATCTGAAGAATAAAACATCCTGCCCCCTTTTGTAAGCAAATTTACAGAAGAAAAAATAGGAATTGAATGAATATATGCAACCCCGTACTAATTATATTGTCGCAGATCAGAAAATATGCCAATGTGTTAGTAGAAGATTACCCGTATTACAATATGCGTCTCAAAAATATTTGCCAAAATAAAAGAGATGACGTAATAAATTGAAAACATCAATAATATCCGTACTCTTTATACCAGAAGGTCGTAATTGATTCCAATATATGCCAATATATATCAAAACATATGTCAATATACCTGTACTACTTATATTCTCGTAGATTAAAAGATATATACGTGTATTTGTAGAAGATTCGTACAACATACAATATATGAGTTTAAACAATTTTTGTCATAATAAAATAATTGCATAATAACTTGAAAATATCAATAATCCTTGAATCAATAATCCCCGAAAATATAAATAATAATAATTTTTAAACCTGAAGACCGTAATTGATATTATCCAGTCAAAAATGCTATAAGAAAAATCAAATCGTTCTTTTCTAAAATATATTTTTATATCCATTTATTTATTATTCAAATCGAAAAAATAATTATTAAAATTAACAGACTGATTTAATTTAATTGCGTTTCTGAGTAACATGATATAAGATAGAAACTTCCTCATAAACTGCGAAATTATATAAACATTTTGATTTATTTATACTTTTCATTGTTCAGTAAAAGCTTGGTTAAATTAAACCGTGGGGATTGATTTCCCATTTAAATCATGTTTCAAACAATTCATGTTTTCAGAAAGTGACTAATTAGCGCAAAAAATCTCCCATCAAACTCAGAGATTAAATTTTAATTCACTTGCAAACGATTTTCAAGCTTTAAGTTTGGATAAACCACGGAGTTAGAGAGTAGAACTCCTAGGAAAAAGTTCCGTTTTTCATTAATATCTCGACAACCCCAGGTCTTAGAAACTCGAAACTTGGACAAAAGTTATGGGGGGATATTTCAAGGCTATTCACCAAATTTCATTAAATTCGGTTCAGCCGTTTTTCCGTGATGATGAGACAAACGAAAATTTCGTTTTTTACTAATATCTCGAGAACCACTGGTCGTAGAAACTCAAAACACGGATATAATTTTAAGTGGGGCTATTTCTGGGCTACCCACAAAATTTCATCAAATTCGGTTCAGCCGTTCTCCCGTGATGGTGTGCAGACAGACAGACAGACAGACAGACAGACAGACAGACAGACAGACAGATTTTCATTTTTATTTATATAGACTAGCAGCATACCCGTCCTTCGTACGGGGTATATAATATAAAAAAACTTATAATTCGCAATCATGTGCAAATTCTGATAAAATATTAAATTTATTGCTCACTAGCAGCATACCCGTTCTTCGTACGGAGTATATAATAGAAAGAAACTTGAAATTCATAATCATGCCCAAATTCTTATAGTATACTAAATGAGATGTTTAATCAAAATATTCTGTTAAAATATTTAATATAATGCTCCTGAAAAGAAGTTTAAGAATCTCTGTTATCGCTATATAAAATTATCTTCATGGACATATCTGAAGAATAAAACATCTTGGACCCCTTATGTAAGCAAATATAAAAAAAAATATGGAATTGAATCAATATATGCAAAATAAAAGCGTTAAAATTGTATAGGACCCGTACTAATTATATACGCGAATATTAGAAAATATAACCTGTATTAGTAGATTACATGTATAAATTGAAAATACCAATAAACCCGTAATCTTTAAATCTGAAGACAGTCATTTATTCCAATATATGTCAAAATTAAAGTGCTAAAATTATATGGGAATATATACACGTACTACTTATAATGTCAGATTATTAGTAGAAGATTGCCCGTTTTGCAATATGAGTCACAAATGTTTTTTGGTAAAATACAACAGACGACGTAATAAATTGAATATATAATTAATCCGCTTAATCTTCATACCAGAAGACTGTACTTGATTCCAATATATATGCCAATATATGTCAAAATATATGCCAATATACCTGTACTACTTATATTCTCGTAGGTTAGAAGATATACCCGTGCATTCCTAGAAGATTACTCGTACAACGTACAATATGCGTGTGTCAGCAATTTTTGCCTCAATAAAACAATGGCGTAATAACTTAAAAATATCAATAATCCCTGAATCAATAATTCCGGAAAATATCAATAATAATAATGTTTAAACCTGAAGAGTATAATTGATATTATCCAGTCCAAAATGAAATGGCAATGAAATTTATTTTATATACATATCTTTATTATTCAAATCGGAAAGGATTTAATAAAAATCGTCTGCCGCATAAGCACATTGGATTTAAATCCGTTGCTAAGCGACATGATATCATTTGCTTCAAATAAATTGGTAGAAAAAATATCGTCTAAATAGT
This sequence comes from Amaurobius ferox, assembly GCA_951213105.1. Lineage (NCBI taxonomy): Eukaryota > Metazoa > Arthropoda > Arachnida > Araneae > Amaurobiidae > Amaurobius > Amaurobius ferox. The sequence continues at coordinate 118,146,942 of OX578134.1, forward strand.
TATATTTCTATGGAACATTTGGCGACAGTTTCGTCAAATTAGCGACATTTTAAAAAATCGCCAAATTTATCGCCAAGTGGGACTGTAGAACTGACAGTTCCACTTTGCGACAAATTGACGAAATATCATCACAATACTATCCCCTAACAAAAAAACAATTAATATCATTTATGTAGCGCAATTTTATCAATTTCAAGATATTTTTATAGATTTGAAAACATTTTTATCAATTTGGTGACATTTTAAAAATTCGCTAAATGTATTAGTAAGTAGGATGGTTGGTCTGACAGATAAATGCTAACCAAACATCATTTTAGTACTCTCTTCTAACAAAACAAAAAAAAATTTCATTGATATGTAGAAGACCCAAGCCACACGACCAACCCGAAGGTTTATGGCAGCTGTTTGTGCGTCGTTTATATCAATTTGGCGACATTTCCGTCAATTTGGCAAAGTTTAAGAAAAGTTGTTAAATTAGCGATATCCCTCCAAATTCGTAGCTTTGAATTTGCAGATCTGAATGAAACATTCTTATCCCGTTTCAATATACTAAATGAAAACACTACAATTGTATTAGAAGATATACCCGCTCTACTCTTTTTCTGTTTCAACAATCGGCTATATGAATTTATTGGCTAAACACAATATATGAGTTTAGTAGCTAAATACGATATGAGCTTGAAAACTCTTTGCCAAAATAAATGAAATTGATGTACGCAGTCAGCAATTAATATAATTAAAAGAAAAATCAAACCGTCCATTCATAAGATATATTTTATATCCATTTATCCATTTATTTATTATTTAAATCGAAAAAAAATAATAAAAACATTAACAAACACATTTAATTTAATTGCGATGCCGAGCAACATGATATATCCTCCTAAAATGTTAAAATTTATTAACCACTAACAGCACACCCGTTATTCGTACGGAGTGTATAATTTAAAGAAACTTAAAGTTCGCAATCATGTGCAAATTCTGTTAAAATATTAAATTTATTGCTCCTAAAGAGAAGTTTAAGAATATATGTTCTCACTATGCAAAATTATCTTCACGATCAGATCTGAAGAATAAAACATCCTGCCCCCTTTTGTAAGCAAATTTACAGAAGAAAAAATAGGAATTGCATGAATATATGCAACCCCGTACTAATTATATTGTCGCAGATCAGAAAATATGCCAATGTGTTAGTAGAAGATTACCCGTATTACAATATGCGTCTCAAAAATATTTGCCAAAATAAAAGAGATGACGTAATAAATTGAAAACATCAATAATATCCGTACTCTTTATACCAGAAGGTCGTAATTGATTCCAATATATGCCAATATATATCAAAACATATGTCAATATACCTGTACTACTTATATTCTCGTAGATTAAAAGATATACACGTGTATTTGTAGAAGATTCGTACAACATACAATATATGAGTTTAAACAATTTTTGTCATAATAAAATAATTGCATAATAACTTGAAAATATCAATAATCCTTGAATCAATAATCCCCGAAAATATAAATAATAATAATTTTTAAACCTGAAGACCGTAATTGATATTATCCAGTCAAAAATGCTATAAGAAAAATCAAATCGTTCTTTTCTAAAATATATTTTTATATCCATTTATTTATTATTCAAATCGAAAAAATAATTATTAAAATTAACAGACAGATTTAATTTAATTGCGTTTCTGAGTAACATGATATAAGATAGAATCTTATAACATGTTAAATATCATGTCTTATAACATAAACTGCGAAATTAAATAACGATTTTGATTTCTCTATACTTCTCATTGTTCCGTAAAAGCTTGTTTTAAATAAACCATGAACCATGGAGATAGATTTCCCCTTTAAATCATGTTTCAAACAATTCATGTTTTCAGAAAGTGACTAATTAACGCAAAAAATCTCCCATCAAACTCAGAGATTAAATTTTAATTCACTTTCAAACGGTTTTCAAGCTTTTCGTTTGGATAAACCACGGAGTTAGGGAGTAGAACTCCAAGGAAAAAGTTCCGTTTTTCATTAATATCTCGACAACCCCAGGTCTTAGAAACTCGAAACTTGGACAAAATTTATGGGGGAATATTTCAAGGCTATTCACCAAATTTCATTAAATTCGGTTCAGCCGTTTTCCCGTGATGATGAGACAAACGAAAATTTCGTTTTTTACTAATATCTCGAGAACCACTGGTCGTAGAAACTCAAAACACGGATATAATTTTAAGTGGGGCTATTTCTGGGCTACCCACAAAATTTCATCAAATTCGGTTCAGCCGTTCTCCCGTGATGGTGTGACAGACAGACAGACAGACAGACAGACAGACAGACAGATTTTCATTTTTATTTATATACATTCTGCATATCGTATCATGTATCAATCCAATAAACTAAGAATAATTTATAATGATTCGATATTCATGTTTAACTCTCACTTTCAGAAAATAAGAATATCAGTAGGAAATAAGAATATTGAAAGCATTAAGTATATATTGCTGATACAAATTGAGATTGAATGATATTTTATATTTGACTTAGACGTTGTTACTTTAGATAAATACTGACTTACCTGAAAGGCGTTTACGAAATTCTCGCTAGTTGTCATTTTGAGTGTTGCATCTACCTTGAACTCAAATATGAATATAGTATATATCTACAAATCAGTAGGCGTTTCTGTTCTAACAATATCATGTTTGGTATGTTAGTTGTGCATTTGGGGCAATATTTATTTAATTGGTTTGAGTTTGTGTACTCAAATTATTACCAGAAGTTAAACTTCAGGTGAAAATCTCAATTAAATTTATTTGAAATGGCACTTAATATCCATTTGCAAAAATTGGTTCAGAAACATCATTGTCCATTTATATATATCTTCTTGGATAATAATTAAAGAACTTTAAGCGATGGATTTTACTTCTTATTTTTCTGATAGACATATTATGCATTTATTATTCTGATATATATTATGATATACTTTTGCGGTACATAGCTTAAACTAGTGCATTTTACCAAAAATTGCATACAAATCTTTTGTCTCTTCGTTAGCACGATACCTGCCGTAAAAATGACTTTATCAAAATGATATTTTAGTATGTTGCTCAGGTGGTATATATATATATATATGTATATATATATATATATATATATATATATATATACATATATATATATAAATTCCCAAAAAGGACAAGTAGCAATGTACTCGTACAGATTCTAGATGTGTGACAGAAGTACCGGCCGGGGGGAGTTGCGACCCCCAGCACTCCGGTTAAAGCTTTTTCCGCCATGGCAAACGCTCCCGGTAACCGATACTCCCTACACGATTTCCTTCATGACCTTTTATAAATCCGCAAAAATACATACATATACAATTTCAATAACATGTAAAATCTAAAAGTTTACTTTTCTACGCTAAAACTATCCATGAAGCATTCTGTAAAAATATAACAAATAATTTAAAATACAAAATTCTTAAGACTAAAGAAATCCCAGTCTGAGAGGATATTTTTTTTTTTTTTTTTTTTTTAAAATGGATATAAGACCCATAAACCGCATTATTTCCATATAAAAACCTGTGTGTAAAATTACCTCACAATTAGTCATTTAATCCTTTTAAACCCTTTCTATTCAAAACTAATGTTTGAAATACTAGTCAGAGTGTCTGTATTTTTAAATATGGACTCAAGACCTATTGGCAACTCCATCGCCATATATATACTAATTTATATAGGAATACACATGTAAATATTGCAGCATAGCGCTTTACAAGATGTATTATAAATTATTTTTTGCTTTTAGCTTTTTAATCTGTTCACTAAAATTGAAAATAAATTTTTCAAGTTTTATAATGTATATATATATATATATATATATATATATATATATATATATATATATATATATATATATATATATAATACGTATAGCTATCGCATATATTGAACATTTTTATATAAAAGTAAGTTTAATAATTTAAAATTTATATTATAATATTACAGAAATATTTTAAATAATTTGGGTGTTTACTATAGTTTACAATATCCATTTATAATTTGAAATATGCACAGAAATCTACAGCTGAATAATATTGAGTAAATGATATATATATATATATATATATATATATATATATATATATATATATATATATATATATATATATATATATATATATATATAATAGTTTGAAAGGCCAATTAGAGAAAAGTGAGAAGCTGTAACACGAAAAACCTAACTTTCTAACAAGTCTACAAAATAAAAATATAAATCAGCAAATATTCAATCAAATGGAAAAAAATAGAAATTACGAATCATCAAGTTAAAATAAATGGTATTGAATCGATAAAAGATAAACAAATGAAATCCAAGCATTAACACTATACACGTGGACAAGGACTAGGCCTAAGTCATGGATTTGTTTAATTCTCCAAAATTCTTCCTCGGTTCCAAGTATTTTGTCGAAGTAAACACAAAAAATGTATGTTTCTGAAGAAATAGATAGATTATATCTATGAACTATTTCTACTTGGACAACATACCTAAAGAAGAGAAAGTAAAAGGAAACAAAAATACCTGAAAAATAACACCACAACTGCGCGAACCTGTCGAACTCGGGAACCCAGAATGAAGAGACCAGTGTTGCCATTTGCAAAGGAAAATGAAATGATCTACTGTTGCCATTCGTAAGAAATAAATAACAGTAATGCTAAAAGACAGGAATAAGTGATAATATACAAACGGAGCTACTAAAAGGAGGGGCTAATAATAGAAAAGCTAATGTTTAAGTGGATGTAAAAATGAAATTATTATTAATACAAGGGAATGGAGAAGTCAGGCTAATATAAAAAACTATGAAAAGAATTCATGAAAATCCAGCTGATCTAAATTTTTTAACTATACCATTTACAAAATAAGAGAGATATCTATATAAATTGCTGGTAATGTTTAGATTATTTATATGTATAGCATGCAATTTTTTATCAGATAATCTATAATTTCTAAAAAGCTGATTAAGTATAATATTTCTAAACAATAGAATCGAGTTGCAGGAATTAAACGGTTACTTAAAGGATTAGAATTTGCCGCTAATCGTAAATTTCTGTACATTGCCGAAGTGATAATCCACCATAATTAATTTATGCTAAGGACCCTACCGTGCTGATAACACCGGTTCTCGTTAGATCACCGAAGTCAAGCAGCATCGGGCGCGGTTAGTGCTTGGGTGGGTGACCACCTGGGAACACTGCCTGCTGTTGGCACATTTCGGGCGATGTAGCCCGGTGGTTTGCGAACTGGAATTGCACGCTGCCATAACTGCCGCCGTGTTCATGCGGAGTACGATCACGTTAAACATGTGGGTCCGTAAGTCCTTCCTAGAGGTTGATGGTAGGGAAGGAGGATACGGTCCCTGTGGATGCCTCCTCCCCTGGGTTCCGGTCTAAATTGGGTGGCACTTTCCGGCCGTCCAAACAGTTATCTTACACCTTTCTGGTAGGTCGGACGATCTGGGTCTCTATAACAACAACAACCATAATTAATTTGGTATGTTTACCGGTGCTTCTGAAAATCAATTTAATTAATAACATAAAATTGATTTCACTTATACAATAGACATACATTAAATTGTTCCAAACAGAACTTATAATTAATTCTATCATTAATCTTATTTACCAAATTTTTCAATCATAACATAATAGTTACTAGAGCTGTTTTCGTGTTGTGATACAGTACGAATACTACTAATTTAGTACACTGGCTATTGAGTCTTAAAGCCTTCCTCAAAATGTTTATGTAAAATGTTACGTGATTAATCTTTACTGTCTCTCTTCGGGCCTGGAGCTCTAACACCAACTACTCGGAATTACCTTCTCAGTGGTTCGAAATTCACATTATTCAATCTAGTCATTTAAGAAAGGTTGCGATAACCGTGCACCTTACTGTGTTAATCTTAACAGTGTTAAGTGTTTATTACAAGAACATATTCTTTACGGGACCTTAACTAATTTCAGTTGTGGATCTTACAGTAAAAACATCGGTTCCGGCCAGGTCAACTGATTACAGGGAGATCTTAGGCACTCATAGAGTTGACCCCAGTTTGCCTGAACAATAATTTATGTAAAATTTGCATACATTGTTGTCAACCGGGTACAGAACAAGTGTTTGCATGTATGTACAACTGAAACTTTCCCGGGACTAATATTTGCATGGTTTTGTTCTTTTGTTGGGTTTCAAGCAACCGAGGGGTGATGGATCCGCTTACAGACCTGCGCAGCATGCTAGAGACAGCTCAAATTATTTCGTCGGAAAGTCGTCGGAATTCGGGTTCGTTATTCTTGATGGACAGGGGGTGGAGTTAAGGCGGAATCTCAGTGGACCAATCAAAGTCAATAGTGAGAGACTTTAATACGAAGTTAACATAGTGCTTTATAAACACTTATTTCTCACTCATCACCTTTTCGCAGGTGAAGAATATTTTGATTAATAAAATTATGTGATTTCTTTTAACAATAATGTTAACCATAATTGCCTTTATTTTAAATAAGCGAAATGTTGAAAAAGAAATACATTTTTTAAATGAAATACTAAATATTAAATGTACTAAATGCTTTTGATATCAGTTTTCGAGAAAACTACATTATACTTGTTTTCCATGTCCGAAAAAAGGAAATTTAAAATATATTATAATTTTGTAGTATTAACACTTAGCAGTGTTAAGTGTTCCTTACAGTTGCGTTTCATCCCTGCTATATTTCAATATTTAATCAATCTCGCTTCCTAAGATGTATCACATGAATAATTAATCATTAACAAATTAATAATTTACAAGCTTAACACAAGCTCAAAAAGCACGTTTATACATGTGTGTTATAGTACTGGAATAAATATAAACGAAATGTCGAAAAAATGTATAAAAACGCTTTGTTAAAAAGTATTACTTTAGCTGTTAAAATATCATGAATTTGCAAATTATGAATACATTTCTCTATCAATACGATATTGAATATCCAGGTTGAATGTTATAGAATGTTTTACGTCATCAGCCTTCGAACTACAAATATTTAACTTGGAATTATGTATCACATTTATTTTAAAAAGAACATTGTGAGAACTCCTGTCGGCGATTATTGTGCTCTTAGTTTAAATGCAAATAATAAAACGTCGCCTTATATTTCTTTCCAAAGCAATTTCATGTATTATATCTATGTTAGATTTGTTAGTAAGTAAAGCACTTCATCTTATACACAAACAATAATAAAGTGCTTTACAAGGAAATGCCATTCAAATCAAGATAAATTAGTATAAGTGTGGTGATCGAAAATGAATAGATGAGTTTTTTCTTTTTAATTATAAATGAAACTTGGAATATAATTATTATTCTTAATTAATTATCATCGTGAATCGTATAGTTCGTACATTTTTATTGTGGCCACAATAACCCACCATTACCTCTTTGTACGAGTTCCTAAACATAATCATTAATAAAACACTACGAATTAAAATCCACATATTTAACTTGAGATATTCTTTACGTTGGCTATCGTTAGTGGACAGGGTTGTTAGATCTCGCGAAACGACAACCCAGGATTGAAGAGTCCTGTGAGCAACGCACTTAGCACCAACGACCGCATTACACATGCATAAATGGTAGAACCAAAGTGAGTGGAAACCGCGAGCAGGTGGTAACCGTGGAAGTGGCAATTTTTGGTAATCAATATTTAATATGTGTAGCACAGCAACAGTCAAATATAGATGGATTATTGAGGGTCATAACAATATGATATGGGTAACAATCTGGTGGAGGTAATATGATGCTACTTGTCTTACACAGTTGCTTTTTATCCTGCTATATTTCTTTCAAGATTAACTTAACTTCGCTCCCTAAGATGTATCGCATGAATAATTAATTATTACTAAATTACAATTTACAAATCTAACACAATCTAAAAAAAATACGTTTATGCAATTGTGTTGCAGTACTGGGTTAAATTCAAACGAAATGCCAAAAAAATGAGCAAGAAACACTTTGTTAAGACATATTATTTCAGCTGTTAAAATCTCATGAATTTCAATTCGTAAATAAATTTCACTGTCAATAAGATAATGGGTATCCATGTTGAATGTTCCAGAATGTCTTACGTCATTATTCTCAGAACTGCAAATATTTAACTTGGAATTATCTATCACATTTATTTTGCATAGAACATTGTGAGAACATCTGTCGACGATTATTGTGTTCTTAGTTAAAATGCAAAAAATAAAAATCTACCTTGTATTTCTTTCGAAAGCAAATTCATGTATTATATTTATGTTAGATTTGCTAGTAAGTAAAGTACTTGATCTTGTGCACAGTTAATACTAAAGTGGTTTACAACGTAAAATGCCACTCAAATCAAGATAAATAAGTATAAGTAAGTTTCGAAAACCAATTGGATTTCCTTCATTAGTGCAAAAGTCTGGATTTAAACACACAATTAAATGCAAGATAATGCTATTGTTCATCTTATCAAATTACTTAAAGTCGAATTCAAATTTTTGTTTCCGTCACAACACTTACTTTATAAATCTAACTATGTATGTAGGAAAAGTAAAAATGCATATTCATCATTAGCATTCGTTTGGATTTTCAATTCGGCGTGAAAACATTACTAACCTTTATCGGTCAAAGTATACTTCTTTTTATCGTTCTGAGCGTAAAGTACAATAACAAAAAATGAAATAAATGTATAAGACTGTTGAGTGAATTAATTCCTGTTGTTATTCGCAAGAGAAGATTTTGATAGAGAAAATGTATTTTATATATTTTTAAAATAGGCCTAAGATGCTTATCAATTGTTCACAAACAAAGATGGAAGTAAATAATTTGAAGAAAGAAATGAAAAGTTTATATCTTTATCAGTAAGATAAGTGATTCTCTAACATTCCCGGTGATTATGTACAACCGCACGATTTCACACATGCATATAAAGGATGTCAAGAGAAGCCATAGACCAAGACAATAACTCGAGTATTAGAGTTATTGTATATTTTACGTAGGTGTATAGAAAACCTCAATCGTGTTATAGTGAGGCAACTTAGGATCTGACCCACTTTCTAGTCGAATATGGGGCAGGGGGAGTCTCGTCGCTTCTTATTAGAGATAGAAGACGAAGTCAGTTACAAAGTTGGAGAGTTACAAATTTACAAATTTAGTGCAAAGAAGCCCCCCCCCTCTGCAAAAATGATAAAAACGGAACTCTGAAAACCAACGAATACAATCAGGAAACTAGTGATCATCACGCCAGAAATTGACCTTTTTGACAATACAGCTGGAAAAAGTGGCTTTATTATACAATAAATTTAATTTTTCAAAAAGTACAAATTGTTCGCTTTCAGCAACGATGCATTCTTGCACATGTGTTATAAGATGTCTCTGAGTAATTTTTAAAGCCTCTGCGCTTACGCTTTTACATGCAATTTAATAAAATTGTCTCTTTTAAAATCGGTATTTAAATGGATATTTTCAATATATTAAAGGAGAGGGCAGAATCTCTTAGTTATAATGTTGAATTGATCCTTAAGTTTGTAATTGGTTTTATTCCTCTATCTCTAACATGAAACGATATAGTTTCCGTATACCTTTGAATAAAGGGTGTCAGTCCCGCTAAAGTTGCCTCATCCTATAGAGACAAAGGAATTTTTTATACACCTGCATAAAAAATAAACGATGCTCGAGTTTTGCCTAATCTATAATTTTCTTGAACACACTATATTTATTACTTTATATATTTGTTTTATTCTTAAAACCAAAATATTTTTTTGAAGATATTAAAATTTTCTTCAGATATTTTAAGATTTCAGAGCTTGTTGTAAGTTTCATGAATAAAATCGAATGTGCATGCAATAAGTCACTGCAGTTGGATCTCAAAATTTTTCTGTGTTGTTCAGATTTAAATTAGTTTAAACCAGAATGACATTGATTTAAATCAGGACACGAATATGTCTAACAATGAAATAATATTGATATTTTAACATTCGAGTAAATATATTGCTAAGACTGACATTTCATAAACAATTAGTAAATATGCCCTGATATAAATAATGTAGTGTACACTTTGCAATTAATTCAGTTGCTGAATATTGATATATTCACTGAAACCATATAATTTATATCTAATCTACATGTTTATCTTAAAAATATTCCTTCATTTTCACTATTTTCCAAAATCATAATCTATACTATTGACATAATACAAACAGATACGATGAAAAGCGAAACTATATACCATATGAAGGAGTGTGTTTGGATAACATTTCAATTCCACATAATTTCAAGTCAAAAGTAACATTTATACTGTAAAATATTTTATGGTTTCAGTACTGAATGCCTTTAATGAAGTTGTCATTTTAAAATAATCACCCTCTTTCTACATTTTTTCTGTAATACATAAAATATGAACTGTATTGCAAGTAAACTCAATAACTTAATAGCATACTCTAATTTTAGGAACACTTATTAGCTAATTGAGGATCAAAGCAATATTTTTCTTATGTATGGTAATATTTCAATATTATATATATATATATATATATATATATATATATATATATATAGCCAGCAATATTGTTCAAAATATCTACTTTCTCATAGTGTCCCCCTATTGGGCTTATATTGGCTGGCAATTTTAAGCCAATATAGGCATGCTAATAGAGTTATCTCTTTAACCAGTCTTATTTGTTGATATATAGTTTGTTTGCTTTATACCATTATTGTCTTTAATATTTTATTATTATTTATGATATTATTATTTTGATCATTGATGATTAATTTTTGATCATATGATATTAGTTTTTTTATCATTGACATTATTATTTTGATCATTGATGAGAGTATTTGTTTTCATCCTAGATACACAAAATTTATAAAGCAATAAATATGTGCAATAATGTATGAGTTTAAAGGAAAGTAAGTTATGCTTATTCATGTATAAACGAATGGATATCTAGTTGTTCTTATTAGGAAAACTCTTGTTAACTTTTCTAAAACGTTATTTCTTAGTATTCAAAAAGCTAGTCGTTCTTATTTGTAACACTTTTCTGACAAATTGACTAACATTAATAAAGCGGGAGTATCTAGTAATATTTCATTCAGTTCCCTCCTTTAGACTGCTTTATGTACTCTTATGTTATTTTTAGTAATGAAAGTATTACAAGAAAAATGTTTTCCATTAAGACTTAATTTTCTGCACTTAATACGTTATCTCTTTAAGCTCTGTTAAGTGTTTGTCTGCTAAGCGTCACTTAAGCTGTTGACAATAGTCTGTAGTCTGGTACTTATCTTGTTAGCTGGGAATTTTTAAGGTAAAGAACAATGTATTTCTAATGAAGTATACTTAATGCTGATAAAGCATAAAGTGTTATATAGCACAATGCGTAATTAATTTGGAATAGCGTATTAAACGCAAATATAAAGTACACTGTAAAATATGAACATAGCTATCCTGTGGGATAAATACATTTAGCTGACTTGTTAGATGCAGAAAGTTTTTGATATGAACCATCTAAGGGTGCCGTCTGCGGAATAAACCGGAAGTGAAATCATATTGTTATGAATACCGAATTTGAAATTATTATTGAAACTTGCATTTCGGTGACTTTGGCTATATATTTAGTAAAATATCGCCAGCTTGGCGTCTTTTGTTAAGTTCCGGAAACTTCGCGAATTTTCTCTGATTGTCTAAGAACTTCGTAAGCTACATAATTTTCCAGAACTTTCCACAGAGAGTGAAATAGCTCGTCGATGTTCAGTTGGGTTGTTTGCGACACACGAGTAAATATTTTCTGCCGTACCTAACATAGAACTCAATATACGAGTATTCTTCTGATTATACATATACTTTAAGATGTATTATAAAACAACTTTAATAGAAAAGTGTAAATATTTAAAATTTTAGATCTGCGGCATTTGTACATCTGTGCTATAAGCCAAAATGCTTGCGTCGACCGCACGTCGTCTGGTAGAATGACTTAAAATATTGCAACTAAACGTTTCATCGTCGATAACTTCATCCTTTGTGGTCATGTCCGAAAGAAATAAATTGCATTCTAATAATCTACCGAAATTATATAAGCAAAAATATCTTAAAAAATATCGAAACGTTTACACAGGTATCTTGCACTATTGTTCCACAAAACATACATATATATTTTTTTACTTTCCTTATATACATAATATATAAGGAAAGTATTGTGACGGGGTCGAAAATTCGAAATCGAATTTTCGACGGGAGAGCACGTTTCAAGCATCCCTGATCACGAATCAAATATTTTTGAAGTGATGTCTGTGTGTGTGTGTGTGTGTGTGTGTGTGTGTGTGTGTGTGTGTCAGTGAGTCTGTGGAGACGATAACTGACGAACGAATGGACCGATTCAAACCAAATTTGGTACAAAAATCACAATCCGTAACCACTGGAAGCCTTTTGTTTCTATACGTAATCGAATGTTCAGAGCCCCCTAAATTTTCAAATAAAATTTTGAAAAAATCGTCAAAAACTAAAAACCACTAATAAAGTTACGCAAATAGACATTTCTTATGCAATTTTTTATTAGAAAACGATTGACATAAATTTCATAACGCTAACATGAACCGTTCTCGAGATATTGCACATTTTTTAAAAAAATTATTAAAAAGTCATATAAAATAATAAAAAAATATTTCCTATTGAGAAACGTGTTCATTTTTCATATCTAATACCATGCGATAAATTGGGTGACATCATTCTCGTGGATCTAGCTCGTTCCATTCATGAAAAAAGATACTTTGAGTAATACTTTTGCATTTGAACGCCAATAGTCATTTATCTGCTGTAAGAACAACTTATTTCTTCGTCCATAACGCTTGGCGAGATTTTGACGACGAATTTGGCAGAATGTCACCAACTTGGCGACTTTTTTAAATGTTGCCAAATTAACGAAAATCTCGCCAAATGGATGAAAATGACGCTAAATCAATGAAAATGACGACTAATTGTCGAAAATTCATTATCTTAGAAAGACTATTAGTATTTACTATGAGAAAAACCTATTTTTTACTGTAAAAGTAGAAATTCATTACATTATATAAGGAAAGTCATGTGTTGCCCACATCAGATTTTTTTTCATTCAAAATATGTGAAAGGAGTAATGTTTTACATCAATCAGTAACAAGTAACTGAGTCATTAATTATTTTTATATATATTGAAAGTGCATTAGCTGATTATGTAATTTTCATAAAATGTATATATAAGTTCACCAGTCTTAAAATTAAATTATTTTGGTTGTCCTTTTATTATATTGAGAAGTGTGTAACTACACAAAATTATATACCTAACAGAATGCAATTGGCTATATTGTAGACTGAATATGTTTATCCTATAAAACATAATTTATGTTTCAGTTGATGTTTTGCTGCGAAAAGTGTGTATTGGAATTTAGTGGGACTACACACTATTTTGTGTGTTCGTGACATCTATTTTAACAAGAAGATACAATTACAGTGAAATTACTCCTCAGAATAAACACAAACCATATGTTTAGATGCTATATAGGTTATGAAATCGAATGCAATCAGTCAAATAAGAATTTGAAATTTGAATAAAATAAAATAAACTCCAGATTAATGTAAAATGTGATGTAAAATTGCAAATAAATTATATATTATATTGAAATCAATTTGAAATATAATGAGTTTGAATGCAATATAAAACAACATAAACGAGTATAAATATATAGACATATGGAAACTATTATTAGAGTATTATAGATTAATAATTACCACATATAACATATGAAATGAATAAATTAGGTATTTTTGATTTATTTAATTTTATTCTCGTCTCTTTCAGCTAAATAATACACTGTAGTGAAATAATTTCAACTTATTTCAAATATTTATTTTTATATCTGAAAAGCATTTTAAGAAAAGTCTCATACGTGAAAGAAATATATAGTCTAATCTGGACATTTGTTTAACCAAGAATATTGTACATATTACTTCCTCCAATCTTAGATAACTAAAGCATCAGCAGAAAATATTTCTTCCATTAATGCTTAATTTGATGCTCTTGGGTCTTATTTCTCTTAAATGTCTTAATTTTTTGTCTACTAAGCATCTTCCTAAGTTGTTGACACATCTGTGATATGCAGCTTGTTAGCTGAGATTTCTTCGAAAGAAAAATGGTATTTTGTGACAACGAAGTACTACAAATAATATTGATAAATAAATTAACTTTCGCAATAAGCAGATATATTTAGAATGTATTTATAATTTAACATACAACCTATAAGATAATTATTGTATTTCCTAATATGACGGAGTGTTCTAGTAGGAAGCATATTTGGGCGCCACCCAGACAACCCGGATTCGATACCGACTCTAGTTGATATTTTCAATGGTTCAATTTAGGCTTAATGCTTTAAGATGGTAAATTTAAATCTGGTATGGTAGCAGCATGTCGTGTTCGGCGTTGGCAATATCCATAATATTAATAAGAAACATTTCGTGCAAAGTTTAAGGAAATCTGGAATAACATATTAAAGCATAAATAAAATAAAAACTGCAGCATGCATTTGGGTCTAGGATATGTTGTATCCCCGTCCGTACCATCTGGATCTTCACCAATTTCATCTTTTTTTACTTCGGGTTTGTTGGTTGTCTAGAACTGACAAAGAGGATCCAGCTTATCTTAGAAACATCTGTATGCTGTATTGTTATTTTATTAATGCTTCAGAACGTTGATCAAGTTTTCCTAGAACATCGATGTACGTACTTAACGATTTACATTCATGATGTTGTCTCGAAAGGGGGAGTGTGTAACGTAATTTCGTATTCAATCAATTGCGTGTAACAAATTAGCGTTTCTTAAAGTCAAGGAAATTATTCAAAACAAAAATAAAGGATGAAAATTAATGACACCATTGTTGATCTGGAATTTAAGGATTCAGATTAATCTATATAGGTTGTCGTCGGGGTTTCTTATGAGAGTTGTGATGTTAATTTACTGGAAGACTATTTTGTACGCAAAATTTACCATCAAGGAAACTTACGCGTATTACCATGGCATAATTTTAATAAAAATCAATCTGGTGATGAATTGAAAATGCAATTTTTAAGAAGGAAAGGTAAATCCATGCACTTCGTCGGTCAAACCACTGAAGATATAACTAATGTGTTTATAAGTGACATATATTCTAAAGCTTCATAAACCTAATAAATGTTGTGGCACTGTTGGTACTGGTAATTTTGTTATCATTTTTTTTCGAAAGGTTGTAAAACAAAATGTATGCCTATAAACTAATTAAAAGTCAAAGGGAAGTTTAAATGCTTTGAGTGTTATTATCGCCATAAATGGCTATTTTTATAATAGGATATTACACATCCTTCAAAAATAAAATATCTTGAAAGCTGAATGTGAAAATAAAATTATAAAAAATGACCATGATATATTTTGTCCAATTCATTATACTGTCTGGGTTGAATAGAACGAAATATAAAACTGCGCATTTTTCACTTTCATCACTATAAAGCAACTTATTTTTTACTCTAAAAGTTTTATCTATTAAAAAACATCGCTATTTTACTTTTAGAAGTTTAAATTAAAAGAAAATGAATTTATATAACTGCAAAAATTAACACTATAAAAATATTCTATTTATGCCACTTCTTCCTTACTGCCTATCAAATTTTGCGAAACCATAACCATCATGGTATTTGATGGCATATTGTGACACCAGTGGATCTAAAAATTCCATAATGCAGGAAAGTCAAATGGAGCCATTTTAGACTCCAAATATTTTTCTTATTTCCATAGATTAGTTTTAATATAATTAGTAATATTTAATTAAAAATAGAAGAAATGAAACTGTCGTAACTATTTGTCTGAAGCATATAAAATACGTCTATATATCATCTATTTAAAATTAGGTGTGTTAAAAGACATTTTTAAGTTTAATAAATTACTTAATAAAATATACAAATACATTTTTCAAAAATTCATTATATCTGTGTAAGTTCCAATTTTATTTTTAAGAATAAACACCATTTAATGAATAGTTCATTAAATTAGAAAACTCGGTAAAACGAGTAAATTGAACATTTATCTTCTGATTCTTTTTAAGATTTACTAAAACATAAAATGTTCATCATTCGATGCTGCATTTCTGGATATAATATATAAACAGATAATCCATGAAAGAGTGAAACAAGTCTTTACAGCATTAATGTGTGAATTTTATCGAGGACATTTTAACCAGTGAATGAACGTAGATTATGACGTAAAATGCCGTGCAAAAAAAATTCAGAGTTCTAGGCCAGGGGTCGGCAACCTATTGAAACGGAAGAGCCAAAAGTTACAATTTACAAAATTTCCCAGTTCTTAAAGAGCCACTAAAAATTTTCGTTTCAATATTATAGTTTTTGCTTATATATATTCGATTTTTGATTTAAAATAAACGGCTTTAAATACGGAATAATATTTATTCATATAAAAACACAAATATAGATAGTTACATCAATGGGAGCATTGGCTTTTCATGTCTTTTGAGAGTTTGATTAAATCTGGCTTATAACTCGTTGTTTTAAGCTTCAAGCACGACTCTAGATTTTTATTTGTTAGTTGACTTCTAACTTTACTTTTTATTATATTCATGCAAGAGAACGCTTGCTCGCACGAATA
The DNA here is from genome assembly GCA_951213105.1 of Amaurobius ferox. NCBI lineage: Eukaryota > Metazoa > Arthropoda > Arachnida > Araneae > Amaurobiidae > Amaurobius > Amaurobius ferox. The sequence continues at coordinate 118,163,639 of OX578134.1, forward strand.
TGTCGACCCGAAGATCGTCAGCACTCCACATGCCAACTTCTTCACCTCACTGTAGCATTCTGGAAGATTATCCTATGCGCCGAATATGAGGGTCTCAACTCGCGGAATTTTTTTTAGAGCTGTCCACTTGTGCTGCGCGATGTGCATGCATTTCTGGACCTCCAATTCTTCCAACTTGCTCTTGAGTTCTGTGAACTTGCCACTCCACAAGTCTTTGCTTTTCAAATCTAGCAATTGCATTTGGAGTGATCCAACATCAATTCTAAATGGCTCAATGTAGATCTCATTTGTATTTGTGTTGAGAAGATTTACTATGAACGCGATAGGATTTACTATGAACGCGAGAGTACTTTTGTTTGTTTTGAATTGATCGAATCTCTCAGCGAATCCATCCTTCATGTTTTTTAAAGCTATTATGAAGTAATTCGTGTCAATAGTTACATTGGTCTCATCGCGATATTGCTTCAGATTTTTAAAATGAAGTAATTTACCGCTCTCCATGTCTTCAACAAAAAGGAGTAATTTTTTTCGAAACAAACTACTTCTTCAAGCAAGGCGTAGGCTGGGTTGCCCTTTCCTACCAGTTTTAGATTTAGTTCATTTAGTTTCATTGTGGTATCTACTATGAAGTTGAATTTTTGAAGCCATTTGTCTTCTTCCAATTCGGGATGGTCAATGCTTTTTACATTGAGGAATGTTTTTATTTCACTGAAGCACAAAACAAAACGTTGCAATACGTTACCTCTGGAAAGCCATCGCACTTTATTGTGCAGAAGTAGGTCAGAAAACTGGCTATCTATTTCTTCAAGGAAATCTTTAAATTGGCGATGGAAGAGTGCTTTTGCCAAGATGCTGTTAATAATCTTAATTACCAAGTTCATGACCTCAACTATTTCGGCCGGAAATGTTTGGGCACAAAGCGCTTCTTGATGAATTATGCAGTGAAAAGTTAGAATTTCGTGGTTTATTTTTCTGAAGAATTGATGTTACCCCTGTATGTATTCCTGTCATACTTCTGGATCCATCAGTTGCTATAGAAACGATTTTATCTATATCGATTCCATTGTCTTCCAGGCATTTTTGCACAGCATTTGCTATATCTTCTCCACGAGTTTACCCTAAGAGCGGTAGTAATCCTAGCAGTTCATCTTTTTGGACCTTGGGACGACATATACCTGACGAAAAGGGTAACTTGTGCCGTGTCTTTTATGTCGCAAGACTCATCTATATCAAGTGATAAGGCAGAAGCCAGTTGAATGTCTTCCACTTGCATATGTGTTACATTTGAAGATATTTTAGCAGTTCTATCTTGTACTGTTTTAGCAGATAATGGCAAATCTTTGATTTTTTTCATGATTTCTGCTTTGTTTTTAAAATCACGAAGCAGTTCTTCAGATACACGTATGAAACAATCTTTGACGTACTCACCATCTGTGAATGATTTTCCTCTTTTTGCAATTTCTAATGATACTGCAAAGCTTGCCAGATTTACATTATTGGAAGATTGCGCCCAGTTACTTAGCATAGAACTTGACTGCTATTTTTTTTTTTGAGCTCTTCAACAGCTTTTTTTCGTGCGTCACCGGTTGGATATTTACCAGAAAACTGGGTATGTTTTGTAGTGAAGTGTCTCTCCAAATTTGACTTCTTATTGTGCGCGAGTTGTTCGTGGCAAATGAGACAAGTCGGAAGGCCATCTGTGTTGCATATGAATGCAAACGACTCCGTCCAATCCTGATTGAATTCTCGGTTTTCTTCTTCAGTTCTTCTCTTTTTTTACCAGGTGCCATGCTGGCGGTGGAGCTGAAAAAATTATTTTTTTAAATTTTACTTAGCTATCTAAAACGGCAAACAATTTATTTACCATTATTACTTCGTTAACACGATTCTCAGATATGTAATCCAGTTCTGTTACTGATTTTATTATATTATATGCGTACATACCTTTGAGAAGAGAATTCGCTTCTAAATCGTATTCTTCTTGAAACAACAAAGCGAATAGACACGCAAAAACCGCAAGCGATTAAATTAACACACATGCAACGTAACATCGACCGCGCTATCCGAGGATGACTGACTGACAACACGTCTAAAGTCTAGACGTGTTGTCTAAACTCTAGACGGTGGCTGCTTGGGTGAGACGGAAATGGGATGCAATTGACTGAAAGATAAACATGGTCACACAGTCTTATCTCTAAGAACAAAACAATACTACAAATTTATCTCATTACAGTCATGTTATCTCATTACAGTCATTTGTAATTAACGATTATGAAAATAGAAGCTATTGAGAAATTAGGTACTTAAAAATATATTTTCTTATTTTTTAAGGGTTTTGATAATAAATTATTAATTTTTTCTTATGGAACTGGAGAGCCGGAACTTTGCATCAAAAGAGCCGCAGGTTGCCGACCCCTTTTCTAGGCCACTAAAGATCTTCCTGAGTGTCTGGAAAAATAAAAAAATGGTTAAAAATAATTATGTAAATTAATTCGACATAATTGCCATTGTTTATTATTACTAAGCACTTATATGTACTCGAATTATAAGTGACGCCGTTGTAGAAGTTTTTAAAATTTTTCTAAACTGGATCAATTAATATTTCTTAAATGCTTTTAATTAATTTATATTCACAACTTCAACATATAGTTGAAGAAAATGAGACCAAAATGTTTTTCATTTAAAAGTATTTTATTACCAACTAAATATTTTAATGGAGTTTAAAATAATCTTCTTTCAGACGCTTAATTTTTTTTTATCTAAAATATGTGGATCGTGAAAAAATAACAAAAATATATGGTAAGATATTTAATTACTCAGAATTTCATTAATTTGTGGCTTTACGGTTTTATTTTACGTCAAAAGAAGAACCACGATAATTATTTCAAGAGCGAAAATCATCCATTTTCAATATTTGCTGTAGAATTCCAGGCACATTTTAGAAAAGAAAATGAATTGTATATGCATATATGGAGAATACAAAAGCAGACGGTAATAGAAGCAGAAGGTAATAGAAGCAGGAGGTAATAGAATCAGAAGGTAATAAAAGCAGAAGGTAATAGAACTGAAGAGGATGATACATTTTTAGTGGTAAGAATAGGCGAAAGGATCCAAACATGTTTAACTGTGATTGTAAAATAGTCATAAATTTAGTGAATACAATAGAGCGTCCTTTACCCCAGTATGGATTACACCAATTGCTCAATAACCTGAAAACTCAATTTTTTCTAGAAACGAGTTAACAGAATACTATTTCATGGAAGTAAATATTGCCTCCTAACTAGAAAACATTTTAAAACATATGAAAGGGGAAATTAGGGACAAACACGGAATGATACAATGAATGCGAATTTGGCTCACGAATTAAGTTGTCAAATGTCGAGCAGTAGTTGGGTCTTGGAATTTGTTAGAGTAAGATAATATTCTGACTCAAATGATGTCTGGAAAGGGGAGGAGAATTGATAATTCATCAATTCGGAATAACCGTGGAAAGAAAGAGATTAAACGTGATGATGGACGATGCACATTGGCAATCGAACACTGTGTTAAAAAATTCACAATATTGCGAATAAATGACTCCATAAAGTACGGAAACAAATTTATGGGTGCACTATATTTAACAGAATTTCAAATATAGACCATTAACAATGCAGTTTAGTATACGCAAAATGTAAACAAGCGCTTTATACCCTTATTTTTAAATAATCTGTCCAATTTATTCCAAATCTGTCTCATATGGACTGCTTTCGGTCTTTACTCCAACGTGCAATCAACGTTCTACTGTACATGGATCTGTTTAGGTTATGCACAAATGGTCATTATCTAGTACTAATTACTCTTTCAAAATATACTGAAGAGCCAAAACATTATGACCACCTACCTGATATCATGTTGCTCCATCTTCGGCACGCAAAAGAACTGCAACCCGCCATGACATGGATGCCACAAGTCCTTGGTAGGTGGCCGGCGACAGATGGTATCAGATGTGCAAGCAGCGGATCCGCAACTCAATGATATTCCAGGGCAGTGGTGTTTGAGCTCTGACTTGCCGTTCCATGGCTTCCCAAATGTGCTCTACGGGATTAAGGTCCGGCGAGTTAGTCGGGGAAGGAGATCAACTGAAATTCATCCTCATGCTCCTCGAACCACTGTAGCACAATTCCGGCCTTGTGTCAGGGAGCGTTGTCCTTCTGGAAGACTCCATTCCCGTTGGGAAAGACTGATGCCATGTAAGGGTGCAACTGGTCCGCAATGATGTTGAGATAGTCCACAGCTTTCATGATGTGTTCCACCACAACCAACAGTCCCAGAGACGTCCATCAGAACGTCTCCGAAACCATACTACCGTCATCTCCAGCCTGTTTATGACCCGTGGTACATGTGTCGAGGAACTGCTCACCTGAAAAATAGCGTACTCTGACCCGACCATCGACTTGATGAACGAGATATCGTGATTCATCCGAACAAGCAACTATGTTGCATTTTTCCATGGTCCAGTCACGATGTGCCCGGGCCCACTAACGATAACGCTTGGTTAACAGAGGCACATGAGAGGGGGTGTCTTCTCCGGAGTCTCATATCCAGCAAGTCCGCAGAACTGTGGGCTCTGAAGCACTTCTGGGATCTACATTGTAATTAGCTTTCAGTTGTGCCACTGGCTGTCGCCGATTTTGCTTCACCAAGCGGGATATCCTCCGACTTCCAGTTTCGTTGATGACGGTTGGATGTCCAACATCTTGCCGTCTACTACTGGTTTCACCGTCAGGAATTCACTTTACATAGGTCCTAACTACGACAACTCGCGAACACCCGATGAGCCGTGCAGTTTCGGAAATACTCGTTCCGAGCCGTCGAGCTATCACAATCTGCCATCAATCGAACTCGCTTATATCAGCAGCCTTACCCATCACACACACACGGAAGCAGTAGAATTATGCCTCAGAATCACCGACAGCCATTAAATACCATTCCCGTCTGCTCACGTGCTCTCCCCGTCATCCAGGTAAGCCCATTCGCAAACGGTGTGTGTGCGTGTGGTGTGGGTCATATTGATTTGGCTCTTCAGTGCATGTATTAAAGCGGTATTTTCTTAAACTCTGCTTGAAATGTGTGTTGTACAAAAATTTTACTGACATAATGTTCGGTGGCCCGGCCTTGGTAAAAAAATCTAGTACCTAGCTTGTAATTAATGCAAAAGAAAATATAATTGGTTTATTTAGAGTGCACACAAGGGATTTATCTGGTGTTATGTTAGTTTATATTATATGCAATGATTATAAACTATTAAATGCTTCACCTATCTAGTTTGAAACGTGAAAACATATTATTATAATAAGACAAAATAAAATATAGATGGTGCACAGGTCACGAATTACAATTCAAGTCCTATGGTGTGTAGATGCGAATCATACGAAATATCTTTCATTTAATAGAAATCAGGAAATATGTGTAACGTGTTAAATGACCCCGTGATAGAGTAATCTAATATTCATTTTTTTCTTGCAATATGAGTAAAGAAAAATATAGCTTCAGGGAACAAACGCAAATTTCCCTTTAGTCAGTAGTCAGATTTCATGCATATAACACTCATGCAACAAATAACATCCATGCAGCAAATAACATCTATGTAGCACATAACATCCATGCAGCAAACAACATCTATGTAGCACATAACACCCATGCAGCATGTTTCTCAAATATTTAGGATTGAAACTGACATATTTCCTTAAACCGTGAGAAGAACAGGGATACTTCGTTACTAGTTTTTTTATAAAACTCAATATGTTTAATTCTATGTGATTGTATTTAAAAAAAAAAAACATGAATGTAATGAAAAATGTTAAGTGACGCTTCATTTTTTGTAAATGATTTTTAGTTTTCACCAATGAAATGTATTAGTTTCATAGAAAATATGAGATCATAAATATCATTTTACTAAAACACTAAGGTATTGCATTGTAAGAATCAAACCTAATAAAGGCGAGACAAGCTGGCGCCAAAGTTGACATTAACTTGAACTAATATTTATTGGAAAATCAATACACTGTTTAAGTTACTGAAAATCAAGCACGGAAACAGATCACCTGTGACTAGCCCCTGACAAGAGACAGACAGATCGGCTAAGCATAGCGTCTGACACGATAAACGCTGCAGAGGGATCGAAGCCCCATTCAATAAGAAACTCTACGACAGACGAACCAAAATCAAGGAGAAGGGCTTCCCCGAAGCCATACTATGAATTTAAAGCTAAAAGCTAGAATTTTTCCAGCCCAGGGCTACCACAAAACTGAATTCCTTGATCCTTGATATGTTTTGTTACTCAACTAAAGAAATACATTGCAGATGATGTGAGAGCGAAATGAACAATCTGGAAAATAGCTAAAAAAAGATATCCATGTTTTGAAATCTAGGTCTTTGTTCCTGATGGTGCTAATTATTTGCGAGACATCTGCAGTCAACATGTATGCCTTTCATTTAAAGGTATTAAGTTTCGTCTATCTGTCCTAATATGTATCACAAGCAGTTTGTTACTTGTATATGATGCTGGTCTAAAGTTTTAAATTAATACAAACACAAAGAATAATAACTGATCTCCCCGATAAATGTAGTTAGTATAATGATAGAACGTTTTATAATTTAGAACGTATTATATGAAATTAAGAATGTTTTATAAATAATGCATTACTAATTACTATAATTAAATAACTAATTGAATTGAAACTAAAAATGGTGTAATTAATGACCATACTAATATTTACCTTTCAGTAAAAAGTAAGTGCTTCATTGAAAATAATTGGAAACTTTTGCAAAATTTTTACAACGTAGTATAAGTCAGGTAAACTAACTATACTCAAATTAATAAAATCTCAACGGTTGTATCACAGTAATAAAACTTAATATATCTAGAATTTTTTTTATTTATTATTTTCAAATAAATAATTGCTTAAATGTATTATAAAAATATCCAGACGTGGATAACTTTTTCTTAAAAATGTTTTTTATAACTTCAGAATATCTTAATGCAACAGACGATTTCTTTGAGCTTTACAATGTTTTGCCTTGCTGAAGAGCAAAGTAAATTGCAAAAAGAAGAGTTTGGTTAAATATTTAATTACCGAGTTTCATTAATTTGTGGTTGAAGTTTTTCTTTCATAGAAAAAATGTCGTCGCAGAATGTTTCAAGCAGAAAAACCATGAAACTTAATGTTTGCTGCTATGTCCACGTATTCCAGATTTATCTTATAAATTAATTGCCTACGCATCTGCTGCTAAACAAAAGACAAAATAATCGAAGTAGAGTGAGTTTTCTGGTGTAAAATTCTGTTTAAATATAAGTGTATTGTGAATGACATAATTACACGCAGTTTATATATTTCAAATCGCTCAAAGACGCGAATAACATTGACATTGCAATATAACTTATAATAGATGCTGCTATAAGAATTTAATAACTTAAATTGTGCTACGCTACGTCATTTTCAATATAGAAATAGAAACTTAGTCTCATAAAACCAATGAGAATCGGATTCTGTGACTATATACTGCAAAATTGTAACACAGCAATTTTTCTTGCTATTGACACTAGTATACAAAATACGAGATGGAACATTTTGGTCATTTGGAATTTGAGCTTGTTAATACAGTTCCACTAACAAAGAGTATCCAGTGTATCTTCGAACTATATACGCTATAGGTATTTTTAATTTATGTGTGATTAATAACGTTGTTCAAGATTTTTTTGTATTTTGCACAAAGCGATTTTTGCTTATTAATTTTATTCCATGTTTGAATCTTTCGGTAAAGTACCACATATCTCTGAAAGTCAAAACACTGTATGGGAGACGTTAAAGTGTCAGTTGGTAACAGAACGGTTGTCTAAATGGTGAAGGAAATAGATTTAAACGCTTAGAAGATGACTTTATATGGATCTAAAAGTAGACATTTCCAAACTATAATCTTTGGCTCGTTAAATCTACTTTCGCCAATCTGTGTTTATCTTAAATGTATATAGACGTATAACTAAATCTAGAGAACGATATTGAATCCTACAGCATAATGTTACGCCATAATGTAAGAAAACTTGACAACAGTATACAAAACTGATATTTCAGAGTATACGTTTATTTGCAACGTACATGGACTTCTCAATTATTTAAAGATGGTTGTAAAATATGTAAACAATATATATATAAATGTTTTAAATAGTTGTTACGTTATGTTAATTTAAACATATGTGTGAAAAATAGAAGAAGTTACTATATTTTAAAAATAAATCCTACATCCACCTTCATTACATTCAGGTTGCATTTTTTTGCATTGGAAAATTACTCGATAATTATTTTAAGAATGGACAGCAATAACAACATTTGCTGTTGTGGCATGGAGATTCTATAAGATAAATGGTAACCTACATGTTTGTTGCAAAATGGGAGATAATTGATACTAATTGAATTTGCCTAGAGGACGGTGTTTTGGTATAAAATATTGAGGCGTATAGCTAAAAGTGGATTAAATATTATGCACTACTTTAGAGATATAATTTAAACCATAAGCGAGGTAAATAAATGACTGTAAGATAAATTACTCAAATGTCATATTGTCTATATTCATAAGGGATATTCCATTTACTTATCAGCAGTTTTGCTTGTTTCATATTTATGGGAGATTTTTTAAAAGGGGATGCCCTGTAGGAGCAAAATTCTAAAATGCGTACCTAGAGATGTGAGGATACTCCGAGATCCATCCACATTGCAGCTATATCATTAAATATAGACAAACTAGATTTTTAGAAATTATTCACTAATATATTAGAAGTCTCATTTATGAAATAATATATACTATATCTCTCTATCATAGAAAATATGTCGTAGTTTTCTATTCATATAATTATAAATGCATTTGCTGGGACAGTTTCTAGAAATGTATTCCTTCGTACAACATGTTGCTCAAACTAGAGTAAGAGCCTCGACAATTATAGAGGAAAAATTATACTTTCAGTCATTCAATAGATAGAGCGTCCAATATACGTAAGCCGGTATGTAGTTAAATTCTTGGCTAGGTCCTTGTTGCTTTAAGTTGACATCGAACACTTAGCAGCTTAATTGGCAACTTAACTATGCATGTTAGATCACTGGTTAACAATAAGTATGAATACCAATTTTCGATTATTTATAGGATTATACCATTAGGATAGCGATATTTCATTCACGAATGAGAGGAGCGTATGAACATAATAATAAGAGAGTATGCATTTAAATTTGCAATTCAATCTGATTGAGGAGAGTGTAGTGGTTGTGTTAACTTCAATTGTAAAGAAATATGATACGATTATCTCTTTATTACAGTGCATATTACAATGATTGACAAGGTAAAAATTCCATGTTTTAAATACTTATCAAGTATTCTTTATCCCAATTTTGGACGGGACAGATCTCCCTACACTTGACAATTATATATATTGTCAACCAATGAATTTGCTATTAGCAAACCTTGTAGGTGAAGAACCGAGATTGCAGACTACTTGATCTTGCAATTTTTGTAAAATAAATATAACCCCACAGTCTTTTATTTTTACAGAGGCTTTCAGGAAATATTGAATTAAAATTAATTGATTGTGATTCTCCTGGGAAAGCTTCAATTCAATACAGTAGGTGATGTTTGATTTTCGTCCTTGCTCAAGTTTCCTTGTAACGGATCTGAAATGGACTACAGTCACTCATCCTCTAGTGTCAGAGTTTCCGTTAATTTTACAGATTCCACACTCACTGCTACCTGGAAAGTTCTAGTCAGTCATTTCCGAATTTGTGTAAATTGCTGGCAAGTTGCACAATTCATTGTTATTCATACTTATTGTTAACCAGTCATTTCCGAGTTTGTGTAAATTGCTAGCAAGTTGCTGTGATGTGTCGAGAATAATCTGGTAATATGTTAATTATATACAAGCATATTTTCTTTCATGACCACCAGTTGAAGATTGCAGTGCATGTTGATAATAAAGCACATTTGTTAAAACAAGTCTATTGTTTACCATAATACGGTTCGCCCCACCTTTTTTTGATTAAGTAACGGGTACGATTTTAGGTTAAAGTTTTCTTTTGAAAATTTGAATGGAAACTCATGCACACAAATATTATATATTAATAAGAAGTTAAAAAAACGATGAACCAGTAATATGTGTTACCTTAACAGATATATGTAAAAACCAAAAAAAACGCTGTACAGCATTACAATTAAGCATATATCATATAATAAGGGCATAAAACAGTTACAGAGATCGCAAATACAATATTCAGATCATAGTTAAGTAAAACATATTTTGTACTATCATTTCAGATTATTGTAAGCTAGCACATCATAAAACTTTTGACATCCATATTACAAAATAGATTAAATGTGTATGGTAATTTGATATTTATGTTTAAAGGTAGAAATTAGATAACAAACTGACGGAAAATGTATTGTAAGCATTAATTAAATATTGTTGACACAAATTGACCAGGAATCATAATTTAATCCATTTAGTAATTGTTCTAACGCATGCATAGCTACTTACCTTGAGGGCGTTTTACAGAATCCAGACCCCATGTCATTTTGATTACTACATATACCTTGAAAATGAATATATATCTATAAATCAGGAAGGGTTTCAGTATTTACAATGTCACGTTTGGTAAGAGGAATTTAACTTGGGGGCAATAATTATTTAATTGATTTATATGCATAGTTAAATTATTGCTTGATTTAAAACATGAGACAAAATCTCGTAACTAATGCCCTAATTTGGAACGGCACTTAATATCGATTGGGTAAAATTAGTTCAGAAATGAAATATTATATATATATATATATATATATATATATATATTATTTATTTATCATATATGTAGTTCCATGTCAGGTATTAGTGGGAAGACAATTGAATTGTTCTACTTCTAGGTGTTATATGTGGATCATCTACAACAGGGAAATTGAAAATATGTCTGTAAGTATGTTTGTCTCATCATCACGGGAGAACGGCTGCGTAGAATTTCCAGAAAACTCCTCCTTAAAATTCAGTCCATATGTCTCGTTTCTAGGACTAGGTGCTGTCTAGATATTATTTCCGTAATAATAAATAAATGTATATAATATAAGAAAGATTAACCATGCATAAAACATTGATTATGAAACACTTTCCATTTGAAAGACAATTTTATTTAAACATCTCTAAATTGAATTACATTCAGTGGTGATATTTTTAAAGTTATCGTAATACTACAATACTTTATTTTACTTGCAAAATTAAAACTTCATCAAAAAAACATTGCTTAAAAATCGTCTGCTCCTCAATATAAAATCAATGAAAATTTTATTCAGATATTATTCATATAAATTTCATCACTTATATTCCATACTCCAGAACTAAATATTGTTCAGTTAAAAATTCAGCAATTCTTATACAACTCCTCTTACTCTTTGATGTGCATGCATTCTGCATACGTTCAAATTAGGTTTTGTTGTAGAAATAATCAAAGTTCAGTGATCATTTAAAATAAAAAACATTGTAATTGCGTAGGCCCATATATTAGATACACAAATAATATGCAAAATGAAAGTGGTTTTAGGACGGATGCAACACTAAATATAAATTTAAGCATTCCTTAAAAATCACGAAGTCCTTAAAAACGTATGCCATATTTTATTTTCCAATGAGTCACGTTATTTCTTCATAATATATAGGTGTAATTCTTATTTTAATTTTTATTTAAAAAACTACTTTGCATATTTTGATGACATTTTTGACATATTTTACGTGATAATTTGAATATTTTCTAACATTTTTAAAGCAATTTGTAAATTTTAACTCTGTTAAAACATGTGGTCTCGTACGGTTCAATGAATATAATTTTCTTCAACCCAGGTTCAATCCAAAACTAATTCTATATTATTATTTTACATTGACAAATGTTCCACAATCCGTCTCAACAACATACTAAAAATTCATTTTGATAAAGTCATTTTTATGGCAGGTATCCTGCGAGCGGACAAACAGATAGAATAGACAAAGTCATTAACACTTTACAACTATGTCGGAATGTGTTATTAAACTATATCGAAATTGCATTTTTGACTGGATTATATTCATTGTGGCCTTCAGATTTAAATAATACAAGGATTATTGATACGTTCAATTTATTACGTGATTTGTTTTATTTTGGGAAAAAATGTTTAAACTCATATATTGTAGCATGGGTAATCTTCTACTAATACAGGGGTATATCTTATAATCTTCGGCATATACGTTGTATGTATATACATACAATTCCCATACAATTTACTTTGGTATATATAGATTCAATTTCATACTGAATTAAATGATCATTTTCATACGGGACGTTTTATTCTTCAGATCTGCTTGTGAAGATAATTTTGTATAGCGAAAACAGAGATTTTTGAAATCCTTTTTAGGTTTTGAACAATAATGTCGTTTAGAATACTATAGGAATTTGTATATGAATGTTAAGTTTCTTTATATGATATATTCCGTATGAAGAACGGGTATACTCTTCAACCCGGGTTCAATCCAAAACTAATTCCATATTATTCGTTTACATTCCCAAATGTTCCACAAACCGTCTCAACAACATACTAAAAATTCATTTTGATAAAGTCATTTTTATGGCAGGTCATTTTTATGGCGAGCGGACAGACTGATAGAATGAACAATGTCATTAACACTTTACAACTATATCGGAATGTGTTATTAAACTATATCGAAATTGCATTTTTGACTGCATTATATTCATTGTGACCTTCATATATTAGATACACAAATAATATGCAAAATGAAAGCGGTTGTAGGACGGATGCAACACTAAATATGAATTTAAGCATTCCTTAAAAATAACGAAATCCTTAAAAATGGATACCATAATTTATTTTCTAATGAGTCACGTTATTTCTTCATAATATATGGGTGTAATTCTTATTTTAATTTTTATTTAAAAAACTACTTTGCATATTTTGATGACATTTTTGACATATTTTACGTGATAATTTGAATATTTTCTAACATTTTTAAAGCAATTTGTAAATTTTAACTCTGTTAAAACATGTGGTCTCGTACGGTTCAATGAATATAATTTTCTTCAACCCAGGTTCAATCCAAAACTAATTCTATATTATTATTTTACATTGACAAATGTTCCACAATCCGTCTCAACAACATACTAAAAATTCATTTTGATAAAGTCATTTTTATGGCAGGTATCCTGCGAGCGGACAAACAGATAGAATAGACAAAGTCATTAACACTTTACAACTATGTCGGAATGTGTTATTAAACTATATCGAAATTGCATTTTTGACTGGATTATATTCATTGTGGCCTTCAGATTTAAATAATACAAGGATTATTGATACGTTCAATTTATTACGTGATTTGTTTTATTTTGGGAAAAAATGTTTAAACTCATATATTGTAGCATGGGTAATCTTCTACTAATACAGGGGTATATCTTATAATCTTCGGCATATACGTTGTATGTATATACATACAATTCCCATACAATTTTAGTGCATTTACTTTGGTATATATTGATTCAATTTCATACTGAATTAAATGATCATTTTCATACGGGACTAGGACGTTTTATTCTTCAGATCTGCTTGTGAAGATAATTTTGTGTAGCGAAAACAGAGATTCTTTTTAGGTTTTGAACAATAATGTCGTTTAGAATACTATAGGAATTTGTATATGAATGTTAAGTTTCTTTATATGATATATTCCGTACGAAGAACGGGTATACTACTAGAATGTTATAAATAAGGGAATTATAATGTATACGAATGCACAGTTAAAATGATAAATGCAAACTGTTGTTTACGAGACCTTACTATTTACTCCAGTGCGAACGGGCAAAGAGTCCACCAGAACACCCATGGAAATGCTAAAGTGCAACAGTCCAATCTTGGGCCCCATCTTGTTGAGCAGAAGAGAAGTAGAACAAAAAATGATTTTTCATTTAGTTTGCTAGCTTATGTGAAATTAATTACCATACACATACTATAAGAAACGCCTATATTTAATCTTCGTTTAGATTTGAACAAATTCCCAGTTCTTACTTTCCCTACAATATACAGGGTGATTAAAATAAGAACTTTACGACGAGGTAGTTAGTATACATCAAACTAAGCATTTTTCATTATGGTTTATTGGGACGGAAATTAGACGTAAAGGCGCCAGTGAGCGCTTAATGGTGCACACAGCTTGGCTTCCATGATCGTCCGATCGGCTCTTGACTTCTTTTTACGGGGATATCTGAAGGGAATCGTCTGTTGCCGAAGTCCGCAACATGCCTGGTCTGTTCAAGAGAGTTCGTCAATCTCTCTATCACCTCTGTGAGACGTGCATTCAGGCTGGTGGTCGCTCTTTTACGCCATTAATGTTATTATTTTTATTAAATGTCATTTTATTCTAAGTCATTCATGTGTTTCCTCCTCACGTCATTGGTTTCACCATTAAACGCACACAGGCGCCTTTACGTTTTATTTCCGACCCGGTAAACTATGACGAAAAATACTTGGATTGGTGTGTACTACCAACTCATAAAGATTGAGACATATTTTTGAAACATCCTCTGTAGAATATATAAAGGGGACTATTGCAATCGGATTAAACATTTGACTCTGGTATATTCGTCGATCTGCATGCTTTGATTATCCCTGGGCACAAATCGATAATATTTTAAATGACGTTTTTCATGGCTGTTTGTCTGGAAGTATGTGAAAAAGATTGATTTATTCAAAATTGATTTATTTAAAAAAATGTTAGTATAATTATTTTAATCGATGAATCTCAGAGGCACATTTATTTTCAAGATTGACGGACGATCCTTAATTTTGTTCGACATTATTTTTATCGATAATCGAATAAAATTATAAAAATAAAATTATGCTGGGGAGTGTTAGGTGCATAGCCATTTTACATTAATATGCAATTAATAAAATCAATCAGTTATTCTATTTATTTATTTATAAATATTTTTATCGAGCAATTAATGGACCTCGAGTTGTTTAAGAGCTGTCACGAAATCTTCTGAAGATACTGGGTATTTTATTATTTCATATGGAGCTCTATATTTCTCTAGTGAACTGAGTAAAGTGAATGATATTTGGTAGTATCATTTCAACCAATAAGCATAGAAAACTTAATTTCTAAAAAAACAGTATAAACAGATAATTATAGGAATAGACCAATAATAAGGAGTTCTCAGAATGTTACTTCTTTCGGATTTAATACAGAAACAACCACAAAACTGAAACATACTTATCAAATATTTGGATATTTTAAAATAATTATAATCAGAAAGTGATTATAATATCTGTTTTAAAATATCAAGTTTATTTTTACGTAGTTTGGTGTTATTAAATTTAAACACTGGCAACGGCATTTAATGTAAACAATAACAAAGATACGCCTACTAATTTTACACAATATTGAATATGCTGTTATTTAAGTTTTGCCCTTGAATATTGAAGTTTATTTATTTGTAGGTATAAGCTATCTGTTGGACACGTCAGATTGTTTGCTAGGTAAGAAATTCATTTAATTGTGCTTTTATATTTTCTACATTAAGGCGAAAATTGCTTTTTATGATGCATTTTACCTAATTCGGTGCAAGAGTTCCGATTTTTGGCTTATATGATAATTTTCTTTGAACACATTCAGGTTTTTAAAGATAATAATCAACATGCACGATTAGAAATGTGGAATTTTTTGTACATTCTGCAGAATTAAACTGTTTCAATATTTATGTACCGCAATTTGAATGTTTCCAGTAATGCACAAGATTCATGCAATCAAACAAAAGTACATAATAACATGAGGAGTGAGTTCACATTCGACTTTAAAGAATTGAAATTATTCGTCAGATTCATCATAAAGGAATTCAAAGTATCGAGTGATTATAGAAAACAAAATTAGTTAAATTGTGACGAAAAAAAATTATCTTAAATTGCCTCGTGTATAAAAAGGCCTATAGCTTTCTAATTAAAGGTTTCTGAATTTGCATGTTCTGACAATCTATAATAAAATGATACGCCATAGATTAAGTGATTGCAGCGCCCTTGGAGGATAATTGAAGAAGAAAGGAACATGAACTGAGAAACAAAACGAGATAGAAAAAATGTCAATTATAAAGATGCAGAGCATTGTATAATGAGTAGGTATAGACACTAAATTGGTTATATGTGGTGTTTTTTAACACAATATTGCTACATGCGATTTTTGTTTATCATATTCAGCAATGTTATATCCAACGAGACTTGCATGCACATAATAATGGTTCAGTCTGTTAAAGATACTTTCTGTGAATGACAATTCACACTTGAAATTGAGAAAGAATATTATCACTTACTGTAAAATGTCACAGCAAATTTTGCCGTGCCATTTAGTAACCAGTGATTTATGGTAGGTATTTATTAATTTCTACATATGCATTCTATACGTTCCTGATGACGAATTCGACTAATTTACCAATGCTTTACAACTTTTTAAGTTGCGTTTGTCTTCTACTTTGGTGCAATTTCCTGTTCATAATTTCTTCAATTCTCCACCAAGTGCACTGTAAGCACTTTAATTCAATGGGCCATAGTCACTTAGCTATAGACAAACTTAACGTGTATGCTTACAGAACTTTTATTAAGAAGTTCGAATCGAGAAAACGAAATCACAGACTTGGCTGTGCTGGGGTTTATTCCCGGCACCTAAGCATGTTAGCTCAGTATCACAGCGTTGAGATAAAGACGTCACCAGCTCAAGGCATTTAATACTGCCTTATACGCGTTCCCTACAGTTCTTCCCATCTCAGTGAGTTTCGTCGAAACTTAAATGTTCACTGGGTTGCAGATGAGGCAGCGACTTCCAAGTTGAAGTGAAGGAGCTGTTACAAGCGGCCTCTTAGTGAGTCACAAGGCCCGATGGCTTATGATGAGTCTACGCCAGAGAATTTGTGAAGATCAAGTAAGTGTGGTGGCGCCTTCTAATGGGGAGAACGGACAGTACATTTATGCAATGTATATTTAATTCTCGGGAAGTTGAATATTGGAAATATTTAAGAATGGGATATTTCGTGGTCGTGTCCAAGATCACCAATGTAGCGAAAAAGTGAAATCACCAACTTGAATGTGCTGGGGTTCGTCACGGGGTCAAAGCGTGGTATATTTTGTCTAAAATTACTTAGTATAACATATTTGCAACGCAATAATTACCAACATTACCATTAGAAGCCAGGGTCATTTTCTCAAAGAAACTTTTCTCTCTTTTCATGTTAATTTTCGAAATTGCAGAAACAAAATTCCTTCATTAATATTAAATTGGTTGCTTTTATATATTGTGTTTCAGAGTTGTGCTAATTTTGAGTCAGTGAAAGATATATTAACGTATTGACACGCCGCTTGTGCGCATATTTATTAATATATTTAATTTAGCAAGAAATTTTTTATTAGTAGAGTTAAGGTAATTATTGTTTTACAACAACACAACTACTTGAAATATAATAATATTAAAATACTTTTAAATTTCTATATTTTTTTAAGAGTGTTATTAAACTATTTTAAAATTGGTTTATATTATGGAAGCGTTGTAATATTAAATTTATGGAGTTAGAGAGGAGATGAAACGTCTATCAATGAAACACTTGAAAATGCCATAATGGTTTTAGAATGATATTTATGTCTAGCTAATATCAGTAAAGTAAGCAGTCGCTACTGTTAATTATATATATATATATATGTGTATTATATATATATATATATATATATATATATATATATATAATATATATATATCTATAATATATATATATATATATATATATATATAAATAGATAGATAGATAATAATTATATACACATTTATATGACTTTATGAAACAGCGATTTTTGTATTTTAAATTGTGGCAACTGTCTGCCACAGACTACGCTTTACTCCAGAAATTAATTAAATGTCAATTAAAATCCAAGCAGGTGAATTCTTCAGAGGATGAAATTGCTTTTCTTACAGTTTAGTCGGTTTTAATTATGGATAAATGTTCTTCACA
This sequence comes from Amaurobius ferox, assembly GCA_951213105.1. Taxonomy (NCBI): domain Eukaryota; kingdom Metazoa; phylum Arthropoda; class Arachnida; order Araneae; family Amaurobiidae; genus Amaurobius; species Amaurobius ferox. The sequence continues at coordinate 118,181,719 of OX578134.1, forward strand.
TTTTTTAAACTATGTTCAGTGATTGCATACTTGTTTAGTTGTGTTCATCAAAATGTTTAATAAATGCTTGTTAAAAATGTTGCATTGAAATGTTTTGTACACTTCACTTTGAAATAAATTGAATTTTGTACATGCGCTGGTATTTTACTTCAGTAGAAATGTATATCTCTGCTTTTGTTGCAAATTTGAATGATGAATTGATTAATAATATACTTGACATAAAATAATAAAATACTTTACACTTTTACAGCGTTGAATAACTATAAGACTCTATTGGTTTATTCAATATACGTAGGGGTAATATATTTGTAAATAGATAGATAGATCACAAGTTAAAATTCTGTGAAAATAAAATATTAAAATATTACGATTAGAAAATTTGAATTGGATTTTCATCTTGAGAGCGAGAAGGCTTAGGAACCACACTCCAAATGAGTTTACCACCTACTAGAAACTACTCAAGCAACAGCAATAGTTGCATCTAGAGAGGATAAAAAGTAGTATAATATAACCAGAATAGATGAACACGAGATAATAATCAGGAATCCTGTAAAAATGGAGGAGAAGAAGGGGCGGGGAAGTAGGAGAAACAATAAATGCAATAATTAATTGAAACGTTAAATGCATTAAATGAAAGCTAGAATAAAATAGTCAAAAGGATATTCAAAACGATGGATGTCAATGACTTGCTATAATAGTTTTATTAATATCTTGAATTTAATGCAATTGCGTTGTTATCCCAAAAGCTTTAAAGGGCATTTAGTTTAACCTATTCACGAGATCCTATATCACAAGATACTCGTTCATAATAAATGTCCCAAGAATATAAATTTGAATAGAATCATTAATGAAAGATACTATTGGTTTAGTGACAGAAGAAAAATCCACTTTAAAGCCAAACATTTTTAAATTCCGGTAATTTTATAGCAACTTTTGAATATAATAGATGGAAAACATTATTTTAAAACGTTTCAAATGGGACACTATTGCTCTATGAGGTTAGAAAATTTGGATAGGAATTGTCAACAGTTATATGAGAGAATCCAAGTTATAAGATTGTTGCGTTTATTTATTGTTATTTATTCCTTGTTTGTAAACATCCCCGTTATATAATTATAATACATTCAACACTTTCTGAAACAAATATATGAAGTATTTTTATATATTTTGTTTTTAATATGAGATTTAAGGGTAAAGAGTACATTTTAAGACCTCCAAACTATTTTAAATTATTTTGTGAATATACATGTTTCTCTCATGTGAAAGTACATGGATATGTTTATGCGCATGCGTGTATGTTGGTGAGACTAAAACTGGAGTAAACGTATTAGTAACACGCATTTTATGGAACTTTTATACGGTGAGAAATGCTGTGTACACTTCATTTTTCACGGAACAATTGGAAATATTTTATTCTCTTTTGTGAATTTTTTTCATACATTCGTGCAAGTTTTCAGAAAAACCAGAAATGGCGTCTCTAGTACTGGCAGTAGAAACTCTTTTGAATTCTTTACCACCTCTAAAACTTAATGCTAAGTCCATACACTACCAAAGTTGTCTATAACAAATCCTGAAAAATAGATATTGCAACAGAAATATATTTAAAATTTTTAGAAATTGACATATCTTGAACCGGAAATCTTAGTATAGGAAATCTTAGTAAGGTCCCCCTACTTCCACTTTAATTTAATTCTCAATCTATATCAACATCACCTAAGCTACATCTATAGAGGGATCTGAAAAAATATATGTTTTAAGAAACAATTTTAACCGAAATCTAAAAGAACCGAATGTTGAAATCTTTAGTGAATCGCTTAACCCGTTCAGAATTTTTTATGCTAAATCTATATTATTCATTATCTAAGCTCTATTTATGGTAAACACTAATAAATAGATGTTGCAAGGACCATTTTTGAAATTAAAGTAGAAAAAACTGAAGCGGAAATCATTATTAAACCCCATACTCCGTCTGAAATGTAATACTTTGTACAGCCTATCTTGAATGATATATGCTGCAAGGAAAATATAAGTGTATGAATCAAAAGTAATATGTCGAGAACTGGAAGAAAAAATCCTCAGTAAATCACCCGACTCCAATAAAATTAATACTGAATCTATATCAGAGATTCTCTAAGTTCTGTCTATACCCAATTATGACAAAAAATGTTTCAAAGAACTTCTTTAAGGGAGAAATGAAGAGGAAACGGAAGTAGAAGTTCTTAGTGAGCTAATTCAGTTTCTCTAAAATCTTTTTGAACCGGAAATTAAACAAAGTACTCGAATTTGAAGTCCTTATTGAACCATTAAATCACCTTTGGTATGTGATGCTCAATCCATATTAGTCCTCGTCTAAACTCTATCTATAGTTGATACTGAGAAATGGATGCATCAAATGTGTTTAGTAAGAGCATAAAAGAGATGGTAAACTTGATTGCCACCAATAACTTTTATGTGCATATATATTATGGATACATATCATGTATAGCAATTATTTTGCTATATATGAATAATTGTAATACGTAAGACTTAAATACAAATACAACGATTTCCATGACGTAAAATTCGGAATAACGTTATAATTATATAAAAATTCCTCATTAATATAGCAAAAAACAATTAAGTAACCTTATGAACCTATTTCGAAAGTAAAATTTAGCCTTTCTTTCGAAGATAAGAATAGCGAAAAACAATAAATACTAAAAGAAGTCGTCAATTAAGTGTTGTGTAATACAAAAACTCTTCGAAAAACAAATGGAATGCTGCCTAAGATGAGAAAAACTAATCACCGGTTTCTTAAACAGTTTTACAGAATGAGACTAGGAATTGATGTAAGGCAAAGTAAAAAACAAACTATCTAATGTTTGCATAGGCAAACATTGGTTAACTTTAAAAAGAGAATGAATGTTTGCAATAAATATTTTTTTATTTTTTCCTACAGTATCTGGTAAGATATAACGTATTGTAATCGGTGCAAAAGTCGAAATTCCTGTTTTCTAGGACGGACATTTCCCTCTTTTTTTAACCATTTAAAATATGTCAATTCTTCAAATGGTGAAGGAAAAATTAAATTAAATAAAGTATTTACCCATGTCATTTTGTTTAATTAAAATCAAAATAATTCATAATTAAGAGAAAATTGGGTACAGATATGGGGGGTAGATCCGTAACCCACCCTTGCAGTTCTGAACTCGCGGTTCCTTGGCTATCCTGCTCCCCTCCCCCCACATCCGTCTCGTGTCACTCAAACTCAAGGTCTAATGCCCCTAAGGGTGCCCCGCATCTCGTTTTATATTTCTCTTGTCGACTGAATATCTGCTTAGTCCCTAATTTTCTCCTTTCTCAAGACTTTGCGGAGGGTACTACTTCGAACTTTGCTCCTCACTCCAAGCCCAACATCGATGCAAATTCTATCTCACTTTGGAAACTCCATTTTTCATTTATATTTTTCTCTTCGCTAAAAGTTTAAAGGGAGGATTCTTATTCTCTCGTGGGCATTTCAGAAACCCCGATCTTGATATCTTGAGAATCAAGAAAAAATTAATTTGAATTCTGTAGGGTAATTCATGTGTTGCCAACATCATATATTTTCTGCTACTGTTTATGATACGGAAGAACATAACTAATATGGTATATTATTACATGAGAAAGTCTAATGGAGCTCCGTCATTTAGTTGTTGCATTTGAAACAAATTATATTTTCAGCAGTTAAAATTTTAGTTAGATTATGAGGTTTTATTTCTTAACACATAACATATTTTAAAATAATATTGCTATTTTTTCAGTAAGGGTAATTCTTATATTTATAAAAACATGTGTTTCATTAAATGATATTTTATTTTTATATATATGTGTATAAAGGACAAACTGGTCATTGGAGATTCTGAAAATGTATAATAAATTTTTATAATGTGATAAAATATAATTTTCATTAATTTCTTTTTATCGATAAGAAAATGGATTAAATTTATCAGAAGATTAATAATACTTCTAAAATATAATGTGTTAGAAAATAAACTGGAATTTTTAATCAATGAATGAAAAATTATAATGGTTAAGTAATGTTGTCCCCAAAACTCTTAAACTGATAAATACTTGTTATTTGCTAATCAAATTACATTAAAACAATATGTATGTACCTTTCACAATGCCTGTACAGATAACTTTATAGTAAATTAAATCAAATTAACCTTTTATGTATGTACCTATGAATCGTATCGAGTAACAATGTCGAATAATAATTAGATTACTCAGTGGAAACGTTCCGTATAATTGGCAATAAACAGATGCTAAGAATTAGAGGCTGCATGATCTCAATTATATATGCAACATAATTCAGTTGTTATCCTGAACATATATAGAAAACATATTAGAACATAATAATGCAATCAAGATGAATATAAAACGGTTTTTATAGTATGTAGTCTTTGAATCAATATCTATTATTCTTAATCATTCAATTATTTATGGTTTCAATTGCTTCAATTTTATTACATTGATGTAACAATTGGATGAAGTATTTCCTGAAAGTTTTATGAGAATATATAAAATGATTCAATGATGATGATGTTTCTTTATTTCTTATCAGTAGCAGGAAGCGTAATTTCGTTATTGAAATTTTGATATAACTCTTGTTCATATAGATATTGCGTATAATCTGTTTTTTTTTTCTTTCATTGGATTCAGTTCTAAATTTAATAGAAAAATAAATATGCCAATTTATATATATATATGTATATTTCTGTTTTGTTTACATATTTACGAGACAATACTGTTGAGTGTTATAGATAGTTGTTATAGATAGTGTGTTATAGATAGTTGTCATTGTGTTACAGATAGATAATAAATTCAGCACACAGTCATTACTATATTATCTTTCTTCAAAGTTTGTACTTTAACCTTGTAAATTAAGAATTTTCTTTCTAAAAATATCGTAGACTTACCGTCCTTAATCACGTGCACAGTTATCGTTGATGCTAGCCCTGCATTGTTTAGCGGTAGCTAGACACTGTCCATGAGCGAGTTAACTCTCAGGAGTAAGCTGGTGAAGGAAATATAGCAGCTTCTGTTTGGCTGAGTACCCAAGAGGTAGAAGTCCGACTTAGCTCCTAGGTCTACTGATTTTAGATGAACATATTATTCTAGACTTCATGTCTAGGGTGACCCATGATTATACCGTTGACAACAGTCTACCACTGGGGGATATCGAAAAAACCCTACTGTTTAAGATCAACACACCTAAGAAAGATATTTGGACTATTTTTGAAGAAAACATACGGTATCTATTATATAGGATATTTACGAAGTATACACTCCCGAGGTACTTCATCCAGACCACCCAGTGACGCCCCGTCGCCACGGTGAGGCAACCGGCAGGACTAGTGGGGGATGTAGACAGTATGTAGCAAAATTTCCACAGATGTGAAAATGTAATTCTTGCTGAGACACTATCCCTCAACCAGAGATGCTAATTTTCCGGAAAATTTTAAAACGGAAAATTTTTCTAAAAATTTTCCTATTCTTCAATTGGTAAATAACTAATGTAACATAATGCTTACAGTATTAAATATCCTTACAAAAAAGAAATGAACATGCATTTATTGTATATGCTTATACCACTGAGTTCAAAAAAATTATAGTATATGAAACTTCAGATTATTGGCAAGTTCTAAAAAAATGTGTTCAATACGGTTGAATTTTTTTGTAACGTTATGCTATGTCCCTTATTCTGTGGAATTATCCAAAAATATTGTTGGTCACTCCCACTATCCACCATTTCGTCATCGTCACTGTCTATAAAACTATTAAATTCAGATTCAGATTGTTGTGAATCTGAGTCAGTAGAAGCAGAACTACCAACAGAGGACTCTTCTACAAAGGAACTTGCTGATACACATTCTCCACTTGGTCTTGTCTTGAATGATCTTGTGACAGGTGATCTGGATTTGGAAGCAAAACAAGGTTTTGAGAAACGGAAATCAGCTTAGCAGTGTGTTCACTAGTTAATCTTCTTCTCTTTGCGCTTTGATTGTGCTAAAAGTCACAAGAAGCAGCTGTTGGTGGAATGCTAAGAATCCTTATGACAACCTTGGACAACTCCCGATTAGTACAACAGCCTTTCCATCATAAAAATGGTGAGATATTTTCTGCAGCACGCCAAATGATGTATCGGCTCCTTAGCTTTTGTCTGGAAAGGTATTCAGCAATGCCTGACATTGCAGCCACTTCATCAATATTCGGAATATTTTTGCAACTTTCATGACGGTATCCAGCGCAATTAGTAAATCATCCTGTGATAAATGATGTCCACAATATCGAGGATCGAGGATATTGGCTGCTGAATGAACTGGATGGGAACAGAACTCAAACATTTCATCTAATATTGTTTTAATTAATTTTTCCCCTTTTTTGGATAAAATTGATGAAGGCAAGATCATTATTACAGAATCATTTAAATTTTTTAATATTTCTGTAACATCTGAAAGATTTGGTGTATTTCCTTCCAGTTTTTCATTACTACTGAAATTGGGAATAACAAGTTATATGTCGTTTGAACTTGAATCCAAAATACATTGTTGTCGAGAATTCGTCGACGAATATTTGAAGGAATAATTGGCAATTCTCTGCCATCTAGAGATGCACGTTACAGCCTCTTCTTTGTACGCAACAAATTATCCAAACACTTAGTAGCTGAACACCATCTAGTTTTTGCTGGTAACAAAAGTGATCTCTCCTTCCCTTGCTTCCCCTTTGTATTTCCTTAAGTGTCTGATTAGCAACATGATGACTGTTGAATACTTTCACAATGGTCTTGCAATTTGACAGTACTTTTTCCATCGTATCCAAACTTATAATGTCCTTTGCCAAAAGATGTAACCCATGGGAAAGGCAACCAAATATTATTAAGTGAGGATACTTTCCCTTTAATATCTTCCATGCACCTTTCATATTACTTGCATTGTCTGTTATAACTGCTTGTATGTTTAAGGGATCTATTCTTTCAATCTCTGCACTCAACAAATTAGCTGTGAAATCGCCTATATGATAAGAAGATTTGGTAGCAATCGATTTCAGAAATATTGGCTCAGGTGTTACAAACATAATGTTCATCAAAGGATTTCCTTGTATATCAGTGCATTCATCGGACATCAGTGTCAGTAATTCTGCTTGTCCAATCTTTTGAACAACCATTTCATGAACTCTGTCATATTCTCTGGCTAAAAGAGAATGTGATAAGTGAAAGCATGATGGCAACTTGCTTGATGGGCGAATATGTTTGTAATTATCTTTCCAATACTGATTTTCAGTTATAGAAAAAGGTGCAGCACTTGCGAATATAGCTCTTTGTAATGTCTCATCTGCCTTTTCTCTCTGTTCTTTTGGCATACTATCCATAAAATTTGATAGCTTATCTAGTTATTTTTATAGCTATTTTTGGCTATATCTATATTTATTTATAGCTATTTTTATATAAATTTATGCATGGATAATGAACAGAGAGATGGTTTTTTGGAAAAAAGAAAACATTCTTTCATATACGGAAAATTTTCTACGGAAAAATATGGAGGTGGAAAATTTTCCATGGAAAAATTTTCCACCCACATCACTGCCTGCTCCAACACAAAAAAATACACACACACATATATATATATATATATATATATATATATATATATATATATATATATATATATATATATATATATATATATATATATATATATATATATATATATATATATATATATATATATATATATATATATATATATGTATATATATATATATATATATATATATATATATATATATATATATATATATATATATATATATATATATATATAAATATATATATATATATATATAAATATATATATAAATATATATATATATATATATATATATATAAATATATACCCTATATACCCTATTCAAGAGTTCCTCTTGAATAGGGTATAATGTATAATACGTTATAGCAAATTTGCATGGTCTTGTATGACACAATATGGGATGTACATCTGCATGTAATATGCTATTGTTTGTCATTCAGGTATATGGTTTTAGAAATAGACTTTGTTATTATTGTTCTATTATGTGTCAATATTTAAATTCTTCTTTAAGTGGAAGCTTTGTAATTTTGTTAATTTATACTTGTGAACATGTTTCAAACATTATTCACACACTTTTTAACATATTTCAAACATTTACTGTAGATGAATTTCGTTAGGGCTGGATCTCGACAATTATATCTTATATTTGTTTCTGTATGATGTATATTTACATCTTACAATTTGATACATTCGTATTCCTTTTTGCAATGTACCGGCTCTCCGGGAGTGTTGTCGCGACGTAAAGCATGCTTAACATGGGTGAGGGGGTCACAACTCCCCCCGGCCATCTTTTGGTATATTGTTTCCATCCATACCTCTTTTCTTTTTGACAATATTTTAATCCTCTTTTTAGTGCAGCTTTGCGCCTTTTAAGTGTGATTTCAGATGATTTTGTAATGTAGTATTTCACGGTGTTTTAATATTATATATATATATATATATATATAAATATAAATAAGTGAATCCAATGATAGAATGTAAGTAGTAACTCATAATACACTATTCCAAAATTTTCTACAAAATACAAAGAAATAAAAGAAATTAAAACATAAAGAGGAAATTATAAAGCGTAATGCAGGTCATAAAGGCAAAGACAATCAACAAATTTCAAAGATGAGGAATGAAAATATGAAAACAAAAAAATCAAACAAAAAGGCTTGCACATGGAAGAGAGATATATATATAACGTCTAAAAACTGGCAATTCTAGTTAAAATAGTTTTAAAAAAAGCATGTAGTATACCCTGTATATATATTTATGTTCAATTTTTACGGTTGTCTGAGTAACTGTGTTGGTCATCCGATCCAATGCTTATCAACAATTCTTCCTAAGACAACGCTTATGTTGGGCATTTTGAGACTGAAAAAAACCCCTTTCTATTCAGTGTAAACTCCTTTAAGCGTATTTTAAGTATATATTTTCTACATTGTCTGCGCCTTAACTTATGCTATCAATATAAAATGTTTTCTAAATGAAACTTGACACAAAATGTTATTCGCAACCAATCCAAGGCACATATGAACATCCTAAACATGTATATTAATAAATAAAGTATTTTATGTATACTTTTATATGTTATAATGCAAATAGATTACATATATTTAGTTAATAAAGAATGCGCGTAAAGCATGAAATGTAGCATGCTTCTACAATAGGAATATTTGTAATAAATAAACATATATTATATAAACTAAAGATATACATAGATAAACATATATTAAGATAATTAACTAAAGATAAACATATATTATATAAACTATTATTACAGAAATTTCGCTTAATAACATAAAATAGCATAATGCTGTAAATTTTGAGGAAACTAATGGTCTAGTTCTGATAAAAGCACACGGATTTCGATAATAATGTTTACACTTTAATCAAAGAAATATGCCTTAAAACACTACCACTGATGGATATTTATTTTGTTAGCGTGTGAAAAGAAAAGATATACAACTAACATTTCGTTCTATATATTTACTTCTAAACATTTCCTTCTACTATGCTTCTATAATGGGTAATGATGTAAAAATGTAAGTGATATATGAGAGAAAAATGTATTTTAATGATATTTTAACATTTATTTTAATAAAATATTAAAAACTATCGTGAGCGTTATTCGTTATATAAACTTGAAATTTAAAAATAACTTTTCATTTGATCTGTCCTGAATTCTGCGATCGCTTTTCAGTAATCTTCTGTCGTGTACTGAGCATGGGATCAAGAAATACTCCAATATACTCAATAGTTTCCTAGGCCTACGAATGAAATTAATAGGGTTTATTTTCACGACTGCTTATACTAGTAACTTGAAAAATCTCAACTGATTTACATAACTGTATTTATCGGTGTGTTTTAAGTTAAATTATGAGCAGATTTTTGAATAACATGTTGATATTTAAGACAATCTTATACGATGACAATTTAAGTACTTGTTGGCTCTTCCACTTGCTGTTATGCTTCGCCAACCGCCTTCGAGAGGCTTCGAATTCTACTCACTGCGCTGGCCGAGCTCGCTTCATAATCTTTCCTAAAATTTCTACTTCCAAAAATATTTTTCTATCTCTACCTATTTTGCGCAAGATGTAAAAGCAGGGATATTTCTCAGCCCAGGGAATCCCAAAACTTAATTTCTTGTTCCAGAGCTGGCTTTGCGAACTATTTGATGCGGTTTATTTCATGGTTTTATCTTATTATTTTTCTATAAATGTACCAAATTTCGTATTTTTGTATGCTACAGTTTTTGCGGTACAAGCAGAGAAATCGGCAGATTTGCCTATTCGAATAAATATTTTTTACCTCAGAAGTGCATAAAAAGTAAAATAGTTCGAAAACTGCACTAAATTAAAAAAAGGCTCCGTCTTTTGAAAATTCGTCTATGTAGTTACCTGCCTGCAAAAATTCGTGGTCCTGCTATTGTTAGTCTATCCAGGACACGAACTCGTAGCTCAAATATTTTGCCTTTGGCATTAAATATTTCTTATCTACACTATATATCGAAAAACAGTTTATTTCAGCATATTCTCCAAAGCGTTTTCTAGCTTTTTGTGCCAAATTCCATATCTTTATATAACATAGTTTTTGCGGTACGAAGCAAAGAATCACGAGAAATTTGAAACAGCGGCGGCAACTTTTTTTTAATATAGAGAGAAAACTTAAAAAAAACTTCTCTTCACAGGAACTGTATTGTTACAAATATATGCTTAATTTATAGTTATATAGAACCCATGAACCAAATTTGGATTATAACTATAAATCTACACTTTCAAGTTGATTCATTATTCAGTGAATTATTTGGATTTACTTACTTTCATCTATAGTTGCCACAGATCCCAAAAGATCCCAAAATCAGAAACTAAAAAAAAAACTTTCGAATATTATTATTTTCAAAATACCTTTAATTCACGTTCCTTCTTTAACAGAGTTTATATTTGATAAAATTTAATCGAGTCTTTTATATCCTTAAAATACTTTTAAGAGGCATTAGACAAAGAACTGATGAAAACGGCTCCCAAAACCATTTATTACCAAGTACTTAAATAAACTTTAGTGAATTAGTTAACGTTGCCTGAAATAAATCATGCTTTAACGCTAAAACCTCCGGATCAACGTAAGTGAAATCTTGGGGGTTTTCTTATTTATCAAGCATGCTCAACAGTCAAGAAGATAGAAAAATCACGAACTTTAACAGGGTATTCATCTTCTGAAAGTGTTTATAATCCATTAAGGAAAACAATCGGTTTTAAGCGATATGAAAGTCAATAGAGATTTGCACAAAACGGATTTTTTTCTATTTTATGCTACTTAATAATGTATCTAACTGTGTAGATCAGTTTTCTATTCATTATGCTCACTAATATGCTTTTGAATTTGCATATTTGGAAAGTCCGAATTACTTTTAAATCGTTTTAGAAATGGTTTTAAAATCGTTTCTAATAAATTTCCGGTGGGTGCAATGATTATAATATTTAATTAAATAAAACTCCAGAACTGCCTTTGTTAGTGCTGATGCTTTGTTAAAGTCATCTTGAAAAATAAATCTATTTTTTTGTTATTTTTAAAACCTGTTGATTCCTTTATTCAAACTTTATATATTGTGTTAATGAAGCTTTTATTTTACTGAGAGATACACTTTTATAGAAAAATGTTCATTTAAATAATCAATGATATGCTATAAGGCGCTTACATTGACATTTGACATGGACATTTCTTTACTGGAAAAGAAAAGTTCGGCTATTCAATATTCCCTTAAGAAACAACTCTTTTCGAGCCAAGGAAAAATCAAGCGATGTTTAAGAGTCGTAAACACAGGTATTTCACTCTAATAGCATGATGATATTGGTTTAAAATTGTGTATCATAGTATTTCATAGGCAATATTCCCATTTGTCGTCAATATTCGTAATATATTCGACCTAATAATGGTGGCCGTCGACAAGATATTTGAATCAAAATATTACCCTAATATACCCCCAATATTTGGAATATACTGATAACCAATACTAGATAAATATTGGGTATATATTGCCATTCCAATTTAGCTATAAATGGCAAACCGATAGCTGGCTTATATTGGAAGCCTATAATAACTCACTATTGTCAAAACGTATATGTTATCATATTAGAACAATATTAGGTATCTATTGGCTGCAAATTTTGGCATGCTACTAGTACACTCATAGGGAACACTTCGTCAGTTATATCACTCTTCCGTGATCAAATGGTTTACTGCTTCGTTGTCTGATCTATATAAACAGGATTTGAATCTGGAGTACGACAGGATACCTTTGTGTATAGTATAACTGTACAAAATGAATTTAAACTGTAGTTCCCGGTAGGTCTATTATGTATAAAAATTACAGTGAAGTCCTGAACTTAAACAATACAGAATATTTTGTAAGCTGAAAATGTTGATAAAGGAAGTGTTCCAATTAAGTTTTTTAGTAAGAAAACTTTGTACGTGTAACATTTAGCATTTCGCGAATATTAAGATGACATCCCAGCTGTTAAAGCGAGATGATCGTCCATGGTAGTTCCGTTTCCATCCTCAACGCCGCCAAAAACTATTACCGTATCATTGAGGATTATGGACACAATACATAGCAAGTACTGTAAATCTTTGTACCACGTGTGAACAAGTACTGTGAAACTTTTGTACCACTACTGTAAATAAAAACGTTACTTACACTCTCTGAGTTTTGATTATGAACCAACAAAGTCATCTTGCACCGGAGTGTGGTATCTGAGGACAAAAATTCATATACGAAAGGTATCTTTCATGTTACTTATCTCTCAGTTATGATTTGTACATATAATTTCAAATCACCATGTATACAAATGCGTTATCAAAGTAAGTATCCCAAGTTAGTAAGTTTTCTTGGTACTAATGCAGTAATTGGATGTTCCACTTTGACAAGTGAAGGGCAAAATTCCGTCCATAGATGATGTTATCTGATATGGAGGAAAGATCCTTTTATATTTTCTCATTCGTATTTACCAGTAGGTTTTCTGGATCAAAAGAAAACGTTTGTGCTTCAGGAAATCACAATTCTCTATTTATATTGTCTGATTTCTGAGAAAGATATTTTTATTACATGATTAATTATTACGAATAGTTGTTGTTACTAGTTTTCTTTAATTAAAAAACAATTTAGTTGATTCTTTCAAACGTGGAAAAGCACTAATTCCAATATTTGCCGTTGAGTTACATTGGTTCTTTTAGATGTGTGGCGATTGAGCGTCGCCGTGGTCCCGAACCAGGGACCTGATGCATCGTAGACCGACATTATAATCACTGAGCAAAAGCTAGCTCCTCCTCTGTTCTTATAATTCGGGTATTGCTCGTGAGGCATCTTTGATAGATGTCTTTGCTGCCGCACACTCCCGTCGCTGATGAGGAATTTGCCGAGAGGCGTGTCGCCTCGGCGTGACGTCAGAGCCGGGAGGCGTGTTGCCTCGGCGTGACGGACAGTTGTGGTCAACCAGGAAGGGAGTGTCAATGCTTCTGACTCCTTGTGGTGCTGCCCTCTCGTGCTGAGAGGCGAAGTCGTTGGAAAGGAAGGTTGCGCTTTTTTCAAACGTCCCGTCATCATTGTGGCGATTGTGCGTCGCCGTGGTCCCGAACCAGGGACCTGATGCATCGTAGACCGACATTATAATCACTGAGCAAAAGCTAGCTCCTCCTCTGTTCTTATAATTCGGGTATTGCTCGTGAGGCATCTTTGATAGATGTCTTTGCTGCCGCAGATGGATAAAACCAATTCAGTATTCTTTGACAGGGAAATAAAATAGTTTAACGAAAATAAAGTTTCAAGAAATAATAGTCTAAGAAAAAATGCTATTTTAATTATATAACCGTTAATTGGAGTAGATAATTGTGAATAGTTGGAAAAATTGCAAAATTAACTTTTGAAAAAAAAATAATCTAACAAGATTAGAAATTTTCTTTAGTGTCAACAATTTTACCATTAATGTGGTCACTAAGTTATTTGAAGTATCTATTTCTCAGGATGTTCTGTAGATAGAGTTAATGACCTACATGGATGCATTTAGCATCAAATTACGGAGGAGATAGGATTGTTCAATAGAGATGTTTGCTTACGGTTGTTTTTCCATTTTCCGTTGAAAAAAAATATTTATTTGAAACACATATTTCTCAAGATTAGCATAGATCTTATATCGTGAATGTGCAGACTATTGTCCTCTAAGAAAACCCGTCCTGTCGATGCGGGTCCGCACAACAAAATCATATACACGGTGGTCATAAGAAACTTTCCCGATATATGAACACCTAGCGTCCTATCCGCTCAACCAATCGATAGGAAATTTCAGATATTGTTATTTGTAGGTATGCGCTCAAGATTGTGATAATTTCAAACAACAGAGCTCTCACGGTTGCGGTTACAGTGAAAAAATTCGAAATTTTCAAATAGCAACACCCACTATTTTCCTACGTAAATTGATCAGCGCATTGAAAAATCATAAATGGTGTTGGAACGATACACGTATGGCGAAAATTTACGGCGTAAAACATTTGCAAAGAAGAGAATTGTAAAGGACCAATGACAACACAGAGAGGAGGTGCATTGAAACAATTTGCATAATTCACAAGGATAGACAGCAGAAGCACCAATCACAGAACACCATGTGCAAAGCATTGCTTGTGGAAAACCTAAAATAAGCTGTGGGAAGATTGTTTCTTCAATCAGGTGTTCGAACGTGCAAACAAGATGACACTTACAGGGAAACAACGAGGTGAATTGATAAAGCTGTTTTATCTGAAAGGGGTAAAATGCTGACGAAGCAGTGCGAGTTTATTGGCGAAATCATAAGCTAAGACGAGGCCCATCTTCCGTATGAACTGCACGTGATTTGATAAAATAATTTGAAGAAACTTGATGCACATATGATAGACCGTAATCCGGACGACAATCTATCTGTTCCTGTTGGAGTTGTTGCGGAAGTGCGTAATACGGTTACTGCAGGTCCATTGCGTACTGCAAGAAGTGTTGCCCGCAATTTGGATGTACCGAAAACCACAATCCTCGAGCTACTACGCCCTGTTCTATGGATGTTTCCATATCGATTTCAGCGAGTCCAGATGTTGCAACCTGGAGACGAGCGACAGCGTGTCGACTTTGCGAATTTTTTCCTCATCAGATATGAAGAAGTTACCAGGTGGCCGCTGCGGATATTATGGACGGATGGGGCACATTTCTCCTTAACTGGAAACGTAAACTCCAGGAACTACGTTCACTGGGCTGACGAAAATCCTCACGATGTGGTACCAGTGCCTTTACACGAAGTTAAAATGACTGCGTGGTGCGGCATAGCAAGCGCATTCGTTCTCGGTCCGTACTTCTCCGAAGAGGTCACTTCCAATGGTATACAAACGTACTCCATCACAGATCCTCGGTATAAAACAATGTTGCAGAATTACGTAATTCTGGAATTGCATCAGCGAAATGTCGTTAATGACATTGTATAGATGCAAGATGGTGCTCCTTCACACGTCGCTATTTGTGTTCGACAAGTGCTGCAACAAAATTTTGGTGATAGAGTCATCTCCCGTAACTTAGCAGTTTCGTGGCCACCGCGATTCCCCGACATCACTCCAATGGATTTCTGGTTCTGGGGTTATCTGAAATCTAAGGTGTACACATCAAATCCACGAGATTTGTCAGAATTGAAAGATGCCATAAAACGTGAAGTTATACAGATTCCTCCTGCAATGTTACGTTCGTCAATTTTGTAAACAATCTCCCGCATGTAATGCGTAATCGTCTGAGAAGGTGGGCTCGTTGCAAACTTGTAATTCCAATAAAAGTTTTTTTCCCTCTCCTCTCTTGTGTTGCCATTGGTCCTTTACAAAACTGTTCTTTGCAAATATTTTACGCCGCCAATTTTCGTCATGAGTGTATCCTTCCAACGCCATTTATGGTTTTCCAATAAGCTGAAAAAAGTGGGTGTTGTCATTCAAAAATTTCGAAAATTTTTCACTATAACCGTAACAGTTCTATTGTTTGAAATCCTCACAATCTCGAGCGCATACCTTCAAATAACAATATCTGAAATTTCCTTTCGATTGGTTGAGCGGATAAGCCGCTAGGGGTTCATATATCGGGGAAGTTTTTTATGACCACTCTGTATTTAAAAATCCAACCATCAAGATTCCAGAACTTTGTAAATCATGACCAAAATATATGGCAATATTTGCATATTTATATTCATTAGAACATGTGTCTTCAGCCATTCATTACGAAAAAAAATATTTTAAGATCAAGCACTGTTTCACTCATCTTAAACCCCTATCATTTTAATACTTCTGAATGGACTTAAATATATTCATGTTTGTAAAAATTTCAACATCATGAAGGAATCACGAAATTGGGCTACAACTTACAGCAAATGCAAATTAGGATGTGCTATGCACATGATCAAAATTTCACTGCGCATTCTTGGGCTGAACACCACCCCTGAACTGCAGTTTTAGCTATATAAATAGAGATCTGTACAGTACTATGGAAAACAGTCTATGGTTGTCTGCCAGCGGTAAACGTTTCGTGAGAAGTCACTATGCCTCTACAATGACACAGGGCGACATATGAGTAAGTTACGGAGTATAAACGGTGACGAATGATTGGTCTTCATGAAGGGGAATTTCTAATCGTGCAATAACAACTCGTATGGAGCCCAGTGCCACGACAGGGATGCGACCGTGGACACAGTTCACTGAAAATAAGCGGAACAGTCGCAAATCAGGCAGTGAGGGATAAAATGTTGTATTAGCACGGAATTATTGGCATCTGATGGCAGTGATGGACCATTCAACAGATGGACCATCGGCAGTGATGGATCATGCAGCTTCTTCTTCACAGTTGCCATTGCATCGGAGAACTACTACAGGTGTGCTATTGTTTACTCCAATTCGTCGGCGTTTACTACACCGGGATTGCGAGCAATAATTCCTTTGAACAAGATTCCCCTGACGAAGAACCATCGACGGCTGCGGTTGCAATGGGTCATCAACATAAACACTTTCGTACAGATTGACCACAAGCTGTTTTTTTCGATTAATCTCACTTTTATTTGAGGTAAGATGATGGTCATACCCACTCTAGACGATATAGCGATGAACGCCGGAATTGTGGATAATCTCAACATCAACCGGTACATAAGAGAAATTCTGGAACCCGAAGTCAAACTCATTCTTCAACGCATTGCTAGAGCTGCATTTCAACAAGGTAATGCCCGTCCATATGTTGCTAGAAGTGTTCAAGACTTTTTTCAGCACATCAGATTCAGCGTCTTCCTTGCCCTACCTATTCACCGGGTATACCACCTATTGAATAACTTCGTTGGTCGGTGTCTCGCTCATAACGCTCGTTTCGTAGCTAATATAGCTGAACTGTAGGTTCGCATAGAAGGAATCTGGAATGCTCTTCCTCAGGTATACATTCAAAGTATGTTTGATTCGATGCCACGTCCTATAGAAGTACTTATTGCAGAGCATGGTTGATTTCACCAAATATTGATTTTCGACATGCGATATTGTATTTTTGCTTTGTAACTTTAATCGTTTATTACTTTCCTTATATACATAATGTATAAGGAAAGTATTGTGACGGGGTCGAAAATTCGAATTCGAGTTTTCGACGGGAGAGCACGTTTCAAGCATCCCTGATCACGAATCAAACATTTTTGAAGTGATGTCTGTGTGTGTGTGTGTATGTGTGTGTGTGTGTGTGTGTGTGTGTGTGTGTGTGTGTGTGTGTGTGTGTGTGTGTGTGTGTGTGTGTGTGTGTGTGAAAGTATGTGTGTGTGTCAGTGAGTCTGTGGAGACGATAACTGACGAACGAATGGACTGATTCGAACCAAATTTGGTACAAAAATCACAATCCATAAACACTGAAAGCCTATTGTTTTTATATGGAATCGAATGTTCAGAACCCCCCTAAATTTTCGAATGAAATTTTGAAAAAATCGTCAAAAAAATCAAATCCGCTAATAAAGTTACGCAAATAGACATTTCTTATGTAATTTTTCATTAGGAAACGATTGGCATAAATTTTAGAACGCTAACATGGACCGTTCTCGAGATATTGTACATTTTTCAAAAAAATTATGAAAAAGTCACATAAAAAAAAATTCCTATTGAGAAACATGTTCACTTTTCATATGTAATACTATGCGATAAATTGAATAACATCATTCACGTGGATCTAGCTCGTTCCATTCATGAAAAAATATTCTTTGAATAATACTTTTGTATTTGAACGCCAATAGTCATTTATCTGATGTAAGAATAACTTTTTTCTTAGTGCATAACGCTTGGCGAGATTTTGGCGACGAATTTGGCGGAATGTCGCCAACTTGGCGACTTTTTTGAAATGTTGCCAAATTAATGAGAATCTCGCCAAATGGATAAAAATGATGCAAAATCAATGAAAATGACGACTAATTGTAGAAAATTCAATATCTTGGAAAGAATATTAGTATCTACTATAAGGAAAACCTATTTTTTTACTGTAAAAGTAGTAAATTCATTACATTATATAAGGAAAGTCATGTGTTGCCCACATCAGATTTTTTGTATCATTACAGGGCATTTTTGGAATAAATTCTATCCAATGTTAATGATTCCTTCATAGTGTTGTAATTTTTATAAACAGGAGTTGATAATTAATTAGGTATGTAACACTTTTTAGTACTTCGGGTACTTAAATAATCATGTACATTTTAAAGAAAGAATATTAAATTAAAGTATTTGTGTTTCTTTTACTTTTGGCACAACTACAGGTAGTTTCGAAACACCTTGGCTGAGATGATAGCCGTTATGGATTAGAATTCTAAAAGAAATATGGCAATTCACTGGAGATGTTTACTTCTGGTTCCTTTCCTATTTCTGTATCAAGACATTTTCTTCTTACATTTCTCAGAAATTACCATTGATAGAGATTATATAATAACTGCTTTGAATTCAGATTCAAATTTTAGTGGGTGTAGGGGTTTCACTAAGGAATTTCACTTCCTGTTCCAGAGATGTCACTTTCGATTGAAAAATCCATTTTCCTAGCAACATATATTTCTAAAGTTTGGTTATAGATATAGCTCAGATAGTAACTGATATGGATTTATATTCGAATGCAGGAGGGGGTTGTGGGATTTAATAACGATTTCCATTTCTAGTTTTGAGTTGTTCAAGTTTTTCGAAAAACTCGTATGTCGTAAGAAACAAGCGTGGAAAAGAATATAAAAATTCATTTTAATGTCATCGTAAATGAAGTTCATTTTTCACCATCAGAAGACCCCGTCTGAAATTCATTGGTGATATGTTTTTATTGAAAAGCGAAAGTTGAGAAACATAAGTTGTTCCATGTTAGGACAACCGGAGAAGAATATGCGCATAAAAACATTTTCTGGAGTGGCGAATACTGAGATTACAAGGTTCACCTTATATCAAGTGTATCACATCCTATTATTTAGTGCCATAGATGCCGGATATCAAATCAAAAGAACTAGCAAAGATTCCAGAATATATGTATGCCCTAGTAGTGGTTCGAGTGATACTTCAAATAATGGGTTCTTGTCCAAATAGAAAGCATAAAAAGAACAATTGCATACCACACCAATTTAACCCAGCTAGAGTAGAGAGTTCAAGTTCATTAACCGAAGAGTAACATGTTTTAGCACGAATCATTTCTTCGATATATCAGACACATAGAATACAGAAGAATGTATATTTCTAAAGTACCTACATTTAGCTGGATGTATATTTTTAAAGTACCTACCATGGAGGTAAGGGTCAGGAGTTAAACCTTCATATTACGAAAACGCTAATATCGTTTGAGACAATAATTCGGCTGGCGCTGGGGTAAGATAAGTAGTTCTGTATTGTATGCATTTCTATGGTGAGAGGCTTAAAATATTTATTTACAATGTCAATTTTGTAAAAATAAATTATTAGCGTAATGCAAAGCAAAACTGTAACAATAAAAATATTCTGAAATATTCAAAATTATTTTACTATTTAATTTATTTTTATCTCCATATATTATGTACTCTATTCGAAAATAATGAAACAAATACTGTTTAAATAGATTCATAATTAGGGAACGCTTAATTTAAAAATAATCAAAAATACATACTCTAATGAATACTATGTATTTCTATTCTATCAATTAATAAATAATTTACTAACACGAGAGACACCAAGATGTAATTCTCAAAGCGATATGGTATTTTCAAGCGTTTCCGCCGTAGGAGTTTTATATCCTTCTTTCTAACTGAATGGTGCCTACATTTGCAAATTTGTAAACATGATAATATATAATCGAGTCGTTTTGTCGTCTTTTTATAAAAAAAAAAGAAAAGGGAAAATATATTGGTGGTAGTTCCAGGTCGTTAGGGATGAGATAATGTTCAGTGAATAATGTTTTATATAATAGAATGTCCAGTTCAGTGTTTGTTTAAATTAATTCGTTGTTTTAAATCTCAATTATTTTGTTTAAAGCAGATAATCTGGGGGTTATGGTAAATCATAGTAAACAATTGCAGCAACTTAATATTTCTAACCTACGAGCGACCATCAATCGAAATTAGAACCACATTCTACTTAATAAAAGTTAAAAGTTAATAGTTCTATATATAACTAAGTAATAGTTCTACTTACTAAAACATCGAAATATAACTGCTATATTTAAAAACAAGAAAGATCAATCATGCCTAAAGCATTGATTATGGAACACTTTCCAACTTCAATACAATTTTATTTAAACCTGTCTAAAATGCAATACATTCCTCGGTAATATTTTAAAACTTATCACACATTAATTTATTATATTTGACACCTTAAACCTTCATCGAAAAAAATTAACTTCATTCAAATGACGGCATTAAAGTATAAATTGCCTGGTTTAAACATCTCTAAAATGTGATACATTCCTCGGTAATAATTTTAGAATTATCATAATACTACGATAATTTATTATATTTGAAAACTTCATCGAAAACAACTGAAATTAATTCAAATGACGTCATAAAAAAATAACACGCCTGGCTCTCTTTATAAAAGCAACATTTCATTCTTAATAATTCCCCCATTCATGTCATTCATCACAATACTATAATAATTTATTTTATTTAAAAATTAAGACCATTGAGCTACAAGTAATTAAACTCAATGCGTAACTTCATCGAAAAATATCGTCCTTCTCTTTCTAAAATCAATGAATATTTCTTTCATATCAGCTAAGCAGACTCCATGGACTAAATGATTTTGTGTTAAAGAATTACAGCGATTCTAATACAACTCATTCTACATATTTTGCTGTTTACATTTTACATAGGAGAAAAATAGGCTTAATAGTCGAAATAATCAAATTTGGAAGAACATTTAAACTGAAATATATTGCCATTGCGTTGTTTCAGTATGTAGATGCACAGAATTTAGGCAAAAATAAAGTAGTTTTAGGACGGATAGAACACTCAATATGAATTAAAAAGAACTTTAAAAATCACGATTTTGACACAAGATGGATGCCATATATCATTTTGAAGTGGGTCATGTGATCGTTTCATATCATGGACACGTGATCGCTTCATATAAGAGGTGTTATTATTATTTTAATTTTTATTTAAAAAACAACTGAATATATTTCGCTGAATTTCTTTTTTATATATTTTATGGAACAATTTGAATATTGCCTAATATTTTCGGAGCAATTTTTGAATTTTAAATCCGCTTAAAAAATGCTTGAAAAATTAGATCCCATAGGGCTCCATGTATTCCATTTTTTCAACCCGGGTTCAATCCAAAACTAATTGGGTGATATTATTCATTTATATTCCCATAGGTCCTATAGACCGTCTGAACAACATACTAAAATTTCATTTTGATTAAGTCATTTTTACGGCAATTATCGTGCTAACGGACAGACAGACAGACAGACAGACAGACAGACAGAATGAACAAAGTCATAAACACTTTTCAACTTTGTTGTAAAGTGTTAAAAAAACTTAAGAACCTGGTTTGAAGTCCAAGTATTATATCCTAGTAGTCCTTTTAAAGTGCTACAAATTACTCCAGAGTAAAACTTTTATTTTTTATTTTTCGAGATAGGAATACAAAAAATTGAAAAACATTGAAAAATCTTCTTGAACTGGTCAAGATAATTGCTAAATTAATTTTTGTAAAAGCAAGTTTTTGATCTAGAAATTGGATGTCGCATTAAAAATTTCTGTCGCTCCTTATTTATATCTATATTTTATATTTTATATGTGTGTGATATTTAGACTGAAATTGAGCAAAGTAAAGGCAAAACTTAGTCGCACAATTTTTTTTTTAAAGAAGTTTACAATATTGAAATAATTATTGCATATTCATAAATGGTACCATATTTCCCAAAACACAAGTACAAAGTGCTTATATTTTTATCTATTCGGTTTGAAGATATCAACGTTCACAACGTTTACATTTTTCGTAATGCTTCTATTTCATCAAGAGACCCCAACGATAATTTTATTTGGTACAAACTGAACAATGAACATTATATGCTAGATTTAGTAATTATTATACAGGATGCAATTAGGTTTCTACATAATCCAGATTAGCTATCACGTTGTATAATAAATTTGCACTGAAAATGAATTCTATATCCGTAAATCCGGAAACATTTATGTACGTGTAGTATCACATTTAGTACACCTGATTTACGTTTAAGGCAATATATGTTTAATCGGTTTATGTGTGAGTAGTTAAATTGTGCATAGCTTAAATCATGAGAGGAAATATCATAGTTACACTTTGAGATTAAAATAGCAATAACCTAAAGAATTGAATCCAATTTTTTTGTAATTTTTATGTTTACAAAGTTATTTATTTAAAGAGTCTGTAAATTGGACATTTTAGTTGTTCGGCATGTATGAAATGTCATAGAGTTTGAAAACAGAACGCTTGCCTCTGAATGCGGAGTCAAACCACCTAACTCCAACTGAATAGTAAAATTTTTACTCATTGCGATACTACAACTGTCATATTTTTCTGTATTTAAAGTTGAACTTACATTCTTACTTTTCAGAATTTTTTTTATATACGTGTATGATACTTTTTATATACGTGTAAAATTATGCATTAAATTAAGTAGTCGACAATATGCAATAAATTAAGTAGTTAAATCGGGGATTTTAGTCGTTCGATACTCATGTTATTATAGTTTAAAACAACACTTGTCTCAGTTAGGAATCATACCATATAACTCTAACTGGCTAGACAACAGTATATATATTGTGCTACAAAATTCGTCATATTTATTTTTACTTTCCTTATATACATAATGTATAAGGAAAGTATTGTGACCGGGTCGAAAATTCGATTTCGAGTTTTCGACAGGAGAGTACGTTTCAAGCATCCCTGATCATAAATCGAACATTTTTGAAGTGATGTCTGTGTGTGTGTGTGTGTGTGTGTGTGTGTGTCAGTGAGTCTGTGGAGACGATAACTGACGAACGAATGGGCCAATTTGAACAAAACTTGGTACAAAAATCACAATCCGTAAACACTGGAAGCCTATTGTTTTTATACGCAATTGAATGTTCAGAACCCCCCTAAATTTTCGAGTAAAATTTTGAAAAAATTGTCAAAAAATCAAAACCGCTAATAAAGTTACGGAAATAGACATTTCCTATGTAATTTTTTATTAAAAAACGATTGGCATAAATTTTAGAACGATAACATGAACAGTTCTCGAGATATTGCACATTTAAAAAAAATATTAAAAAGTCATATAAAATATATATATATATATATATATATATTTCCTATTGAGAAACATGTTCACTTTTCATATGTAATACCATGCGATAAATTGGGTGACATCATTCTCGTGGATCTAGCTTGTTCCATTCATGAAAAAATATACTTTGAGTAATACTTTTGTATTTGAACGCCAATAGTCATTTATCTGCTGTAGGAAAAACATATTTCTCCGTCCATAACGCTTGGCGAGATTTTGGCGACGAATTTGGCGGAAGAATTTAAGTATCTACTCTAAGAATAACATTTTTTTGCCTGTAAAAGTAGTAAATTCATTGCATTATATAAGGAAAGTCCTGTGTTGCCCACATCAGATTTTTATTTTCATATTTAAAGCTGACCTTACATTCTCGCTCTTCAGATTTTTGGCTCAAATTCTGAGCTGCGTGACTTCCTTAGCATGCTCAAATTTTGCTAAAACCTAAACTACCTATATCTACGGCGTTTTACCTTTAGAGCTATTATTCAAACTAGTGAGGTCACTACGAAACCGGTTGATCCTTTAATTTGTTATATATTTTATTAAAAAGCGCTAATCTATTGCAAGTGTTTTTTTTAATGCTGCAAGGACGATTATAATCTCTTATATTTGAGAAAAATTAATTTCATCGCACAGTATTGCGGTCGATAATCAGCACTCCCATCTGGTAAAGAGGGTAACATGATTATTCGTATAATAATAACATTTTCACAAATGTAAGGCGTATGTTTAATAGCTGATTAGTAAAGAACCTGACGAGATAAAGAGAACACTTACATATTTAACCCATATTTTACCAAGCATTGAAACATTTAAATTTTTTTTATAAAATCTTAAATGTTGTGTTTCTCTAAACCTATGTATATACATCAAATCGAAAACTTACTTAACTTTTATTAGCTTGATCGGTACAGCCTTTCCAAAAAATAGGACTATAGTCCATCCTCTAGATATATATCCCATAGGACAATCCTTTAGATAATTTTTTGACAGTCATTTTTACTTTCCTTATATACATAATGTGATATCCTTATATACATATTGTGACTGGGCCGAAAATTCGAATCGAATTCGAGTTTTCGACGGGAGAGCGCGTTTCAAGCATCCCTGATCACAAATCAAACATTTTTGAAGTGATGTCTCTCTCTGTGTGTGTGTGTGTGTGTGTGAAATTATGTGTGTGTCAGTGAGTCTGTGGAGACGATAACTAACGAATGAGTGGACCAATTCGAACGAAATTTAGTACAAAAATCACAATCCGTAAACACTGGAAGCCAATTGTTTTTATACGAAATGGAATGTTCAGAACTCCCCTGAATTTTCTAGTGAAACTTTGAAAAAAATCGTCAAAAAATCAAAACCGCTAATAAAATTACGCAAATAGACATTTCTTATGTAATTTTTCATTAGAAAACGATTGACATGAATTTTAAAACGCTAACATGAACCGTTCTAGAGATATTGCGCATTTTTCAAAAAAATTATCAAAAAGTCATAAAAATAAAAAAAAAATATTTCCTATTGAGAAACATGTTCACTTTTCATATGTAATACCATGCGATAAATTTGGTGGCATCATTCTCGTGGATCTAGCTTGTTCCATTCATGAAAAAAGATACTTTAAGTAATACTTCTGTATTTGAACGCCAATAGTCATTTATCTTCTGTAGGAATAACTTATTTCTTCGTCCATAACGCTTGGTGAGATTTTGGTGACGAATTTGGTGGAATGTCGCCAACTTGGCGACTTTTTAAATGTTGCTAAATTAACAAAAAACTCGCCAAATGGATAATGGAGCTAAATCAATGACGACACATTGGTGATGACGACATGGAAAAGGACGACTCATTGACGAAAATTGAATATCTTGGATAGAATATAAATAACTACTACAAAAATAATCTATGCTTTTTACTGTAAAAGTGGTAAATTCATTGCATTGTATAAGGAAAGTCATGTGCTGCCCACATCAGATTTTTTACTGGTATAAAAGTATGGATTATTTCCTTAATAAATTTATATGTATGTTTTTTCTTAGAGCTCAATAATTTAAAAAATTGTGTGTTGAAAACGTAAAAAAAGATCTGCAAGAATCGCCAATTTAAAAAAATAATAAAAATAACCAACATTAATTTAAACTTGCGACAATGCCAAATATATGGTTAATGATTCTTAAACAATATATTGCCTTTAAATTGAATTAAAATATGCAAAATAAAACCATTTATGTGTGATGTCCCATTAGTAGGACGATGAGGGAATATGGGTTAAATGCAGAAATTATTATAATGTTAATAGAATATGTCATCTTCCAACGTAATCTGGGCTATATTCGAATTTTTATCTTTGATTACGGGTTACTTTTTTACTTTCTCTGCAATACATGGTAATGTATAGGGAAAGTATTGGAATCATGCCGAAAATCACAACTCGAGTTTTTGACGGATCTACACGTTTCGAGAACTCTAGAATACGAAAAAACTATTTTAGCGTGACGTCTGTGTGTGTGTCTGTGTGTCTGTCTGTCTGTGCAGATTTTGTATCCACTCTAACTAAAAAACTAATGGACCGAATTTCACAAAATTTTGTTGGTAAGTCACTTATGGCCGGGGCTGGTGCTGATAAGTTTTGGGTACGATTCGGAATAAAAGAACCCGCCTTTTTTGTGAAATGGCCCGCAAAAGTTTGTATCCACTGTAGCTGAAAAACTAATGGACAGAATTTCACAAAATTCGGTAGATGAGTCACGTATAGGTCACCCTGGTGCTGATTAGATTTTGGTACGATTCAGAAAAAAATAACCAGCCTTTTTTTGCAGAATGGCCCTCAAAAATTATCAAAATCTAAACTAAAAAGCTACGTATGCTCAAATATATCCATTAAATGCTTGTTTAATGCGTAATTTTTAACGATGAAAAGAATAAGACCAACCCCATTACATTAGGACTAGCCGTTCTCGAGAAATATATAGTTGTTTTTTTCGTATTTGTCCACGCCACATTTGAAAATAAGTCCAGTTATCAAATGAGAACGAAAATTGAATTAAAAGTGAATTAAATTTAATTGAAATAAATAGAACGTGGATATAAGTTCGCAGGGAAAGTCATGTGCTGCCCACATCAGATTTTTACTTTCCCTGCAATAAATGGTAATGTATAGTTAAAGTATTGGAATCATGCCGAAAATCACAACTCGAGTTTTCGACGGATCTACACGTTTCGAGACCTCTAGAATACGAAAAACTATTTTTATCGTGAAGTCTGTGTGCGTGTCTGTGTGTCTGTCTGTCTGTGCAGATATTGTATCCACTCTAACTAAAAAACTAATGGACCGAATTTCACAAAATTTGGTAGGCAAGTTACTTGTGAGCGAGTCTGGGGCTGATTAGTTTTGAGTACGATTCGGAATAAAAGAACCCGCCTTTTCTTTGCGAAATGGCCCGCAAAAGCTTGTATCCACTCTAACTGAAAAACTGATGGACCGAATTTCACAAAATTCGGTAGATGAATCACTTGTGGGTTACCTTGGTGCTGATTAGATTTTGGTACGATTCGGAAAAAAAGGACCTGCCTTTTTTTGCAAAATGGCCCGCGAAAATCGTCCAAATCTAAACTAAAGAACTGGGTATACTCAAATATATCCATTAAATGCTGATTTAATACCTAATTTTTAACGACGAAAAGAATAAGACCAAACCCATTACACTAGGACTAGCCGTTCTCGAGATATTTTAGTTTTTCTTACTTTCCTTACGCCACCTTTGAAAATAAGCCCGGTTAACGAATGAGAACGAAAATTGAATTAAAAGTGAAATATATTTAAAAATAAATAAAGAGAACGTTAATATAAGTCTGCAGGGAAAGTCATGTGCTGCCCACATCAGATTTTTACTTTCCCTGTAATACATGGTAATGTATAGGGAAAGTATTGGAATCATGCCGAAAATCACAACTCGAGTTTTCGACGGATCTACACGTTTCGAGACCTCTAGAATACGAAAAAACCATTTTTAGCGTGACGTCTGTGTGTCTGTCTGTGTGTCTGTCTGTCTGTGTGTCTGTATGTCTGCGTGTCTGTCTGTCTGCCTGTGCAGATTTTGTATCCACTCTAACTAAAAAACTAATTGACCGAATTTCATAAAATTTGGTAGCTATGTCACTTGTGCACGAATCTGGTGCTGATTAGTTTTGAGTATGACTCGGGTTAAAAGAACCCGCCTTTTTTGCGAAATGGCCCGCAAAAGCTTGTATCCACTCTAACTGAAAAACTTATTGACCGAATTTCACAAAATTTGGTAGATAAGTCGCTTGTAGGCCAATCTGGTGCTGATTAGATTTTGGTATAATTCGGAAAAAAATAACCTGCCTCTTTTTGCAAAATGGCCCGCACAAATCATAAAAATCTAAACTTAAGAACTACGTATGCTCATATATAGCCATTAAACGCTTGTTTAATACGTAATGTTTAGCGAAGAAAAGAATAAGACCAATCCCATTACACTAGGACAAGCCGTTCTCGAGATATTTTAGTTTTTCGTATTTTTCCTACACCATTTTTAAAAATAAGTCCAGTTTTCATATGAGAACGAAAATTGAATTAAAAGTGAATTAAATTTAATTTAAATAAATTGAACGTGAATATAAGTCTGCAGGGAAAGTCATGTGCTGCCCACATCCGATTTTTACTTTCTCTGCAATACTAGGTAATGTATAGGGAAAGTATTGGAATCATGTCGAAAATCACAACTCGAGTTTTCGACGGATCTACACGTTTCAAGACCTCTAGAATACGCAAAAACCATTTTTAGCGTGACGTCTGTGTGTGTGTCTGTGTGTCTGTCTGTGTGTCTGTCTATGTGTCTGTCTGTGTGTCTGTCTGTGCAGATTTTTTATCCACTCTAACTAAAAAACTAAAGGACCTAATTTCACAAAATTTGGTAGGTAAGTCACTTGTGAGCGAGTCTGGTGCTGATTAGTTTTGGGTACGATTTGAAATAAAAGAACCCGCCTTTTTTTGCGAAATGGTCCGCAAAAGCTTGTATCCACTCTAACTGAAAAACTAATCGGCCGAATTTCACAAAATTCGGTAGATGAGTCACTTGTGGGTTACCCTGGTGCTGATTAGATTTTGGTATGATTCGGAAAAAAATGACCTGCCTTTTTTTGCGAAATGGTCCGCAAAAATCGTCCAAATCTAAACTAAAGAATTGGGTATACTCAAATATATCCATTAAATGCTGATTTAATACGTAATTTTTAACGACGAAAAGAATAAGACCAACCCCATTACACTAGGACTAGCCGTTCTCGAGATATTTTAGTTTTTCGTACTTTCCCTACGCCACCTTTGAAAATAAGCCCGGTTACCGAATGAGAACGGAAATTGAATTAAAAGTGAAATAAATTTAATTAAAATAAAGAGAACGTTAATATAAGTCTGCAGGGAAAGTCATGTGCTGCTCACATCAGATTTTTAAAATTGAAATAAAAAATAATTGCATAAACCATGTGATTATGTAAGTTGTTAAATATTAGTTGTAAAATAATAATACAGTTATTATTAGTTATAAAACACAATTTGATAAATAAGTATTTAACTTGGTATAAAATAATTGTTGAACACGACAAATGTGGACTAAAATTGAAATAATTCATTTATACACAATATATGATTTTAATAAAAATTTAATAAATTGTAAGTTCGTTTTCTATCTTAAAGGGTATAATAATGTATATTTTTTACAAGAATGGACTATTGTATAATTTAAAATATCATAATATTGAACCCATTATTGTTGCAATTTGATTAAATCTAATATCAAAGTGGCTTTCTCCTTAAATCACTTTAAATTATACCACACATTTGAATTAATTTATATTCACCGTATAGATTCCTAAAGAGCCCTTCGGTTGACTCATAAATTTCTGGTCACGCTAGAAATTGAACAAGACGTTCAGCAATTTTGTTGTTCCGAACTATTAATTATTCGTTGCGTAAGATTTAAGGAGATATTATAGGCTCTTTCAAATTCTACCGGTAAATGTATCTTAACATTCAAGTTTGAAAGTTACAGTACTTAAAATATAAATGTGAAAGACTTAGGCCACCCGACTCACCCTAGGGTAAGAGCAGCTATTTGAGTGGCCGGCAAAATATAAATGTGAAAGAGCAGAAATTACTTATTACTGTCATCATGAAAATGTAATATATTTTGTCCCTCAAGTTATTTTTTTAAATATTTTATATAAATTCTTTGAAAGTTTACTTTTTACTTTCCTTATATACATAATGTATAAGAAAAGTATTGTGACGGGGTCAAAAATTCGAATTCGAGTTTTCGACGGGAGAGCACGTTTCAAGCATCCCTGATCACGAATCAAA
This sequence comes from Amaurobius ferox, assembly GCA_951213105.1. Lineage (NCBI taxonomy): Eukaryota > Metazoa > Arthropoda > Arachnida > Araneae > Amaurobiidae > Amaurobius > Amaurobius ferox. Next base: position 118,211,999 of record OX578134.1, read on the forward strand.
TATTTTTGAGGTGATGCCTGTGTGTGTGTGTGTCAGTGAGTCTGTGGAGACGATATCTCACGAATGAATGGAGCGATTCGAATGAAATTTAGTACAAAAATCACAATTCGTGAATACTGGAAGCCTATTGTTTTTAAACGCAATCGGATGTTCAGAACACCCCTAAAATTTCGATTGAAATTCTGAAAAAATCATCAAAAAATCAAAACCTTTAATAAAGTTACGCAAATAGACATTTCATATGCAATTTTTCCTTAGAAAACGACTGACATAAACTTTAGAATGCTAGCACGAACCGTTCTCGAGATATTGCACGTTTTTAAACCAAATTTATCAAAAAATCCCATAAATGAAAAGAAAATATTTTCTGTTAAAAAACATGTTCACTTTTTATATGTAATATCATGCGATAAATTTGGTGACATCATTCTCGGGGTTCTAGCTGGTTCCATTCATGAGAAAAGATACTTTGATTAATACTTTTGTATTTGAACGCCAATAGTCATTTATTTGCTATAAGAATAACTTATTTCTCCGTCCATAACGCTTGGTGAGAATTTAGCGACGAATTTGGCGGAATGTCGCCAACTTGGCGACTTTTTAAAATGAAAATCTCGCCAAATGGATAAAAATGATGCTACATCAATGAAAATGATGACTAATCGTCGAAAATTCAATATCCTAGAAATAATATAAGTATCTACTATATAGAATATCAGTATGAATCAAAGAATGAATGAATATAGAATATCAGAAAGAATATAGTAAGAAAGAATATAAGTATATACAATATAGAATCTACTATAAGAAAAACCTTTTTTTTACTGTAAATGTAGTAACTCCATTGCATTATATAAGGAAAGTCATGTGTTGCCCACATCAAATTTTTTTATGATGGCAACCGTTTCATTTGCTGCCAAAAGAAAATAGTACGTTTTCGTTTTCATCCACCTCTTTTACAGTTATGTTTTACAAAATTACTTTATTTTCAGTTATAAAAGCGAAAATTCCAGAAAAATGCAGCTACATTCCAAAGTCACCTTTATAAACCTCCGATAAAAACACTTGTTTCGTAACATTAGCTATACTTGATTAATTCAAAATGTTCTTTCTTCTAAAGGAATTGTTGTTAACAAGCTGCATATTAGCGACGTGTCAACAAATTAAGAGATGCTTAGTAGACAAACAATTAACACAGCTCGGAGAAATAAAGGCTTAAGTGCTGCAAATTGAGTGCTAATGGAAGAAGTGTTTTCTGCTGATGCTTTGGTTATTGAAGATCGGATGAAGAGAGGGGCTGAAGCTTTTCCTGGGAAGAAAACAGATGGCTAGATCGCCTGATTCCTTTCTTTTTCATTTCTTTTATTTTTCGAATGGCAACATATTTTACGGAATAAATATTTATAGATGGACGCAGTTATTTTGCATTTTTTTTATAAATAAATGTAAGCTGTGAAACGAAAAGTTAAAATAATTTGCTATATTTCTAAAATGAATATTAATAAAATCTTCGACACTTGATTACATAAATATATAGTATATATTAGAGTTATAATTAATTAATTGATGTTTTTTAACATGGAAAATTCAGGTGTATCTTCGTACTGGTAGGCAAACGTATCTCAACAATAGTACCTCAGCTGACCAGTACAATGATCCCTGGTTCGATTTCTGGTTGGGGAAGCGATGGTCTTCACAAGTTTTGAAGAAATTTTAGGTTTTTTTGGTCATAAACTTTAAATATTTTGTAACAGAGCCTGTGATTCTCCTTACATACAACACTATATAATACTTTCAATATCCATAAATTAAGCCATATTTGTGTTCATCTAATACAAAAAGGAAGCTCTAGGAAAGTTCTTATAAGCACCGAAATAACTGTGTAAGGGAAGATCCATAAGTGTTAGGTAATTGGATAGTAAATTGAGCCTGGCTGTTTGAATAAAAATGATTTCAGGTCTCCAAGATGTTAGTTTAAAACGTTAGGATTGTTAACTTGTCAATAAAATAAATTAGATGGGAGAAAGAAACTTACAACGTTGTAGATCACTGTCTATTTAGTAAGAATAGATACTAGAAATAAACGAAATACATATATTGACGGCCACGAATCATTACAAAACTGTATTGTTACGGCCCATAACACGGTGACACATGTGATGCTTGTCAAAGAAACACGGTAATATTCTTTTGGAATTCAAATGTACATTATTTTTGACTGAGGTCACCTTTCTGCCATGTAAGTTCTATTTATTGCATTATCCCTATGGCAGCAATATGTTAATAATCATATTGCGTCAAATAAATCCCTTCTGCAACAGTCTTAGGGTTGATTTATGTTAATTAGGGTTGATTTATGTTAATTAGGCAGATCTTTACAGCATAGACATTTTTCGTATATATGTTGGCGAGTTAGTCGTCTTAAACTTTTATAGTTCTCAGCTATAGGGGTTATTCAGTCGGGTACGGCCTCTTTACTGTAGATAGATCTGACGTTTACATTCATGGTCATTATCTTACAGAGTTATTGGGGTCATTAACGACTTCTCAAGAATTGTGTAGTAAATTGAGATTTGGTGCATTTCTATCACTGTTGAAAACCTATTATATTGTATTGTGAACTAAATATATTTATATGGAGATATTAAACCAAATATGGGGATGTATTTTTATTATAATTTATTCCTACATATGGTGATAATTATTTTCCTTATAGTATACAAAAATGTATAAGGAGAGTATTGTGGCGGGGTCGAAAATCTGGATTCTAGTTTTCGACGGGAGAGCAAGCTTCAAGCATCGCTGGTCACGAATCGAACATTTTTAAGGTGATGACTGTGTGTGTGAAAGTATGTATATATGTGTGTGTGTCAGTGAGTCTGGAGACGATAACTTACTAATGAATGGACCGATTTGAACAAAATTTAGTACAAAAATCACAATCGGTGAATACTGGAAGGCTGTTGTTTTTATATGCAATCGAATGTTCAGAACACCCTAAATTTTCGAGTGAAATTTTGAAAAAACCATTAAAAATCAAAACCTTAAATAAAGTTACGCAAATAGACATTTCTTATGTAATTTTTTATTAGAAAATGATTAACACAAATTTTTGAACGCTAGCATGAAACGTTCTCGAGATATTGTACATTTTTCAAAAAAATTATCAAAAAATCATGTAAAATAAAAAAAAGTATTACCTATTGAGAAACATGTTCACTTTTCATATGTAATATCATGCCATAAATTAGGTGACATCATTCTAGTGGATCTGGCTCGTTCTATTCATGAAAAAAGATACTTTGAGTAATACTTTTATATTTGAACGCCAATAGTCATTTATCTGCTGTAAGAATAACTTATTTCTCCGTCCATAGCGGTGGGCGAGTTTTTGGCGATTAATTTGGTGGAATGTCGCTAACTTGGCGATTTTTTTAAATGTTGCTAAATTAACTAAAATATCGCCCATTGGAAAAAAATGACACTAAATTAATGAAAATGACGACTCATTGACGAAAATGCAATATCTTGGAAAGAATATAAATATCTACTATAAAAATAATCTATTTTTTTGACTGTAAAAGTAGTAAATTCACTGCATTATATAAGGAAAGTCATGTGTTGCCCACATCAGATTTTTTTAGTTTTGAAATGATCCTTAAAGAGCTGCGTTGTGAATGTGTTCATCTTCCATTTTCTTCGAGTGAGAATATCCCCATTATTCGATTCTTACCGTCGTTTTATTGTTTCTATTTAGCGTATCTCTAGACTCTCTATTGTCTCACAGATATATGTAATAACTGATCGGTTATATACACCTACATCAGTGGAATATTTGGAATTTACTAAGTATTATTTGCATTAATCTTGGCACTTTTGAAAACTTTTCTGAATTTAAGCCTCAATGTTTTTACATTGATAGATCTTAATTGTGTATAACACGGATAATGCCAATAAATTGACTGATGCAAATAATATGATTTTATAATGGAATGCAGTCGTTAATATTTATATTCATGAAGCAGCTGATTCAATTAAATAGTGCAAATAATCTTACTAGATCAATGTATAAGCATGGAGGTTAGCAGATCATATTGTTGTGACTTGATTTGCTTTTTTTTATCTTTACTGAGTATAATATTTCCAGTTATTATATCATTTTTGTTTTAAAATTTAAGAATCATTTGAATTTTATAGTTTGAACATGCATAGCTATATGAATAATTATGTGGCATAAAATCAATTTGTTTTTTCAAATTCTCATATGTAAATATCTTAATACGAAATTTGAAAAAAAAATCAAATACCAATAATGACTTTCATTGAGCATGATACATTTGTGTAAAATAAAATCTTAGGTCATAGTTTAACTATTCACATCAAATTAGTTTTGCATGCTTATTATTTAAAATTAGAATAAACTGTATAGAGTTGGGAGGCGGCAGATTGAGTTATTATATGATATGTACGGCATGGTTCCTTACACTTGTGTACTAAATTGAGGAGTTTCTGAATTATGTAAAAATATAGCAAAATTGGCATAATTTCATTGTGCTTGATACTCACGAATGTTTACAATAATTCCAATAATTTTTCAACGTCATAAACCTCTATTATTATATTGGTATGACTATGTATATTAGAATATCGTGTTGGAGTCCGTGAAGTATGTATTTGAAAGTCGCCAAGTGTTCTTGTTTGGCGAGCGCCAAGCAGCGGGTTGCCGGTTTTTAAAAGCGAAATTGTAGTGATGGAATAAAAACTTGCAGCGTTAGGAGACACGAGAAAATGGTTCGCTATTCTCATTATTTCATTTAGATAGTTTGTAATAAAGGTATGGATAAGTATTGCAGTACTCTTTTTTATTTATAATAAAGGTATGGATAAGTATTGCAGTACTCTTTTTTTTAACTTATTTATACCTTTATTACAAACTATCTAAATGAAATAATGACAACAACGAGCCATTTTCTCGTGTCTCCTAACGCTACAAGTTTTTATCCCATCACTACAATGTTGCTTTTAAAAACCGGCAACCCGCTGCTTGGCGCTCGCCAAACAAGAACACTCGACGACTTTCAAATACATACTTCTCGGGCTCTAACATTCCGCCCGGCGTTGAAATGTCAATTTCAAGGAATGAATAAATATGTACAATTATAAAAAACAAAAAATAGTACTGAAATACTTATCCATACCTTTATTACAAACTATCTACATGAAATAATTTCACACAATTCACTACAATTTCACTACAATTTCACTACAATTTCACTTTTAAAAACCGGCAACCCACTGCTTGGCGCTTGCCAAACAAGAACACTTGGTAACAACTTTCAAATACATACTTCATGGACTCCAACATATCGGTTCTTTTAAAATCTATATGAGAATGTGCATACTACACACAACACGAGTAAAATGAAAAATAATAGTATCATTTTTGCACACTAATTATAGTAATATTATCTATTACGACGAAATAAGTTTACTACCGGTTGTATAGGTTTGGCAAAATTATCGTTATATCGATTTTGCGCACAGACAAACCAACATATCCTCTGGACAATAGACAGACAGATTACATCGGCATACATTACATCTTTGATTTGCATTACATCTTTGATAACTAAAATATCTTTAGGCACGAAAACAATTTCCATTTCTCGTAAATAGAAAAACATTCTATAATACGAGAATGGGAGACATGCTATGCATAAGCGTTGTCTCAATCAATTTGATTTGCTATATTAAATGTCAATGCAACTCATTGAATATTATTGTGTTCATTTTAAATTTTGTTATTTTTTTTATAATTATTTTCAATAAAGTGCATTGTCGAGAACATTTCAGAGTTCTAAAATTAGTCATTCGTTTTATAATAAAAAATGATGCATATAATGTGATAATTTACGGTTACTATTTTTCGGTTATTATTTTTTTATTTTTAAAAAATGTTGACATTTGGGGGGCTTTTTGGAATGTTCGATTATACTCAAAATCAGAAAGGCTTAAAGAATAAAAGATTGTAATAATTGCACCAAATTTAATTATAAACTAATGTGTTCTGTAGATAGCATGTTCACAGACACGCATAAACATACATACATACATACAAACATAATGTCACACAGAGATATATCACCATGAAAACGTTCATGGTTTTTCAGTTCAGAGAATAATCTTGTGGAAACTCGAATTCGAATTTTTAACCGTGTATTATAACATTCCTTGTGCATTATCCTAAGTAGGAAAAGCAATGTGGCAAAGAATATAAGCAAGTATGGTAATTGAAATTAGAAACATATGTTGAACTTTTGGTTTCATGAACGTTTTGGTTTCAAGAACAATCGTCGTTTGTTATGCATGTAATTAAATATATTTTTTATATATGAATTTAATCTCATTAAATAATTTGACATGTTATTTTTTAAGAATCTTATCACACAGTCAATGTTTTAGTTAAACGATAGGATAAACGCAAAGTATGTTTCTTCCTCTAATGCGAAGACTGCTCCTTAAAGATTCTTCTGGGTATTGTCAATTAGTTAGTTGTAAGAAGATAAAAGTTTCTAAAGGCTTCTTTGTTAGGTTATCTTATTTCTTTCTTCTGAATGTAGATTACTAAAAGTAATATTACAAATTACAATAATTGCGTGTAAGAGGATAAAGCCAGAGAATATATAATATAGCAACACATCGTTTTTCATGTATAAGTGATATATATCAGAGCGATATAGCAGTTTTGTAATAACTACTCGTTTACTTTATTTCTGCTTCTTTTACATTTAATTACACTTGCTAACAAATAATATCGCATTTCTTGAGAACTCTTGAAAAAAGCAGGACTTTGAATGCACTCGGGTATATGAAGTATGCAAGCTGTAGAATAATTCAAATGAAAACATAATTTAACAAATAAATGTGAAATTACTAGAGTAAAAAGTAAATTTCAAAATATGAGACTCCTAATATGAGATGTCTTATAAGGTTTTAGAATATGAATACTAAAATAAACAAATTAGAATATAGGACAGCAATGAAATCAAAATAACACAAATGTTTAAAAGCTGCTGTTTACTTAATTCTAGGAAACACAGTGAACATACGCAGTTTAAAATAGGACATTTCCATTATTACAGATCATTTTAATAATAGAAATTATGATTCCGCATATCCGTGTGCAGTTTTATGTATATATGCAAAATTTCATTTTACTACCTATTGTTTTGGAGTAAAGAGTTCACAAAATTCAGTCAGATGGTGATTCCCTTTTATACATTGACTTTAAAAAGTTAAGCGCGCAGTGCAAATTTTCATTTTTGAAAGCATATTTGAATTTGAGTGACTGAAAATCGTTGCCGATGTAAACGGCAGTGTGCAAATATCGTATGTTACAGCCAATCGCAATTGACTGTCCGGATATATGCTAATTAGGCAATCGATGAATACGTCACATTCTGGAGGATTTGAGGAGGTGCATTTAAATGCTGATACGAAGTAATTAATTACTTTTGTAGGATTATTTTTGATAATATTCGTGTTTCTATGGTTGAAAGAAGACGAATGACAGATAGTGAGCGCTGACGTGCTGTCGGACGCGTTGAAGCAGGACAATTAATCAAAGATGTCGCTATTTTCTTTGGCGTTGATCATTCGGTAATTTTTCGATTATGGAAACAATTCCAAACAAGTCAAACAGTTGTCCAGAGATCTGTGTCTGGTCGTTCGAGAATCACGTTTTTGTGTTCCACTAATCGTCCATGCCAGAGAGGCAAGGTTAAAGTGGTGTCCTCAGATTGGTGCAACGTCCTGTTCAAGGACGAGTCCAGATTTGTCCTGGAATCAGATGATAAGCGTGTAAGGGTCTGGAAAGAATGAGGCACATGCAATCAGGCAAAGAACATCATCAAACATCACGTATACAGAGGTGGCATCGTCATGGTGTGGGCTGGAGTTTCAATAGGATATCGCACAGAACTGCGAATCTTTAAAGGCAGTTCTGTGACGGCTACGCGGTATCGGGTTAAAGTCCTAGACCTAATTGCGAGACTCTATGCTGCATCAGTTGGTCCTGAGTTCCTCCTTATGGACGATAATGCCCATCCCCATCGAGCTAATATCGTTAACGAATACCTGGAAAGTGAGGATATTTATTGTATGGAGTGGCTAGCGTATTACCCCGACCTTAATCCCACTCAAAACTTTTGGGATGCCCTCGGGCGTGCTGTCTCTGCACGTTTACCTCCTCCAGTCAGTCTCAGAGACTTGGAAACTTCCCTATTGGAGAAATGGCCATTCCTCGCATCTGCGATAGTTGATCACCTCATTGAAAGCATAGAAAGTCGTTGTAAAGTTTGTGTGAAGGTCCGGGGTGATCACATACCATATTAATGTAAGTTTTATTTGGTTTGTTTGCTTTTGAACATAATTTTGTTAATGACCCATATGTGACGTTATCATATAACTTACGAAAAGTAAATATTTTTTTCATCTTTGTACATAATTCTTGTTTTTTGTAATGCGTAAACACATTTCCTACCTTCATGTACAATTTTAAGTTAATCAAAGATTTACTTTTCCATTTTTGTTGATTTTACCGTCCGTGTTCAACTTTTGAAACCAAGCGTATATAATATAAACACCTTGATTTATTTGTCTATCGATCTATCTATCTATCTCTGGCACGTTTGGTAACGCTTGGCAAACATTTTGGTGTCAAAATTGGCGGAATATCGCCAACATGGCGTGACATTTAAATGTTGCCAAATTGACGAAAATGTCGTCAAATTTATACAAATGTAGCCAAATTGGTAACAATGACGACTAATTAATGAAACTGAGAAAGAAAGTAAGAAATTAAGAATCTAATGAAACTAAGAAACTACTATAAGAATAACCTATTTATCCATTTATAACGCTTGGCGAAATTCTAATGACGAATTTTGGTGGGATATCGCCAATTTGACGAGTCTTTTTAAATGCTTCTAATTTGACGAAAATGTCATTAAATTGATAAAATTGACGCTAAATCAATGAAATGATGACTAATTGATGATTCACTCATCTTGGAAATAACAGAACAAGCGACTATATGAATAGCTCATTTCTCCGCCTGTTTGTATTGATTGGCGAAACATTTGGCGGAATGTCGCAAACTATGCGACACTTTTAAATATTGTCAATTTGACGAAAATGTCGTCAAATAGATAAAAATGTCACCAAAATGGCTGTAAGGCATTTAATTGCACATATCGATAAAAGGGCACGAAAGACCAGTGGTTAGCGCGCTGGAATTGAACTCGGTAGGCCTGGGTTCGATTTCAGCCGCTGCCAAAACTGCCGCAGTGTCCACGCGGAGTACGATCACGTTAAACATGTGGGTACGTAAGTCCTTCTGAGAGGTTGGTGGTAGGGAAGGAGGATACGGTCCCTGTGGATGCCTCCCCCACTGGGTTCCACTCTAAATTGGGTGGCACTTCCCAGCCGTCCAAACAGTTACCTTACACCTTTCTGGTAGGTCTGACGGTCTGAGTCTCAACAACAACAGCAACATATCGACAAAAAACTGCAATTTGTTTGCTAAGTGTGATGAGTGATTTTAAAGTATTTTGGGGGAAATAAATTTAAAAATGACCCTACAAACTAAATTGGATTAATTTTCCGAGTAAATGAATATCATTTAAATTAAAATTTTACACAAATACGATCTGGAAATGAAGGAAATTTCTTCCGATACATTTGTAAATAGTTCCTGTAACCAGGTATGAAAAAAGTAAAACATGAATATTTCATGATTCTCAAATTCGTAAACTTATCAAACATTCAAATTTCACAACATCCATGAAGGTTACTCAAGGATACAGCTATATTTCAGTTGTCATGAATTTCTTGTATAATCATAAATAAGGCAATTATAAACAATTACATGCCCGCTAACTTTAGAACTTTGGTTACTAATATGAGGATAAAAGTACACTATATCCATTGCTATACTTTTATTCCATTCTATCAAATATGAAATCCAATCAAGCAAAATGTATGTTATATTCAGCATCAATGCTGCTAAATTACCCTGAAGCGGCACAAATATAATTGACAATCAATATGTTGGCCAGTGTTATGGTCCATATCTGTATATAAAGATCAAAACATTCACACTAAATTCTACCGAACAGAAAGTTGGAACTCAAATTCGGGCAAATTCCCGTAAACAGAATCAAAAAGTGTTTGCGCGAATAACAATCGATTTTAGAAAAAAAATTGAGTTAATTTTGAGTCCACTTTGAAATTTTTCGTCCCATTGACGCTAATGAAAAATTATTTATCGGCGCCTTCTAACTCGCGTAAGAAAACAACTTAGATATGGGGTTGAAGAGCTTTCATGTACTTTAAGCTCCGTATTGCAAGGTACATTCGGTATCGCCATATAATGGCAAACAAATATTGTTTTCGAAATCGAGCTAAAATGTGATGCGAATGAGAGAGCATTAAAACGCAGGATGTATAATTGTGCCCGCGTCTGTTAGTATCTCGCTATAAAATACATTGCCACGGATTCTACCGATCGACCTGAAATTTCTATCTTGAACTTTTCAATGTATACATTAGAACGTATCGTAATTTGAAATCCAAATGGTCTATGGAGTTAGAGACCCTTTCCCTCGAAACATATTTATTGCACGAGTTAAGATGTATTTTATTTAACTTATTATTAAAATAAATTGTCACGGTTTCAAACATTTATTATTATTTTTATTTTTATAAACAAAAGATCAAAATCGAAGTAGTAGTAATCAGATAGAACTTGGACGATCGCCAGTTAGCCACGATTTGAAAACAAAATCCAAATTCTATTGTACCGGTTTTTTTTTTTTTTAATTATTTTCTTTCCACATTGTTTAATAAATTATTATAACATTTTAATTCCAATAAAACTGACAATAAAATTACAAGTAAAAATTTGATGTGAGCAGCACATGACTTTCCCTGCAGACAAAAATTTATTTTCTCTTTATTTCATTAATAATTCATTAAATTGAATTTATTTGCACCAAATAACACGCATAATTAATTGAAATGACACTAAATTTGCACTTTTACTTCAGTTTTCGTTTTCACTTGGTAACTGGACTTATTCTTCAAACCGGAGTAGCAAAAACGTGAAAAAACCAATATCTCGAGAACGGTTAGTCCTAAGCCCCGTTCAAATGCACAACTTAAAGCCGGTATTATGGCTGCATTTCGATTGTGTCACCGTTCTCATGTCCAAGCGGAGAAAATACAGGTTAGAAAGAGATTGAAAGGGGGTATGATTTCCTTCCTTCTTATTTGAGGGAACGAAGGTGGTAGATTGGAGATGTTTACCCACAATTCCATGCGCGCAACTGCGATTTTCTAAAAAACATGGCGGATACTGTGATACCTCGTTTACCTTGTTTACAAATTCTATCTGAAGATTGTACAATAATGATGAATTTATAGCTTTTTATATAGATTATTTTGCATTCATTACACGGACTTATTTACGAATTAAACGGATTGATCCTTATTACTTATCAGAATTTAATGAACGGAGAATCCTACTGAAAAATATTGATGCGTGTATGTACATTTTGTTTATTTGAGCTAACTGTTATCTCATGAATTAGAAATATTTATTCCTCGATTTCAGGATAATTTTATAGAAATGTTTGTTTCTTAATTACAAAACGTATACAATTAAGTGTTAGTTAAAAGTCGTAAGCCAGCTGATTTTCCTTTGAAGCATCAACTTTAAAATATAATGTTCTGTTTCTTGAGCACATTTTCTGGATTTATCTAAGTAGTTTTTAACATATCATAAAAATATTTTTTTAATTTATTTATTATACATTCTCCTTATATAAAACTATCTTAATACTGATTTATTTTATATTGTTAAAAAGGAGTATAATGTGTTTATATTTAAATTAATATATGTTGTTAATTATTGTAAATAAATTATTTATACATTATATTTCAAGTTTGATTATTTTAGTTTTGAATTCTAAGCTTTTACATATCAAAGGGAAATGCCCATAACTTGAGATGATGTGATGATGATGTCAATATTACGATTAGTCAGGAATTGCGTTTTATAATTATGTATATCAATAACAAAGTAAAATGTTTCAGGCATTCAAAATTACTTTACATACATACATTTTGCAATAAACTGAACTGTGTAAATTAGCTTACAAAATGTTAATCTCTCTCTCTCTCCCTCCCCTTAAAAAAAGGAAAGAATACTGCATGATTGCTAGCATCAGAAATATAAATTAATTTTATGTATTTTAGATACTAACTACATATGAAGTCGATTTTATTTTATTAATTTTATTTTTGGATTACTTAGAGGACCACTTATTTTACATATCAATGAAACATGTCCATCATAAGTATTTTTTATACTGCTATATTAAAAACATTATTTTTAATTGCGGCATTAGTGGTATATGAGATTTTTTGTATCTGGGCCATGCAGTAAGGTCATATGTGTTTTTCACTATGCCAACTTCTTATATCGATTTGCCTTGAATAAAGTTTCTTAAGTTGGTGTTAAACTTTTTCCACTAAATCAAGTTTATACTTCATAATTTAGCTTAAAAACGAAGTTTAAATGAGAAAAACTTTCTGTTTTGACTTTTAAAAATGAATTCTTTAAGCAGGTTCATGGAATAAAACTTTTATATATATATGTATGTATATATATATATATATATATATATATATATATATATATATATATATATATATATATATATTAGAATAAGCATATATTTACAGTTTTAAAAATATATTAAATTTAATTTTGGCATATTATTTTTAATTTGATGTTTAGTTTATAAAGATCCAAGTTTAATTTATATATATTATTTAGATTTAATTTATATATATAAGATTATTTTGTTTCTCATTTCCGCACATTTGTTATATTAAATAGATAAAATAATAACATGGAATAATGAATTAAAAATAATACGCTTTTTAAAAAAGCAATTAAAAAAAGGAAAAAGATATATTGTTTACCAAAAATGAATGTCAAAAGCATGTAAGAAAAATTGGTCCTAGCCCTTTAGGCGGGAGTAATGGGGGTTGCACATGTGAATCGGTCTATAATGGATCCCGGAAAATACCCCTTTTTTCACCCCAATGTTTCATGGCCGGAAACTGCCCGCTTGCATATGAACGGGGCTCTAGAGTAATGGGGTTGATCTTAATTATTTTCATCATCAAATCGTTACATGTGAAACTTTAATTGATATATTTGCCATGCGTAGTCTTTTATTTCAGATTTTGACAATTTTTACGGGCCATTTCGTCAAAGAAAAGCAGGTTATTTTTCTCTTAATCGCACCAAAATGTAATCAGCACAAGGGTAACCCACAAGTGACTTATATACCAAATTTTGTGAAATCCGGTCCATTAGTTTGTCAGCTAGTATGGATACAGTCGATTTTTGCGGGCCATTTCGCAAAAAAGGCGGTTTATTTTTATATTAAATCGTACCCAAAACTAATCAGCACCAGATTCGCCCACAAGTGACTTACCTACCAAATTTTATGAAATTCGGTCAATTAGTTTTTTAGTTAGAGGGGATACAAAATTTGCCCAGACAGACAGACACACAGACAGGCACATACACAGGCGTCACGCTAAAAATAGTTCTTTCGTAACCTAGAGGTCTCGAAACGCGTAGATCCGTCGAAAACTCGAGTTGCGATTTTCGGCATGATTCCAATAATTTCCCTATACATTACCATGTACTGCAGGGAAAGTAAAAAAATCTGATGTGGGCTGCACACGACTTTCTCTGCAGACTTATATTCATGTTCTCTTTATTTTTAATTAAATTTAATTCACTTTTAATTCAAGTTTCGTTCTGATTTGATAACTGGACTTATTTTCAAAGGTTGTGTAGAGAAAATACGAAAAAAGTAAAATATCTAGAGAACGGTTAGGCCAAGTGTAATAAGATTGGTCTTATTCTTTTCATCGTTAAAAATTACGTATAAAACAAGCATTTAATGGATATATTTGAGCATACATAGTTGACCATACGAGTTGACCATAGCAAACATTGACGAAAAGTGTAGTGTTTAAATTTTTATAATATAATAAATATGAGTATTCATATACAATATTTCCTTCCCAACTAGATCCTAATCGCAACTAGAGTTTTCGACGGATGTACACGTTTCGGGACCTTTAGAATACGAAAGCACTATTTTTAGCGTGACGTCTGTGTTGAAGACCCAGACCGACCGGCTCGTCAGCAAGGACATGAGCAACCGATTAGTCGGCCGGTGTGACGTCTGTGTGTGTGTGTGTGTGTGTGTCTGTCTGTCTGTCTGTCTGTGTAATGAATGTATCCACTCTAAATAAAAACTTTTTTTTGCGAAATGGCCCGCAAAAATTGCATGTATCCACTCTAGCTGAAAAACTAATGGGCCGAATTTCACAAAATTCGGTAGATAAGTCGCTTGTGCGCTACTTTGGTGCTGATTAGATTTTGATATGATTCGGAAAAAAATAACCTGCCTTTTTTAGCGAAGTAGCCCTCAAAAATCGTCAAAATCTAAAGTAAAAAAAACTACATCTGCTCAAATATATCCATTAAATGCTTGATTTACACGTGATTTTTAACGATGAAAATAATAATACCAACCCCATTACATTAGGACCAGCCGTTCTCGAGATATTTTAGTGTTTTCGTATTTTCTCTATGCCACCTTTGAAATTAAGTCAAGTTACCAAAGGAGAACGAAAATTGAATTAAAAGTAAATTAAATTTAATTAAAATAAAGGGAACGTGGATATAAGTCTTCAGGGAAAGTCATGTGCTGCCCACATAAGATTTTAAAAATATTATATTCATTTCTCATGGCAACCCTTTTCAAAAATCACTAATACACGCCAAATTACTTACATCTATACAAACAAACCTCCAATACATGTACTCCTTTACGACGAGTGTAGCTCACTTGTTGTCTCTATCGTAATATGTGTACTATTCAATTCCTTGTTTAATTAATGGTCAATCCGAAATATTCTTTTACCATTCAGCGCACCGCAATAATTTCAAACCACAGTCACGAAGAATGCTTTGGAATATTTCTACTACATTGACTCGATATAGTGTTTGTAAATCATATGTCATATATTTATCAATTTATAATTATCTTCCAAGTATTAAAGACCATGAGTTAATTTATTTATATATTTACTACATAGCGAAGTTCGAAGCACGTTAGCTGCCCAACCTATTTAATAAATTTCCCCCATTATCCGTACAGAATAAATCGAAGTTTCCACAAAGGTTTATTGATGAGTGACTGCAATTATCATCAGGAGTAAATAGCTATTTATGCGTTGTAATTATTTAAATGTTTAGCTAAATTGCTATGCAAATGAAATTCCTAAATTATTTAAACGTAAATATGAGAGTGTATGAGTAATTCTATGGTAAACTATTTGGATTCCAAAAACATTAGAATTATGTTCAGATGATTTTATGGAATGTGATTGCTCAAATATTTCTGCAAGGAAACATTGAACATAGGAATCCTTACGAAGAGCAATTAATGATAACTTATTTTGGTATATTTGTAGATAATAAAATTCCAGATGCATCGTAACTAGAAAACACGGTAAATATACGCATAGAATTGCATTTAATACCTTATGTGAGTATCAAACTACGATTTTTTGTACGCTTCTATAAATTATATTTCAAATAGAGACGGAAAAACTGCCATCTAAGTAAATCAGATACAAACAGTGTCAACAGACAGGTCTAAAATCGGTGATTCGATTCTCCACTGCGATAAGATCTCTTTGCAGTGATTGGCTAATAAGTTAACCCAGTTAGTTGGTATTTGAGTGGTACAGAAATTCAAAATGTCAAATAATTTACGATTTTTTGCAGGCGCATCAATTTACAAAGAGTTACATCGAATTAAATTTCTTACAAATTCCAATACAGAATTAGACATTGAAATTAGACAACAGTTCTTCTGAAAGTGACTACAATTGTTTAATTTGTTCTGAATAATGGGACTCATAAAATCGTTAAACCGTGTAATAATCTAATTTTCGTGTCAGCTTTATCAAGGAAAGGAGTAAAATATGACTGACAAATCGTATGTATGGAACAATTTTAACCAGGATAACTAATACTTACTTAATAGTATGGAACAAAACCGGACTTCTATGAAATAAGTAATTACACCAATTGAAATAACACGTAGTATATTTATTGTGCATAATATGTGTAACTTAAGGTCTTTTCACCGTGATCAAATATGTATCTAAAGGTAATAGTATTTAAAGAATTGTTTCTAGAACACAAAAATTACTGAACACACAGTATATAAAAGAAAGGGGAATCTAAAAAATTGAGCGAATTAAATATCTGAAATTTTTTTATAATTTAGTGTAACATTAGATTAGAAAGAAAAACAACTTAACACGTGTATGGATCTTCGTTCCTGTGAACAACATGCGTTGATTTATATTGCACCTTCCGAGCTTATCAACATGTGACTATCTTAATCTGTCACCACACAGTTTCATGAAAGGGCGGACGCCACATCGCAATTTTTCTTGCTGCCACTGCAGCTTCCAAATCGCCGGTGAGTGAAGTTATTGCTTGGCAGCTAATCTTCATACCTTTCCTGATGTTTGGTTCCATTGACAGTGTTCCTGTGGTTGGACCTGTGCTGGAAAGGAGATTAGGATATAATACACTTCATCAGCAAAAACCCCAGGATGCCATAAAAGGAAAATGTTTTTCAATTACGTTCATGCAATTACTACTCTATATCTCCGGGTGTATCAATCGGCCTGGATACTGTAAGTGTAAGATTACAAGCAATGCGGTTCTCATTTCTTCTGTGTTGACGGGAATAAAAAATGCGAAACCAGTCAAGAAATGTCGTTCTCTAAATGGGAAGTTCAATTCCATGCTTTATAAACGCCCTTCTAAAGATAGGTCCTCGCCCTGTGTAAACAGGTTTATATTTCAATTAAACTTTTTATTTTTATTTTAACTTAATATGTTCTACTTTAAAGCAATTTTATTTTCAGTTTTGTAATTAAATTTGCTACTCTTATTATTAAGAAATTGAATTTAATAACTATCAGAAAAATATTGCATAAGACTATTTCTTTTAATTTAGTTTATAATTGTAATATTAAATGTTTAGCATAGAATAAAAATATTTTCACTTCTAATATTTGGAATTTCATATAAACTTGTTTTACGTTTGTAGAAATTTTTATTTTTATCCAGTTTGAGATAATTGTACTTAACTCACATTTTTGTTGAAAAAAAAAACACAAAAGGAAACACGATAAAAAATTCCGCGCGATTAAATATTTAATTATAACAGACTTTCATTATTTAATGCAGCAGTATTTTGTTCTTGCTATCGGGAAAAAAAGAGTACACCCCAGTGATTAGTTCTAGTAGGAAAAACCACGATTTCCAATATTTGCTGTTGAGTTCCGGAGAAGCTTTTAGTAAAAATAATTACCCCTGCATCTTCAGTGCAACAGAAGAAAATCGATGATAAATACAATTGTTAGTAAGAAAAGCGACGCTTTTGAATAAAAGTACGAGAGGTTTGATAGTTTAAAATTACACAAATTGTATGGTTGAGTCTCAATGAATTATAATATTTATTATCATAGTTTTAATATATCATTTATAGTTTGTTTAGTATCAGTGGTTTCTTGATATCCTTCTACCGTAAGGATATTCTTCTCTATTCAGTAAAATTTCATTTCGAAGACAAATTGAAATGTTGCTGAATTTACCGATTGGAGCTGAAGAATGTGAATCATGATCTAATACTTCCTTTAAGGAACCATTCATTGGGAAATTAGATAACTATTGTTTTGAAGGCAGTTTCATCACTCTACCTCAGACCAAAAACAGTGAATTAGTAACGGCCGTTAAGACCTCCTCAGGTCTTAACTTTGATCCTAACAACCTCATGGCTAACAGAGAAGTCATAACAACAGCTTCACAGCAGATTTAGGATGACACAGTTTCTAGTAAGAATATGAGGTAAATTAGTAAGTATGAGGTAAATTAGTAAGTATGAGGTAATTGAGTATGAGGTAATTAAGTAAGAGGACTGAAAATGCCTTAAAAAATTGAATTACCCAAATTCCTTTATGGCTGCTTTCTTTGGGGAAGTGTTTAAAGCCCCTAACGCATATCTTAGATACTGCAATATAAAGTGACACAACTAAAAACTCAGAGTAGCTTTGACGTCCAAGGCAAGCACACAGAGAACTAAGATTTAAAATACATCAATTTAACAGAAAATAAGTCATACATATACTGGTTGTATAAACGAAAATGTCTGTATACAGGAAACATACATAACACTTCACAACCCCGTCCAGTTTAATGAACTTAAAAACACAGAAATACGGTACTTTGTGAAATACGTGACTTTCGGGATTATTCGTAGTTACTACAATAGTGGCTGAAGATTCTTACCAGCTTCCTAAGATGACGTTGGTAGGTTTCAGGCGGGATCCCACAGTTGCTCAAATCCATGGGGATCTTAGCTAACACACACTTCAGGCAATTGCAACTCATCGCTAATCAAACGTCCAGACCGAGGATTTGATGCTTAACTTAAGGAACGACGGCGGATCATGCGAATGCCAATATCCATCCTCACTCAGATCCGAAATTTCATCCTGTTCTACCACCAGAATTGCAGAAATTTGTTATTCTCTACCTGAACCAGTAAGAAGTTGTTAGTATAAAGTAATTCATAAATTAGAACGTAAACAGAGGGAAATCATAACCAAAGGTTATAAATATTTCGCAGGTGTTAGAAAGTTTTTCTCCCACAGGTATCAGTTTTATGTATGTTGAATATGAAGAGTGTCAAACAGTATCTTAAGATAACCTATAACGTTAGGCCGACTTTTCAATTTAGTCTGTATAACCGATTTTACAGAATAATTAGAACACAATTTCTACGCTGCTCGCGACTAGAGGGTAGAAATCAATTTTCAACGGAATGCTGAAGATGTTATGCAGGAAAGAACCAATAAATATTTTAAACTAGTAGCAGATTCAGACATGAAAAGTGAAAATTTGTATACTCAAAAAATTTATAGTTATATATTTAAAAAATTATATCAGTAAATTATTTATAAAATGTTATTATATTGTGCATTTTAGTTGTAGTCATGTGATATTTAAGAGTCCATTTAAGGAGTCTTAAATAAAATTTAAAATTTAATTGCATTGTAAATTTTATTTTTCAAAACTTTAATCATAAGTTATGCGTATGAGCAACATATATCAAAATAAAATATTAATATATTCATGTAAATTATACAATTTTCCCAAATATAAAAATATGATATAATGGAATTTGTTGCATGGGAATTATTTCTGTTTAGGGCACTTTACGATTCCTGAGACCCTTTAAATAAACATAAATTAAAAATATATTAGTAGATATGTGATGAATTATGCGCATTGAATTTTTGTTCAATCAGACTTCAATTTGTTATTCACACTTGATGGAAGTATTATTTATTCAAATAAAAAGCATGTTTTGTAATTATAGGTGTAGCGGCTTAACTATGCGACGAACTCTTAATAAGTTTAATTGCTTTGGATGACAGACGAGCATTCGATAACACAGTCGACTAGCGGCGTAACTAGGAATTTCCGTCCCGTAAGTAAAATATGTTAAAATAAGTTAATTTGGGCCACCAAAATAAAAGCATTAAAGAAAATCCTCTTATTTTAGGTACATTTTTATAAATGAAAAAGAAAATGATATTTTCTTTAATTTCTATTGTTTTTATTTTGATATTATTCTTTTTAAAGCTCCACGAGTATTAATTTTGTCAGCCATTGACAATTAATTGAAGATTATTACATATGTGCTGAAATAGTTTGAGAAATTATTAAACGTTTCATATTATATGAAGAAATCGTTGGAATCTATTGACTATTTATGCTTCGTGTACCATACCCCATTTTGAAATGAAGGCAATCGCAAAGTGAATCCGTTGCTGAAAGCATGTGCATATTTGGCCTCTTCCCGACTTCTACCTCACGCTTAATAAGGTCCCGTGTTTTTTAAACTTTAAAAAGCATTTTTATTTACATTTACCCATTAATGCATATTTTATGTTGTTGTTGAGACCCAGACCATATTTTATGTAAAATTGTTTTCGTATTTATGTCAAAAATCAGTTAAATTAGTCACAAATGGTGGAAGTTGGTCAAATTATTAGTCAGATATCTTAGCTTGATCTGTGAATATGTTTCTGTACGCATTATTTAACCGTAATTAGTATTAGTTAAGCTACAGCAGTTGACAATTGATGAGTTGGAAACAGTTTCATCAAAGCCGTTTCCGGTGGGCCATTAGATATTATTTCTGTTGAATCTACATTGTGGAAGCTTTCGTACATAAAATTTGCCTTACCTTTGCTTTATACATAGGAAAAAGAATACAAATTCTCACGCAAACATAGTGAGCTTTGATTGAAAACCTAATCATAGACCAACAATCTCATCACCACTGTTGTACAGTTGGGATAAAGGCAGCTGTATTACGGTAATCCATAACTTTTCTAAAGATACCCATAGTTTTGATGAGATTATTCATCCTTCAACTAATCGTGTTTGATTCTGTAAAACATCACTGATATTATTAGAACCAATTCAAGTCATTTCTATGACAGTCGCAGGACCCACTTGTAGAGGGGTGTTTCAAAATTTTGAGAACACTCCTTCAAGCAGATTCTATGTGATTAGTTCAGCTTCGTGCAATCTGAGCTAAATTTAAAAGATATTTAAAGCCAGTTGCGAAATTGAACTAACTTTGTCGACCATCATGGAAATTTACAAAGTTGTGGCAGTTAATAAATTTTTTTATCAGCGATTATTGTATACTGAAGAACACATAATAATCGGGAAACTGATCCATAATAATCTGCAAAATAATTTTTATTCAAAATATTTCTTTGAGTGCCCGGAATTTCCTCTCAATTCCGTAAGTTAAAAACCTAGGATCTATCTGGTAAACCATCAATGAAATTCTACTATTATTTATCTACTAACTTATGACCCGTTGACCCGGTGCAAGATATCGTATGTGTCCGTTCTGGGTCTGCCATAGAATTTACTCATTTTTCAAATCTTTGCAATCCCTTTTAGTTGTGCGACAGTTTGTTTACTGCGAGACCAGGAATTGAGTTCACACCAGATTTAGGTGAGACAGTTTTTCTCTCCTTATTTATGTTTTTCTGCAATAGCAAACAAAGCATCAGACTTGGGGACGCCAGTTTTATGGCACCCTGACCCAAAAGGTCAAAGTAGACAATAAAACGTGGAGGCCAAGAGGAAGCCACCAGAGGCCACAAGATTGATCAAAAATGTAACCAATATGTTAAATATCTGGGCGCATTGCCCAAAGTCTGCCAACCAGAGTCAAATAGGCATTCCAGATCTCAGGCAAACGGAGACGGCAACCAAGAGATGATACTACACAACTGCTACGAGAAAGTCAGTAGTTATGAAATTAGTTATGAAGATAGTCAATTAGTATGTGAGAGCTTACGCAGAGATTTCGGAGAGAACAGCAATAGATGAGAGATAATTCCAGAGAGTAAGACGTCAATGAGCAGAGAGACTGCCGTGATGATTCCATAAGAATGTGTGCCACAGAATAGTCCAGAGATAGTCCACAAAAGTGTCCTAATATGCAATTCTACGACAGTCGGAATCCAAGGAGACTTTAACAAAATGAACACAACCAGTACCATATTTCCAGTTGGTACCAGTACAGTGTACAATGATGCAAGCGTTGTGGTCAGGTATGTGCTTATTAAATATCGTAGCAGGTCATAGATTACGTTGATAATAATAACTGATCTCACACTCGTCAACTCTCCTCCGCAAATAATTTATACTAATTGTTGTAAAGAATGCAATAATTAAGAGAATGTTCTTAATAAATTATTTTATTTTAAAGTTAACAATTGTGCAATTAATTGAGTAGCATTTTGTTAATTAATACTGTATTACAGGAACTCGCACTGGAAATAAAATATGGTGGGTTTTAATAGCGCCAAACTGCAGTGTGCATATAAGACAAAATATTAGCATATATTTAGACCTATTGATTTAGATAAGATTGTTTGTAATGGTTGATTACCATTAATACCGCATCTTTTAGAATAAAACATTTAAGTTTATTTATTCTGAGTTGCGTTGATTATTTACTAATACCGCTTTAACCATCATATGAGAATTATGTAAAAGCATATTAAATTGAATTATATATACATGGTCGTAAATATTGGACATAGTGGAACTCATTAAATTATGCATTGTGCAGCTGATTACCCTCCAATTTTATCATCAGCGCGAGTTCTGTAAAGAAATTAACATACTAGTAAATTAATTGCACCATTTTAACTTTAACAAAAATCATTTATTAGCGACATAGATCACTTAATTACTTAATTACCACAATTATTCCTCTTATTCGCGCCGGAGAGAGACAATGTGTGACCCTTAGTTAAAAATGCCTAAAATGTATTTAAGACCTTCAACAATATTTAATGGAAACATACCTTCACATTCGGCTTCTGACCATAGACCACAATTATTGCATCAGCATATCGGACTGGCCGTAACTGTAAGTGTTTGGCTGCAACGCATACTGAAAATTGGACTGCAATTGATCTAGCTATTTTTTGGAAACTCTGCGGAACACTCTACAACATTTGCGTAACACTTCTCAAATGCATCTCTCTACTGTGCTGTCTCATGAAAATACTCGGGAATCGCCATGGCATTCTGCCCTCTTGTTTCGGACTTTTCTAACTACTTCATCACTTGTTTTATAATTACTAGCTCATCTTCTCGTAGAAGTTGTGCAATATCATCTCGTGTTACCGTCTCTTTGCGCCTGAGATCTCACACACCTCTTTGGTTCCCGGCCAGTCAACTAGCATCTTATACCCTAGGGTGGGTCTTCCACACCTCTTTAGTTCTTATTGGTAGCCTTCAGGGCGAAGCTACAAGCATTTTCTCAATTGGTCAGCCTTTTACCCAATACCGTTGCTCCACCTTAGCCTTAGAGTCCTTCGACCCACCTGTCTTGACGCCCCTAAATTAATGGCTTCTACTGACCTTTGGATCAGCGTGTTGTAAAAACTTGTGTCATTTCCTCTGAAGCATTGTTTGCTATTGCAGCAAACCATAAATGTTAAGCATAAAACTGTCTCACCAAAAACTGATGTGCTATCAATGTCTGGTCTCACACAAAGAACGCAATGTGTTTAATGTTTAATGTTATAACGATCAATGAGTTATATATATATATATACGATATTTCGGCCATGGTTTAAATAATTTAAATAAATGTTTATGTTAAAGTTAATAATGCGCTTTGCATTGTAATTTATAACTTAATTTGTTTTACGGCGCCACATTTGCAACAGTAGCAATATGAATACCCATTGTTGTAAGGCATTTAAAATGCAGTCCAATAATCAGCTTCGCTTTTGTTGA
The DNA here is from genome assembly GCA_951213105.1 of Amaurobius ferox. Lineage (NCBI taxonomy): Eukaryota > Metazoa > Arthropoda > Arachnida > Araneae > Amaurobiidae > Amaurobius > Amaurobius ferox. Next base: position 118,235,598 of record OX578134.1, read on the forward strand.
AACGACTTTAATATTAATAGTAAAATGTTTAGTCATTTTGTTGTAAGAATTGATCGCCTACCAAATTTTAGATTCCTAGATCTTACGGTTTTCAAGATAATGTTCCTGGACATCGGATATCGCTTGATAATTATATATATGATTTTGTGTTTTTTACGAATGTGTACTATCATAGTTATTTATCAATGATTTCAGCAATAGAAATGAAGCTTTTAACAGAATTAGGCATTTCACCAAAAAACCTTCATTAACTTAAAATATATTAATACTAATAAGGTTACAGCATTCATGTGGCATTCAAATCTTGCATAAAAACAGAAAATAAGTTGGGTCAGATTGAAATATGTAATGCTCTTATGTCATGTTATACGTGTATATCATGACATAAGAGCATTACATATTTCAATCTGACCCAACTTCTTTTCTGTTTTTATGCAACTTTTGAAAATAAAATTTTAAAGGATTGTAATAGCTTTTGGACAGAACTTATTCCACCCCAAAATGTTTAAAGTTTGTAAAGAATTGAAGTACAATGCCAATAACATCAAATTACTAATTTGAATTTTTAAAAAGTTATGTACTAAACGTGAATTTGCGTACGAGCAAAAAAGTTAAACAAAATGTAAATGGTTGTGTAAATAAAATAATAAAACAGACTGCCGTTTAAGCAATACTTGGATTTTCTTCCTTGGATTCCGTAGGTGGAGCACTTGCTGGCATTGAATGGTTAAGCTTGCATTTGTATTTTACCTCTGGGTTTGGTTGCACTGAAGAAGTATTAAAAGCATTCCTAAAATGATTATATGCTTTAATTATTTTTTGGTGCAGTATTTTTGGTGCTTTTAGTTACGCTGTATTTGCTTTTTTACTTCTATCTACATTCTATTTACATTCTGTCATATGGAGAATTCGAGATTTTGAAGGATAAGTCCCTTTCAAGACTTCACTTTAAATGCATTTAAAGTGTTTTTTGAAAATATGTGTATGTGGGTGTGTCTATGGCTGTGAGGTGTGCGGAGTTAATGTACATACCGCTATTTAAATTTCTTGTATGTATACAATGCATAAAAACCAGATCACAATTGAATTTTAATTAATTGCATTATTAAATCTCAAATTATTGGGAATTTAAGTGTTTTAGAGTTATTTCGGTTGTAGAAAATGATAAAACATGTAGGAACATGATAATTTCGGCAGCAATGGTTGGGGGGTTATATATCAAAATTATGGTATTAATACATCATATGTTTCATTACAAAGGATTCCAACTTATTGGCTTGATACACTTGCTACCAACTTAATATTTTATTACATTTTCTTACAAAATATTTTAAAGTAATAACCTGAGAATGAAAGCTAATAAAATATATGATTTTTATTCTGATATTGATAGTGATGGGAAAAAAACCCTAAACAAATTGGAATATGGAACGTATGAGGAAACCCAAAATGGATCATTCCAGAAATTTTGTTTTCAGAAAGATATAGTTTACTTTTATTTTAACAGATCACTGTCCAGATAGTGTGATTTATTCGAAGAATATTTGCAGTAATGATGCACATAATGGTATAATTTAATATTTCTAATAAACAAGACAGTTTGGAAAATCAGCTTATGTAACTACTACAGTAAGCATTAATTAAATATAGGTTGGCACAAACTGAGCGAGAATCGAAATTTACTTAGTAATTATTATAACGCGATCGGAATGACTTACCTTGAGAGCTCTACAAAAGCCAGACTCGATGTCATATTAAATTCCCCGTGTACTTTGAAAATGAATGCTCTGTCCATAAATCAGGAGGTATTTCCGTATTTATTGCTTCAACTTCGGTATGAAGGATTTACCTTTGTAGCAGTAACTGTTTAATTGGTTTGCGTGTGAGAAGTTGCATTTGTACCATGTTCGCCACACTGTATTAAAATTAGTAATTGCATTGATTTGGACGACACCGTGTGACGAAATTAATGTTTGAATAATTTTATTTTATATATATGTTTGGACACTAAGTATAATTCCAGAGATTTGCGTAAAATTTGTTAACGTTGTGAAATATCAGGAGGATGCAAAGTTGATCATTGGATATGAGACTATGGAAATAGGAAGAAGGCGAGAGTTTGCATATGTCAATTCAGATAAATACGAGCTAGTGTAAAATACCACAATGCTCGTCTACTTATAAAATGGGCTAAACGCAAGAGAGAAAGTTGCTATAATAAGTAGTTGGAGTTGCTTATAGTTGAGGACAATTACAAACTAATCTGAAAGGTAGGAACAATATGTGATTTGCTTTTTATACAAATCCAAATTGAAAGTTTTATTCAGAACCAAAACTATTAAAGAAAAATTTTCTTTTACTTTTTTTTGTGGATTGCATTTAATTATAGTTATTGATACCTTGGGAAATACTATTATTTCCACTACATTTTACTTTTTAGAGATCATTAATAATTGTTCTAAGATAGTATGAATATTTGAATTTAACACAAACTTAATTCTTAAAATGACAAACGTAATTAGTTGTATTTTATTTGTTTCAATAAGTTCGGTTGTTTCTAAAATTTTATTTAACTTTAGCTATAGAAAAACATCAAAATGTTTTTCTATATATTTCATTATTTATTTTCGAAAGTATTATATTTATAGAAAAATGCACACTTTTATTTATAGATATTTGTTCAACATTTGAAAAAAAGTTCACCTATGTAAACACAATTATAAGGGAGGAGCAGCAGTTTGAAAAGCATTTAATTTTTAAAATGTTAAATTAAAATGAATTTTTGCATTTGAAATAAAATGCTTTTCTTCCCGCATTTAGTTGGTACGGCATAGAAATAATAAAAAATTACCAAAATTCATTTTAAAAAATGAATTTTGTATTGACAAGTAACTTAAATTCAATGCTAATGTTTATTCACTTATGCATAAAAGCTCCTATACTTGAGGCATAGCGAACTTGCATATTTTTCCTTTGAAAGCTGTTCCTGCCCATTTACCGCATTTTGTCTTTATACCCCCATTATGTCCATTGAGTTATATATTCCATATTAAACTTTATTAATAATAAATAATTGCAATGTTGCTTTATCAAACCAATACTTTAAATTTAAATAAACCGGTTCCAATGATTACATTTCAAGATTTTTGCTAGTGTGTTCGAGTTATTTGCCTTGTTACAAAATGAGACCCATGATCAACATCTAGCGTTTTCCGACAGTACATCTGTCTCTGAAATATCGCAGTGTTACTCTTCAGCTACTCATAGCAAACTGTCATTAAGACACTTTTGCAACACCGAAATTGCAATCATTTAAAAAAAACAGGCCTGCCCTATTGGTAACCAACAGTCTACCCTTTAATCTCTGCTAAATAATCTGCACGCCGCACTTTTTCATCATGTGCCATCAGAAAGTTCATATACACATCGAGGCTCTTAAATCGTGAAGTATGATCGACGCTGTGTTACATGCGTACTGCAGAGTCCACTCTATTACATTAATTAAGGAGTGCATACACTATTTTGCAGGTACGTATGTGATTATTTGTAGGGGTGCATTTTGCGGGTAAGAAGTTACAGTACCACACGATTTGAAACACCGCAATTACGTAAAGGAGAACATCACTTAATATACTTATGACACATTAAAAATACAGTCGTGATTTTTAAATGTGTTTGCTTACAAAATACTTTTACATTCCTCAGTTAAGTATTGTTTTGGGTCGAAAACGACTTTCGGCTAAATTAACAATCTAAATGTTTACAGAGCAGCGATTTTGAAAACCACACTGCCTATCATAACATGCTTCTGTTAGTTTGTCGGCTGTCTGTCTGATTAAATTCAGTGAAACCACTTTTATTCGGTACATTTAAAACGACACTATTCCAGAGAGATAAATACTTCTCAGAATAATGACTTTTATTTTAGCGAAATCAATTCCCTTGTAATTTTAAATTTTCCAATTAATTTTAAACGTAAACAGATCAAGTTCATGGATAATTTAATATGTGTTTACATTTAGAAATTTTTCACAAAATCTTCGATACCAATATTTAAAATTTTATGGAAATGAGCTAAGGCAGAAAATGAGTTTAATTTTAGTGATTATCACGCTTGTAAATTAGAACTCTATTCAATAAACAATCGTATATTTCACAAACTGAGATTAATAACATTACTCGTTATTTGTAAATGTCTACAATATGCTGAATATGATTCATTTCGGTTAATCAGTATAATGTAGAAAAACTTTAAATTTGCACATCTAAATCATCTTCTTCATTATTACCATTATGGGATGGAGCAGAGTATTTTCTTGCTTTCAATATACATTCTGCTAAGATTGCCTAGTTAGAGCAACTTTCTCTCAGATATATATAAATATATTTTATGGATTACAAAATCTTGGATAAGTTTGGAATAGCGTTTTCGTGCAATTAGAAAAAAAAACAGATTCATGTCCTACTAGTATTAAAGTCTGTCAGGAACAGAGAAAGAACCGCTCTTCGAAAATTAACTTGAAACTGTTTCGATATTTTTTGTTAATATAATCGAATATGGTCGTGGGTGTTATTATATAGCTCGGATATAGTCGTTAGAAATATAGTAATATAAAAAATATAGTCGTATAAAAATGATGAGCTAGTTACTGTCACGAGTGCAAAGTTCTAAGTCACTGAAGTGCTTTTTAAATGTTTGAAAACTAACTAATAAATCTGATGTGGGCAGCACATGACTTTCCTTATGTAATGCATAAGTTTATTACTTCTACAGTAAAAAAATAGATTATTACTATAGTAGATATTTATATTCTTTCCAAGATATTAAATTTTCGTCAATGAGTCGTCATTTTCATTGATTTAGCCGCATTTTTATCCATTTGGCGAGTTTCTCTTTAATTTAGCAACAATGAAAAAAGTCACCAAGTTGACGACATCCCAACAAATTCGTCGCCAAAATCTCGCCAAGCGTTGTGGACGGAGAACTAACTAATTTTTACAGCAGATAAATGACTATTGGCGTTCAAATACAAAGGTATTACTCAAAGTATCTTTTTTATGAATGGAACGAGCTAGAGAGAGATCCACTAGAATGGTGTCACAAATTTATTGCACGGTATTACATATGAAAAGTGAACATGTTTCTCAGTGGGAAATATTTTTTTTATTTTATATGATTTTTTGATAATTTTTTTTAAACATGTGCAATATCTCGAGAACAGCTCATGTTAGCGTTCTAAAATTTATGTCAATCGTTTTCTAATGAAAAATTACATAAGAAATGTCTATTGGCGTAACTTTATTGGAGGTTTTGATTTTTTGACGAATTTTTCAAAATTTCACTCGAAAATTTAGGGGAGTTCTGAACATTCGATTGCGTATAAAAACAATAGGCTTCCAGTGTTTACGGATTGTAATTTTTGACCTGAATTTCATTCGAATCGGTCCATTTGTTCGTCAGTTATCGTCTCCAGAGTCTCACTGACACCCACACACACACACAGACATCACTTCAAAAATGTTGGATTCGTGATCAGGGATATTTGAAACGTGCTCTCCCGTCGAAATCTCAATTTCGAATTTTCGACCCCATCACAATAATTGCCTTATATATTATTGTAAAGGAAAGTAAAAGCATTTTCACTGACTCCCCTCAAGGGGGAGTAAAAAGTCATAGCTCATTTGATTCTCTACTGTAGTCGCAGCAAATCGTGTGCAAAGATTCAGTCGCCTCGATCACACGGGGAGCCTTCTGCCGAATCTGCAAAATACTTTTTAAAACTCCGATTTTTCCATTCCTGAGGGAAATGAAAAATGCAGCTTATTTAGGTCCTGCCCTTGGTTAATATTAATGTATGGAATTTTTTGTCTTCTAAGTCAAGTGGGGGGGGGGAGTCTGTAATAACACAAATACATTAGAAAATTGTTGCATATCATATGAACATTTTTACAGAAAATAATCAAAATATTATAGATAATACTATATTGTACTTCACCAGAATAACAGATTAAACATTTAAGTATACAATTTTTTTCATCATTGTGATAGGCAGCTGTTTATAAATAAAGCAATGTATATGATTTGCATCTTACTTGGTGCATTATTATGTATAATGCAATCATAAAACCTAACAATAGCATTTGGAAAATCAGCTTCTGTGAATGCGACACGGTAAACACTAATTAAATTTTGGCTGACACAAAGTGAGAGAGAAACATAATTTACTTGACTCAGTAATTATTATAACACGATCGGAGTAGCTTACCTTTAGGGCTCTAGAAAAGCTAGTCTCGCTGCCATGTTCCACCTACTCTGAAAATGAATACTGTATCCATAAATCAGGAAGGGTTTCCATATGTACAGCGTCACACTTGGTTTGATACAAATTTAAGTTAGTAGTAATAAATATTTAATTGGTTTCCGTGAGAGGCGTTTAATTATTAGTCGTTTAGGAAACGGCATGAAATACTGTCGTTACATTGATTTGGAGGTTTAAATTCTGAATCAGAAACGACGTTTAAGATTGAAAAAATATTGTTAAAAACATTTTATATTATTTCTGTTATTTAGATTTCAGAAATTTTGGATAATCGATTTATTTAATAATTATATTTTAAGTGGGCTCATGGTAATTTGAGAAGTATCATAAAAGTACAATCCTAATATTAATTTCTGTTTTAGAAAATAGAATATGATAATAACAGGCCGAATTCTCGTTGAAAATCAACGGTCCCACAATAAGCAACCCACAAAATAACGCAAATTTTTGATTAATTCGCATTTCATATTTATTCGGAAAATGTTGGTGTCCAGAACTCCTTAAAGAAGAAACTATTGGAAAACTGAAATTGCTCACTTTCTTCCTTTCAAACCATCTAGCCGCACATCAAATTTGAAATATCTATCTCATACTGAATGGCGCGAATTTATCATATCATTTTTCGTACGTTTTTATGTGGTGCACCTTCTTGAATGAACATGCAGGACAAACTCTATTCGTCTTGGGTTTTTTATCAAATGATTAGTCTATGTACCAAATTACATGTCTCTATCATATATTAAAGTAGGAGTTTCTTATTTATTAACCAAATCGAACAGTTTGGTGTCTGACACCCCCTAGAGTAGCAAATATTCGAAATCTAAAATTGCACACTTTCTTCCTTTCGAACGATAACTCCATACACCAAATTTGAAGTCTATATCTCATCGCGAACATGTTTTTCTATCATTTCACTTTCTAACGTTTTGCGTGCGTTATCTAACGTTTTGCGTGCCGAACCCCACAAAATTACAGATATTGGGAATTTTCTATTGCACACTTTATTTCTTTTGAACTGTCTATCTATACACCAAATTTGAAGTTTCTATTCCATCGCGAAGCATATTTTTGCTATCATTTCACTTTTGAAACGTTTTCGTTTGGAGTAGCCAACCCTTAAATGAGCATTTTTGAAAAACTCTATTCTTGTATCTTATATCTCATTCTTTTTATCTTATTATTGTCCATATACCAAATATAAAGCCTGTATTATATTTTAAAAGGAGGTGTTTCTCATCTATTCTGAAAATCGAACATTTTGGTTCGTCAGTAAAGTAGAAAATATCAGAAAACTGAAACTACATATGCTCTTCCTTTTGAACTATCTCCCAGTACACCAAATTTGAAGTCTCTATGGCATCTTGAATATGGTTTTTCGTCATTTCACCTTTCGAACGTTTTTCTCTGTAGCACTCCCTCAAACGAACATTTCTTAAAAACTTTTTTGTTTTGAGTTTTTTCATTAAACATTTAGCGCATATACTAAATTCCAGGCCTCTATCAAATTTTAAAGAAGGCGTTTCTCATTTGTTCGGCAAATCGAACATTTCGGTGCACCATTTAGAGCAGCAAATATTTAAAATCTAAAATTGCACACTTTCTTCCTTTTGAATGATTTACCCAAACACTAAATTTGAAGCCTCTATCTCATCCCAAAGTATGCTTTCCTATCAATACACTTTTCGAATGTTTTGATGTGGAGCACACCCTCTACGGAACATTTTTCCAGAGTTTTTTATCAAATGAGCGGCCCGTGTACCAAATTGCAAGTTTTATTGTGGAGCACCCCCCTTAGACGAACCTTTTTGAAACAATATATTCGTCTTGGGTGTTTTCATCAAATGATTAGCCCATATACCAAATTTCATGCCTCTACAAATTTTAACGGAGCAGTTTTTCATTTATTCGGCAAATCGAACAGTTTGGTGTGCGACACCCCCTTAAGTAGAAAATATTGGAAATCTGAAATTGTACATTTTCTTCCTTTCGAACGATTTACCCGTACACCAAATGTGAAGTGTCTATCTCATTGCAAAGCATAGTTTTCTATTATTTAACTTTTCGAACGTTTAGGTGTGGAGCAACCTCTCTACAGAGTATTATCTGAAAATACTATTTTACCAGAGGGTATTATCGAACGACTGACCTATGTACCAAATTACGTCTATTCGGGAATATTTCAAAAAGCGTGACACATAAACATACAGACAGACGGACACTTTTCAATTAGTATATATAGATAGATAGATATTCTAAGTCAGATTTTATAGAAATGATCTGGGCAAATGTGGCAAAAATTACTTTGATGCATGCCTATTAAATAGTATCGCGATATTTGTTTAAAATGCACTAGCTGAATACCCGTTAAAAATCAAGGATTCTACAATAAGCAACTGCTGAATAACGTAAATCTTTGAATAATTCACGTTTCACATTTATTCGGTCGAAAATTTCGGTGTGCGGAACCCCCTTAAAAAGAAAATATTGGATAACTCAAATTGCTCACTTTCTTCCTTTCGAACTATCTTCCCGTAGACCAAATTTGAAGTGCATACCGTATTATCATTTCACCTTTCGAACATTTTTATGAGGAGCACCCTCTTAAATGAACATTTATGAAAAACTCTATTCGTCTTGGATGTTTAATTAAATGATTAACCCATATACCAACTTTTAGACCTATATCAAATTTAAAATTAGGCGTTTTTCATTTATTAGGCAAATCAATTTAATTTTGGTGTGCGGCACCCCCTTAAGTAGAAAATATTTGAAATCTGAAATTGCACACTTTCTACCTTTCGAACAACTTACCCATACACCAAATTTGAAGTCTATCTTATCGCAAAACATGCTTTCCTGTCATTTTACGTGTTGAACGTTTTTGTGTGGGGCACCTCTTCTAGGAAACTTTTTCGAATAATTCGATTTTTCCCGGGGGTTTATCAAACGATTGAGCAGTGTACCAAATTTCAAGTCTCTATTTATTCGGGAAGAGCATAAAAAAAGCGTGACAGACGGAGAGACAGATGGACAGACGGTCAGAAGGACACTTGGCAATTAGTATATATAGATAGATTTTGAACAAAACGCAAGTTGAAATTTGACTATTTTTCACAAATGTTTGGTAAAAAACTAATTTCTTTATATTCCATGTGAAAATCCACTAACATGTAACCAATGTTTGGCGCTATTAAGCTAATAAACAAAGGTACTATATTGAATCCAATGATTCATTAAAAATATATTTTATTGGGTACAAAATAATCCGAAAGTTTAATATGCACGTATCTGACTTAAGTTATTCAAGCATCAAAATATCTTTGTTTTTAACGCTTGAAAAGAAGTTATATTTTTTCATCGATTTCCCCAACTTCTGAAATGTATAACATCTGTTACATGCTATGAAACATATGATGTTAAAAGTTGCACAATTTAAATCTTTGCTATAGATTACTGTTTGTATCGAATAGAATTGTACGGTAATTCTTTTCAGAAAAAAAAATTATTAAAAAATAGATTTAAATAAATATATATATATATATATCTTACTTATATCGCATTTTACATGTCAGTAGAAAAATAAAAACATATTTAACTATGGCAAAATCTAATGAAACGCGTAATTTTAATTTTATTTTAGTAGCTTTCCAAATTATTGTGTCAGCATCATGCTATTTATGATTCAATCGAAACTTTGAATCTAATTTGTACTTTCGTCATCTGCTTTTACGTCACGTCACATGTACAAAGTTCGGGCATAGTTAGACATCTGAGATATTTCACTGTGGTTAGATGCAATATGCATCCTACACCTCATGGGATTTGACCACAAATTATGTCTGTTAAATGTCCTCTTTTCTGCAATAGACCACATTGAGTAAGTGAGATTTATTTTAAGAACATGAAAATAGTTAATATAAATCTGATAACACAGATTGATCCTAATTACTGTATCCATACTTACAGACATTTGCAGGAAAATCTAATGGCATTTAACGGACTGATTTCGAAATACAGAACTGGCTAACATGAAGTTTCAATATGATTCAAATGTTTTACTTTAAAGAAAATATGTCGTTGTCGAGAGGCTGCAGTATATCCACAAGTTTAATTATATATTTCATTTATAACTAAGTAAAAAATATTACACTATATCTAGCACTATTTTCTTTATAGTAGATTTGTCGAAGAATCATTCCAAACGTAAAGTAAACATTGTAAGCTATTGTCAGAAATATCTCACTAAATCTTTACAAACACCAAAAGGCTATATGATACTGCAGTTATAATCGAAATGTTTTAAATCTCTAATATAATAAGTTTTACAAAGCTGCCATCAGATGACCGACTACTTTAGTCTAAAATAGTGGTTATATGACCCGACTTCCTGGTATTTTCTGACTCTCGACAATTATTCCCCTGTATTAGGGCTATTAAACTGAATGAAATATACAGTGGATGAATGTATTATTACATCATATACTTACATCAGTTAATCTGCAATGTAGATTAAGAAAAACTGATGAAGAAAAGAAAAAAAGAAATACTTCAATGATCCCTATTCTTCATGCTGATATACCTAGATATACAGGCTGGCGCAAGAGCGGCCATCTTGACTCATAGTTGAAGCGATTACTGGCCTTGTCGAAAAGAAGGCAAATTCTTCGCCCTTTTCTAGATATCTCGACCGAAACCAAAACATTTTAGACTGCATTCTTGAATGCTTGGTACAATGTTTTGGAAGAAGAAGCACCTATTTTACAGATAAATGGCGTATAAAATATTAGCCATGCCACATGTGCTCTATTGAAATAGCACAAGCAGACGATATCTGGTTGGATACGTTAGAGTAAAAATAGCCGTCGCGTCAGCCTGTATATAATGACTCTTTATTTATTTAAATCAAAAGGATGTCGTAGACTTCTGATAATGATCCCCTTGTTTAAAAAAATCGATAGAATATCGTAATCTATGTAATGTTAAACACCTCGATTTGTAACTGTGTTATTACTACATTGATAAAACATCATTCCCCACAGTCACATCATAGTATCCTATATATTTCTCAACCAACGGTTGCAGTATACGTTAAATGTGATCTCTCTATGTAATATAAACATTAAATATGCATATCTTTGGCATACATTAGACATATGCAAAATTTAGACTGCAAAACTAAAACAAATCTTGAACAATAATTTATAGAAGATGCATTACATGAAAATGCTGAGTTGGAACCCATTGATAACGGAAGCAACGGATTTGAATTCCAAATCTTTTTGGAAGTTCTATAAATACGCTCATGGTCATTTTTACTTTCCTTATATACATAATGTATAAGGAAAGTATTGTGACGGGGTCGAAAATTCGAATTCGAGTTTTCGACGGGAGAGCACGTTTCAAGCATCCCTGATCACGAATCAAACATTTTTGAAGTGATGTCTGTATGTGTGTGTGTGTGTGTGTGTGTGTGTGTGTGTGTGTGTGTGAGTGTGTGTGTCAGTGAGTCTGTGGAGACGATAACTGACGAACGAATGGACCGATTCGAACCAAATTTGGCACAAAATTCACAATCCGTAAACACTGGAAACCTATTGTTTTTATACATAATCGAATGTCCAGAACTCCCCTAAATTTTCGAATAAAATTTTGAAAAAATCGTCAAAAAATCAAAACCACAAATAAAGTTACGCAAATAGACATTTCTTATATAATTTTTCATTAGAAAACAATTGACATAAATTTTAGAACGCTAACATGAACCGTTCTTGAGATATTGCACACTTTTCAAAAAAATTATTAAAAAGTCATATAAAATGAAAAAGAAATGTTTCCTATTGAAAAACATGTTAACTTTTCATATGTAATACCATGCGATAAATTGGGTGACATCATTCTCGTGGATCTAGTTCGTTCCATTCATGAAGAAAGATACTTTGAGTAATACTTTTGTATTTGAACCCCAATAGTCATTTATCTGCTGTAAGAACAACTTATTTCTTCGTCCATAACGCTTGGCGAGATTTTGGCGGCGAATTTGGTGGAATGTCGCCAACTTTGCGACTTTTTCAAATGTTGCCAAATTAGCGAAAATCTCGCCAAATGGATAAAAATGACAATAAATCAATGAAAATGACGACTAATTGTCGAAAATTCAATATCTTGGAAAGAATATGAGTATCTACTATAAGAAAAACCTATTTTTTTACTGTAAAAGTAGTAAATTCATTACATTATATAAGGAAAGTCATGTGTTGCCCACATCAGATTTTTTCATAAGGATTTCAAGAAACAGTACTCTATATAGTAAATCAAACGAAGGTGTGATAGAAACAAATAAAGAAAATTAAATATTTGTTATATAAACAATGACAGCCGAATATGTTAATTATAACGTCCACCATCGTAATCAGCTCAATTTCAATGAAACCAGAATTATAGTGTGATCACTCTATTGAAATGTTTCAGAACAGTCAAGTGCTTCAGCTGACGCATAAATTGAGGTTCTGACTGCAAGTTAGTGCGGACATTCACGTGTGTTTCTGCTTAGCTTTAATAAGTATTCACCGACTAAGGGTTGAACGAAAATGAATGCTTTCAAATGCTGTCGTGGGATATACCTTCAATTTAAAGCACACTACAAATTTCCAGTAATGGACTATAAAATACGTTATTAAATAAGGCAATATAAAATATTGTCAATAAGAGATCATACACCATAATTTATCTTCCTGTACAGGAAAATTTAGATTGTTTTTTCCTAAATATATAGTCAGAATTAAATAGCTACTTTATCTTAAAATGAATAGGTTAAAAGTTACTAAACTATTGATTCCAATTCCTCTCTTACTTTTTAATACATGATAACTAAATTTTTGATATGTGTATCGGATTTATTACCATAGCTTTGAATATAAAACCAACTGTCAATTATATTTTCCAAAGTTATATGTATTTAAATTTAATAGATATCACGTTGTTCGTTTATAAAGTCTATATAGAAGAAGTTGGGTTAGTTCAAGTGTAATCTTTGAAGATAAGGCTCCTAAATATACAGTTTGACACAACCGTCATTTTGACTTCAATCAGTCCAGTCAGTTATCGTCTGCTTGTGATATTTCTATGGCGTAAATTTGTACTAATGATTGATGAAAATAGTTTAGAATGCTTTGATTTCCTTGAGATCCCGAGAAAAGAACGAAGTTGTTATACTCTTTTCACTATATGCAGCAACGACTGTCAAATTTGAGTATATTGGTGAAGATGGAATAGAAAAGATGGCTGCTGTTGAGCCAGCTTGTATAGTTAGGAGTCTTAGTTTAAGGTTAATCATTAAGTGATTGTTTATATTGAATCAGCTGCATCATTTAGTTTACTCTACATCCGAGATTAATACTTATACTAACAACAATACCCCTACGTTGTCTGGGATACATACCTAAATTTGAAAGGAATGTTCCGAATTCACATACATATTCTAGTTGACATATCAGACACTGCTTTCCACTTGCAACATTTATTGAAATATTCCTGTCAAAACCCTCAATTCGCTGTAATAGAATATAAATATAACTGGCAGTCATCTTAAAATGTGATGACAAACTATAATTCTAATATATGTTTAATTTCTGGGATTCATTTACAGAGGAATAAATCGTGTTTCCGGATTAGGATGCAATAACAGACCAGAATACTACTTTTTTATTAGTAGTTTGGAGTCCTACGAAACTAATAAGAATTCAGTTAGAAATGGAAAAGAAATTGCTTTCCTAAATTGCGTTATCGGTTCGGATTTAAGAAGATTATAGTATGCCGACTGCTTGGATAAATCTTATAAAACCATATAATAAATAAATACAAATAAATACCCATGTCTTGAGTTGAAATATCAAGATGTTGGTAATTTTCGCTTATGGTAGAGGAATTTATACTTATTGGACTGTATTGAACAATGAAAATCGGCGTTATATTGATGCTCTTTAAACACTACATATTTATACTAAAGTTTTAGCAACATAATTTTACAGCACTGACAATACCAGCCTATATGAGGCGTATGTAAAGTTAAAATTGTGGTCCCATTGCAGATAACAACTTTCTTACACTGGTTTTCTGTTTATTATACACTTGTCAGCGTGTAATAACCAATACTTTCGATGGAAGAAACAAACTTTCTATGTACCATAATTTTGTGAGCCTGAGAAATAAACCTAAACATCAGACGAGGTGTATTTTACTCGCTTCAATTAGTTTTCTTCAAATTTATTTTATAAATTTTGAGCTTATTTTGATCGAGACAACAATGGCCCAGTCCCCTCAGGGCAATCACTAAAATACCCACAGAACTATTTTCAATCTGGTAAGACTGAATTTGTCGATATACTTATGGTGGTTTGTTGGCTGTTGGGTCAAAAATTTAGATTTAAAATTGCTCAGTCGTACACAGAGAGCTTCTTTATAGGTGTTTTTTTTATTTATTTATGGGGCCATTCAGAGTAGTAGAATGTTATCGAAGTGGCATTTTTTAATGAAATTTAAATGATAGTTGGGGGTTTAATTAAAATATAGGAATGCTTTAGTCTCAGCAGCGCAACACATCGAAGGAGTTAAATGGTCAGATAACTAAATATATGTACATTGATTTCGTGTCGGCGAATAAAATCCTTACAGATCATGCAATAGTATTTCGGTCAATTAAAATGAATATGAAACAATTTTATATTTCAATCTTAATAATTGAATATTTGAAATTACAAAAATTTAAATAGCCCTGCCTCGAATCTATGATAGTAGAAACTGTACATAATAAAAATGAAACTGGCTGAAAATATTACACATATGTCGTCATTTTAAAAATATGATTTTATTGTTACGCTATTTAAAAAAAAATTTCAGTTCTCTATCAAAATTTTAACGATTTATTTACTATTATATTAATTGATATTACGTCCCCATAAGAATGTCATATATATATATATATAAAATTGTAAACCCAAAGTTAGAATGTAAGTAATATATATATATATATATATATATATATATATATATATATATATATATATATATATATATATATATATATATATATATATATATATATATATTCCTTATATATATATATATTCCTTATATATATATATATATATATATGTGCGTATGTCATAAAACGAAAATATACAAGTGTACTAAGTGTACCAAAAAAGTAACTAGACATAAAAGCGCGATGCAGCTTGTAAATGTCGAGAAATACAGCTAAGCAAAAGCTACGAGACAATTATCAGAAAGGTGAGGGAAAAGGACCAACTCTGAATACATAAAAGGCCTAGGGGGATGGTGACTCCTAGTTCCCGGATAATAGTCGACTTTTACACCAATGGTAACACTCCCGGAGCCATATATTTCCTGAGGTCTTATTTCAGAACAACGTCAAAACAGAAGACGAACTCACAACAAGAACATGGAACCGATAGAAATATAATATAAAAAATATAAAATATTCGAAATCGAAAAACTGTCCTTTTTGAAAAAACTCACCGATTCCTCTTTCGTCACACCTCTTACAACACCGCTCAATAAATGATTCGTATGAAATGAAAATTCAGTTATCTATAACGTTGCCAATTATAACTTGAATCGAAGATGCTGTCAAAATCCCTTTTAAAAGCATTGTTAAATTTATTATACAGAGTATTGTAACAATGACGTAGGAATTCAAGAGGATAGAGCTGTACTATAGTCTCCTTGATAAAAACAGTATCACTTTTTATACGATCCGCAGTATAGGTATGCATACGTGCATTACGTATGAAATGATTCACTACAATATTACGAAATATATATATATATATATATATAACATTCTTATGGGGCCGTGATATCCAACCAAGGTATTGTTTTATTCATTATTCTGGTAATGAACTGCAGCACTCATCTTAAGAGGAATACATTGCATTTGGGGGATCTAGGAAACTATTGGGTAACCCGAGAATAACAAGGGAGTTCTCTTAAAACGCCCTTATGTGAATATTTCGACTTTGAAGAAATCTTAAGAGTACCACCACATGAAATTAATAATGCTATTCATAATTGCATTCTTCGGAATATGGGTTTTCGATATAGATCTTTCGTCTCAAAATACTGATGGTAGTGACTTTCTCTTGCAATAGATAATTTTCAGTTCAGAAAGATCCATAATTATTTTGGAAACATATTTCAGTTAGATATTCCATTGTTATTTAGATACTAGTAGCCTGTTGAGAACAAGGGCACTAATAATCAAATAATATCAAATTGCAGCATGTTTACAATAAGTTTATTTTGTTTTAAAATACATGGTATTTAACTTAAAGAATATTCTTAATAGATAATTGGATCAATTGGGTTCGGTCCGGAATCGATAATATAAGTGTGCAAAGTCATAGTGCTTGGAATCTCTGTAAATATCCTCGAGAGTTTCGAAATACTTCTTGACTCTCCTCTATTTTTTTAGCCAGTAAAAAAGAAATTGAAAATCTGAATTCCGGAAAAATAGGTTTATACTTATTTCTGGAATACACTTTAGTTTTATTATTATATTGGTCCATAATTATTCGGAAATATGTTTTAGTGCTATCTATATATTAGTAGCTCAGCGAGAACAAAGAAATTAACCTCATTGTTACAATGTAGAAGTTTCTAATTAGGAATCAATTTTTTGTAAAATACATTAAAACTGCTTGAATTTGTTTGGAAAATTTCAAATTTTTATGTCCAGTAAGACGTATATAATGGCCACTTCAAATATTAATGTTATGCCTAATTTTTTTCGCTCTTACACGGTGTTTCAATAAGATTGCTTGATTAAATATTTCTTGAACGATTGGTTGCAGGCACATAGTCCCGATTTAAGAAATGGCTAAAATATAACAAACTCTCAGATTACGGTATAAATGGTCACATGACATGTTTTAGCAGAAAATGTTCAATATTTATCTATTTATACGGATCTACAACAAATAATATTAAAACTAGAAAATTGTTTCTTGATCATTGAAGAATCTTGTGAAAAAATAAATAGGTTCTCTAACATGCAACATTGTCGTAACATGTAAAATTTGCCACAGTTATACAACTTTCACACTTCAATCCCTTTAACCAAATCAAAACCAAAGACAAAAACATAGATTTCAGGGTCGGATAAAATTGAATTTAATTACATAAAATTCCCTTTCGAAAATTGACATGAGCACCTACCTTCAACGAAAGATTTGTACGGGTCCCAATTATCCGTCGAAATATTTAATGATGTCTCGGGTAATTTTGATCTTTATGCAAATGGAATGGATTTTTATGCAAATGGAACTTTTTTTGGATATGAACTGGAATGAGAATTGGCGTGAACTGGAAAAAATTAAATTTTTTGACTTTTTTTGACCAATGGAAAATATTTTTATAATTGAATTTTGTTTTCTGCTGGTCCCGAATAAATTTTTTTACATTGTACATCTGTATTAAAAAGTGACACTTGATGACAATTTGAATAAGACAATAGTTGTTTTATTCTATTTTCCATCTCTCAGCTATCGGAAACTTCCCTTTTTATGAGATACCCTAATAACCAATTCCATGCATTGGGATTAAATAAGGCTCAATTTGCTACTACATTCATAATTGGGGAAATGTAGTATTTCGAGATGAGACTATTAGGAAATCCATTATCACTTGAAACCGGATAGCTGTCTTAAATCGTATTTTTGTGCAGATTTAATGGCTATAAGGTTTCAAAGGTAGGGAAATCTTAAGAATGATAATTTACTATTGTATGTAAAAACTGGATATCCTGGATATGTATCCCATATATTTTATGGAAGGATATAATTTGATTTGTCTCAGTTTTCTGCATATATAATATATATATATATATATATATATATATATATATATACAAATATGTATGTATATATATACAAATATATATATACAAATATGTATGTATACTTCCGGGCATAGAAAATGTAACACCATGAATTTTTGACCGTATAATTATACAAATTGCGACACAAATACAGCTGGGAGTTGTATGCAAATGATCTGAAATGCAAGTAGATCACTTGATTAGAGCGCAGGATAAAAAGGATAGAAACGGCAGATGAGCCAAGAGTTGTTACTGTCGGTCTTCTACGGAAATCCGTTTTCCATACCATTTTTCATTTCAGAAGACACGTTTTGCTGAAGCGATGCCTCGCCGCCGAATACGTTTCAGCATTTGAATGATCATGTGAGGGGATTAATTATTTTAGGTCTATGTACGGCTGGGTGGTCGAACCGGTGTATCGCCGCTGACACACGCATAGATGCATCCATTGGGCAAGGATTTGGAGGAGATGATTAGAGAAAGGAATGTAAATCGTCTCATTGGTACAGGTCCATCCAGATGTACGTTAGCACTCGTTGATCGACGCATTCAAAGGCATGGGGTGGCTGTCCCGCAACGACGACTATCGACATTATACAGAATTTGCAGTGTACATTGGATGTTCCAATATCAGCGAGAATAGTTTCTCGACGATTGGCTGTAAGCGACTTGCACTCAAACTGTCCTTTACGAAGACTGCAATCGACGACAAGACACCTACGTGAGAGATTGAAGTGGTGTTCTCCTGTCGAATATGAGAGTCTGGAGGAGCCGTGTCAGAGTCTGGGAAAGCCGTGTGAGATTTCTGAAGGAGACGTGAAAACAGATCAAATCATTTTCCGACTGTTGAATGCCATACTGCTCTACAAAGCGTCATCATGGTTTGGAATGCCATCAGCGTTGATAACTGGTCACTTCTGGTTCATATTAGAGGCACAATAACGGCATGGCAGTATGCGGATGAGGTGCTGCGGCCATTTGAACTACCTACATTCAACGGTCGCACAATGTTGTTTTCCAGCAAGATAACGCACGACCACATACAGCAACCAGTAGCAGACAAGCCTTGCAAGGTATCCAGGTGTTTCCTTGACCCCGTTGTCGCCAGATCTCTCACCCATCGAGCATGTATGGGACGTGATTGACCGGTGTTTGACTTCCCTGCCCTCGCCTCAAATACAGAACGACATGAGGAGGATGGTTAAAGGCATATGGTTATGCATCTTATTCGCACGCTCATTGCATCTGTTTCTCGAATGGTTTCTGCTTGTATCGCCGCAGGAGGTGATCTTACTGCCTAACGATTACCTGTATTGTAGTATCCTTCTGGATTAACAGCACTTATTTATACCGGGTGATTCCAAAGTTCGGAGCAAAAGTAAAACTCTATACAAAATATCTATGGCTCGGAGAGACATGCGGTTTACAGATTAATATTCACCGTGGTGGGGAATCTGCGGCAGATAAAGCCATGTAGATGACTTAGGCATGGAGGTGATTGCTCATATGATTGGCCTGCAAGATTCCCAGATCTCACACCCGTGATTTTAGGTATTCCCACAACGAGAAATCAAAGGGTGTGAGATCTGGATTAGTCACCCGGTATATGTCATCTCTGTCTGCGTGCATTTTCTGCGGCGGGCAGTGTATATATATATATATATATATATATATATATATATATATATATATATATATATATATATATATATATATATATATATATATATATATGTATGTATATATATATATATATATGTATGTATATATATATATATGTATGTATATATATATATATATATATATATATATGTATGTATATATATATATATATATATATATATATATATATATATGTATATATATATATATATATATATATATATATATAAGAAGAAAAAGAAATTCAATACAGGTTGATGTCATTAAAACCCAATTTAAACCTTCTGTTAAACGCAATGCTGCCAATGCACCCTATTTGCAGTAATAATGGCTAAATAGATACAAAGATATTGATTTTAGCGTCAAAGAAGGTGTATAGTTAAAGTGGTATAGTGGTATGAAGTATACAATGGGTCTTTTCGTGGTGATGATAGGCTTAGTTGTTGTTTCCATAACCTTTTCCAAGTTATTTTCTGTTCTGTCTTTTAGTGTGTAAGTTGCTGGACTGAAGGCCAATCATCGAGAAAGTACCGGCTACCGGGAGTGTTGCATGGTTTAACGCATGCTCAACCAGATAGTGGGAGTTACAACTCCCCCCGGCCAAAATGGTGGGAACTGTGTCCCCCAGTATCCGGTTGAGCATGCTTTGAATCATGCCCAGCCGGATGTTTACTTGGTGGTACTTTTCAGTATTACCTACTTCAAGTGTTTTATTTATTACTATTTAACTATTTGTTTATATATATATATATATATATATAATACATCAAAATTAATACATCATAAATTTAATACATCAAAAATTCAACATTTTGACTCTTGTCTGCATATATCTGTATTTAGAAATATTATAATAAACCAGGCTCTTAGAATCAATAAAATTTGTGATGAATATTATAAATTAGCGCACTTTATGGAATTATTGAGTACAGCGACTAATAATGCATATCCCCCCAATTTTGTTATTAAAATTATCAACTCAGTGTATCAAATTTCACTCGATAACATCCTAGAAATCATTCCCAATTATAGTGACTAACATACAGAAAAAAAAAATATATATATATATATATATGTTTGTATGTTATATATAATTATTTATTAATTATATAAATAAATAAAAATGAAAAATAATAAACTAAGTCAAAAACATTAGAAAAATCAAAAAATCGGAAAATAAGATGCATTAACATTAATGTTTTGTATTTTATTTTCGAAAAAAAAATGTAACTTTTGTCAGTATTGAAACTACGTTTTGTGCGCCCTTATAATGGTGTATAGTGGCATTCTCGATTATCCAGTTTTCCTATGAATTCTTGTTTAGTAGGAATTTTCATCTATGATTCATATTCAGTTCTGCATGTTTGGGAAGTTGTACTCTGAATTGCTTGTCCAGTCTCCAGCTTAGACTCACTGGACGGGTTTGAGAGTATTTCCGTGAACGTTCGTACTGCCTCCCTGGTAGAATTTCGACTTGTTCATTCCGGTGCTTCTAGATTAAGTTGTTGAGGTTGATCGTGTATACACGTGGTAGAAGAGGAATGATTCATGCCGCATGGTAATACAATTTTCTTAATGTATCCTTTTTTCATTTTTTCATTTTTTGATGCCTGTAGTCTGAGTTTAAGCATTTATAGTAATGTACTATTGCTTAATCTGAAACAGGCATGTGTTTGGGTTAATTAGAATTAAATACTCAGACCTGAAGATGAATTTAATTCTGATTAATCATCGAATTTGGGAAGGTTCTGTTCTTTTCTCTTATCGGCATTATGGCTGTGAATTTGCTTCTATGGTGATGGTAATATTAATTGAATTGTATTTTTATTTATTTTTTATTTTTACATAATTCTTATTATTACATTTCAAATATATATATATATATATATATATATATATATATGTGTGTGTGTGTGTGTGTATACTCGTGTGGGTGGGTGTAGGTGTGTGTGGGTGGGTGTGTGAGTGTGTATGTGGGTGATGTGAGTAATGAAGTGGTGTGTGAGTGTGTATGTGGGTGATGTGAGTAATGAAGTGGTGTGTGAGTGTGTATGTGGGTGATGTGAGTAATGAAGTGAGTGGTTTAATTTTAGAGCAATATATACAATTTTGGTATTTCTTTATATGTATTTGATAATAGGTAATAGTATTTGTCTGAAACTGTTGGGAAATCAATGATAATAAAATGAATAGTTTTCACTTGAATCGCTTTTCTGCGTGAATTTAGGATGGTTATAAAATCTACACTCTGGAGAAATCTTAAACGTACGACCACTTAAAGATCATAATAGTAAAAATTTATTTCTTCGGATATGGGAATTCTATAATAGAGCTTTCATTTCAATTCTATAATGGAGCTTTCATTTCAATTCTATAATGCAGCTTTCATTTCAGAAATATATTTTTTGTAATTTTGTTCTAAAATATATTATTCTTATAAATGATTATATGAATACAATACAAATATAATTTAAATAGTGTTAATTTGATATTAAGTAGAAAAATAAATATAATACTTTTCTTTTCAATTCTGCATTGATTACAGCTGGCATTAAGATGAAATAAAATTTGTTAGTTAAAGTTACTTTATTCCAATCCAAATACTGGTAAAATAACACACAAGCTCCAGGTTGATTATAAAAGAGGGTATGGTTTGAAAATATAGGAGAAGGTATAAGAGTTAGAGACAAGAGGTGGGGAAACTACCTCATGGGTTTCTTTTACCCTTTTTTAACTGGCCGTTAGCAATATCCTTTCACTGCTTCTGCCACGTTTTTTGTCTTGCATGTATCGCCGATCTATCTCTAATGAGGAATGACTGTTGCTATTTTTATGTGAAAATACTAAAAATACAGATTCATGCCTTCCAAACTGCTCTATACTATTAATTTTTACATTATATGCTGCTTTTAACGAGGTTATCTTAATGTTATTATTTAGAAGCAGTTTGAGTTGCATGTATCTGCATTCTTGTCAACATTAGGGCATTATTTACTGTGAGACCAGAATATGTTCTCACATGAGACATTTTTATTTGTATTAGTTATGGTGCCCAGAGCGGCTAACAAAGCTATAGTCTGGCTGGCACCGGGGTTCATGAGGACTTGAACTTTAACGTCATAATACTATAAAATTAGGTGTGCCAGACCAAAGCGGCTGAGAGGGGCCTTGCTATATATGTGAAATGATCATTTGCGACCAGAATTATTAGTTTTACGATGGTGTCTAGGACCGGTAACAATCAGAGCACATACCTTCCAGTTTAATCTTGGGCTTATCATCTCTCCAAGGTTTGAATCAGTCTTGCCACAACTCTGGTGTGTGTGGCTCCTACTCATACTATAATGCACTTGCACATAGATTACCTCTACGGGACACTCAATAACTACTCGTACTTTAAGTCAAAATTCGTGATTATTTTCTTTTCATGTCTGATCTCCATTTCTGCTCCTCGTTGTCTTTCGTATGCTACTGCACTCTCATTTTGTCTATATCTGAAACTCGTGTATTTCGTCCACAACTCTGGGGTGTGTGGCTCCGAACTCTGATTTCTTTCCTCTCATCCAAGCTGTGGTTAAATCGGCGGGGGGGGGGGTAGCTCCGCCCTGCTTCCCCTTGGCGCTCATTGGTTCTTCTCAACCCAATGGCATCATTTCACATATATAGCAAGGCCCCTCTCAGCCCCTTTGGTCTGGCACACCTAAATTTATAGTATTATCACCTTAAAGTTCAAGTCCTCATAAACCCCGGCGACAGCCAGACTATAGCTTTGTTAGCCGTTCTGGGCACCATAAATAATACAAATAAAAATGCCTCATGTGAGAACATATTCTGGTCTCACATTTACCTTGCCATTAATATTACCACAGAATAAATAATATTTTAATTAACATCTGTATTATTTTCAACCGTAGTAAATAATCTCGCACGCCATTTGTATTACTAGAGATCCTTTATTTCTTATTCCGTATTCTTTATTTTAATCGACATGTATATCGTCAACCTTAATAAGTCCTCTCCACGGTATGAATATTATAACAGAATAAACGTATTCACTATTTTACCCGACAGCCGCATTTTTGTCAACCTCAGAAAATTAAATCCCATGCAATTCAATACTATACAGAATAAGTTCATTTCCACTTTTCATTGATATATATATATATATATACATTCTTGTCAATTAATCTTGACCACAGTGTGCACACTATTTCTTCCCTTTATCACATTCAGTTTCCCCCATTTAGACGGCCATAATCATAAACTGTGGCAGTAAATTATG
The DNA here is from genome assembly GCA_951213105.1 of Amaurobius ferox. Classification (NCBI taxonomy): domain Eukaryota; kingdom Metazoa; phylum Arthropoda; class Arachnida; order Araneae; family Amaurobiidae; genus Amaurobius; species Amaurobius ferox. The sequence goes on from OX578134.1 coordinate 118,259,755, forward strand.
TCTATCACACTAATTTGTCATCCGTAAAATATGCTTGGGTAGCATTATCCTTTCTGCAGAAACCACAATGACTTCCATTTCCCCATGCCCAGGCAATTGCAAGTCCTTAGAATAGTTTATCAACGATCGAATATTTTTGAACGTTTTCTGTCTCCGAAATGACTGTATAACCTTTTGCCATGAACGCCAGACCGCTCTGAGAAACTCCATGGATATGCCTTACCGTTGCGATCCCGGTTTTGATAACATTCACTAAAATAAGATAAATCGTAATAAATTATGTTAAATATGAGTTTGACAGCCCGAGTCTTTTCTTTAAGGTTACAAATAATGTTTTTAGTATTATAAGTCTTATCGTAATGGAGTCTTGTCTGTAATGTAATATTTACGATTTCTCTTAAGAACTGTATAAGATTTAGTAATTTAAAGGCTAAATAGTCTCTATATTAAATTCATTGGAATTTGGCTCAGCTGGACTTTCTCATAATAGTATCTATCTCTAAGTAGCTTCTATTTTTTTTTAATTTAGTTTTCCAGATTTTGCAGGAAAAAATTTGAAAAATATGGCTTGTTGGATCAACTTACTACTTTTAGAAAATGTTAACCTTCATTTTAAAGGGATTGAAAGGCACTTTCGGTTGATACCAAGTTTAATAATGTACACCCTCGTAACTTGTCTGCCCGAGAGGAGCTAATGACGTCATGCATGGTGAGGTAAAATTTCACACAATTACACTACAGCCACTTAACACAGTGTCCCCAGTTGACTTCGAGATCGTGTTAGTGACAACTGAAAGATTAATTACATTGCGTTTAATTAATTCAGAACCCAGAAGATTTTGTAGTCAATAACTGTTATTACACATATTATGTATGAAACAATTGAATAATAAAAAACATTTAAAAAAAACATACCTAATTTGATCTCAGGGTGTACTAGATTAGGAGATAATTGTTTACCAAAATTTAACTGCTTAATTTTATCTAAACTCGAACTTATATTACTAGATTTTCCCAAGCTCATAGCTTCTTTGATATGATTATTGATACATTTAATTACATTAGTATTTATAATTGAAATCCAAAAGACACAATACCTCCAACACTGATGCAATGACTAGTTTATCCTAATTAACCACCTACAAAATTTATATGTGTAGGGCACCAAGGATAGGCGATGAGGAAACCCAGGACATACGGGCCTCAGGGTTTCATAATAATTCCTTTGCAGAAGAATTGAGAGTCCATCAGGGGCTTGTAATAAAGTTCCGTTATGAGATCCACTGTCCAAATTCTGTTTGACTCACTGGGATTCACTGTCCAGGGGATATGCGCAACGGCGGTTACCGGTTGGCTCATCACTGGTTCCATGTCTGGGGAACGTGCGTGAAGGCGGATGTCGGTCGGTGTAAGATCCACCTAAAACGGTACGTTTGCAGGCACCAAGATTATGCCTAATCGCTGGCGGTTAAAATGCTAAGATAGGTCGGGTAACCTACTGCATAGGGGTCCCGCGTGGCGACAAAAAAAAGCGACTTCCGATGCTGATCGATAAGGGTTATCAGAGACCGTCTGGTTCCACTCCAGTTCTATTTGCAGGAAATTGCCTTGGGGCGGTATTGATGCCTATTTACTCCGTAATCCGAGCTCTATTGGTGTAGAGAATGCTCAAACATATAGTGCATAGGATTCCGTTTCCTGTATAAGTGTTTGGCTACCCCTACAGAAATAGCAGGGGTTGCATGTTTCCAGATTTCCAGATTCCTGTAGAATGAAAAAATTGGATCGGCTTCGATCCACCGCCGGGGTAAATGATGGAAAGTGAGACCCTCTCTCATAAAAATGAAAATGGAGTCTGACTTATACTTTCTAATTTCGGATACTTTCACATTTTGTGGTGGATGGAGCAACAATTTGGCGCTGAGTTTCCGCGTCCGTTTATTTGTTGCAGTACTTGTACGCAGAAATGAGTGGTGCGAATGCCCTAACTAGTTATTGGATTACGGGATAAAGTTCATTTTTATATCTGACTATCATTCCCGATGATATGCGGGTTCCCAACTGCCAAGAGGTCTCGTTTGAACCTCGAAGTGACTTAACACTTGACAGCGGTCATAATTTTCAAAAGATTTGTCGTTTCAATTTTGGCATTTATTTCGACACCTCGTAATTGAAATTTTATAACCTCTGTCACATGTTATTCATTCTTTGCCGCTGAACTGTGTCTTCGTATATGTGAGGAGGCATTGTGCTAGCAATTAGAGCGTACAGTAAATTTTGACTTATTTTGAATTCATCCCTCCATATTCATGGGTCGATCCCGGTGAGCATACATAGTGTATGTACAGCTGCAGAAGAAAAACGTCCCACCCTCTGTTAATCGAGCATCGTTCATCGTAGAGAAAATTGAATGATGCCATTCGATTAGGAATAACATCCTAACAATTTTGAACATCCGCACAAACTTTGAAATTTTCAATAGCAACACTCAAGTTTGACAACATAGTTCAAATCTAGAGCAAAATTAAACCTGTGATAACAAATTTCAAGTCATTTGGGTGAAGCGGTTTTGAGTTGTGAACATGTATAGTTCTGAGCTCCTAATGTTAAATTAGTTTCCAAGACATCCATTCATATCTTCTGTAATAATTATCTGCTCACGCTGCTTATTTGTATGACGTTACTACTAAACAACACAAACACATTTACGTGATTTTTACTTTTGTGGAAATAATTGTTTGTATGAAATATTAATTATGAAATCAATAATTGAAAAAATATGAATACAAACCTGGACATGTTTTGATAAAAATCGATTCACAAAGACTTTTTATTTGCTTATATAAAATTCGAGGTCTTTCCTCCATCTATTTCTTTCGAAATGTTTAAATATTAATCATCACGATGATTTTAGGGATCGTATATTAGTTTAAAAAAAGACTAATTTGAAAAAGTTATATTAATTGTAAATTATATTAATTGAAAGTTATATTCATTGTAAGAAAACGGGCATTTATTTTTACCCAGTTTTAATAAAAACTTTGTATAAACAGTGTTGTATAGATGCAACCTAATCAACGTAGTTCTGCTACTGTATTGAAGGGTGGAAACGTGTGTTGTTATAAATGGGATTTATTTATGTTCCCGAGCTACTGCGAGTTGAAATCGCCCACAAAATGTGATAATTTATAATAAACAATATTTATATAAAACAATAACAAATTATAAAATTATGTGATACTAAACACCAACAAGACTTCAAGCGTGATTGATAATGACGGAGGTTGCACACCGTATTGATATTTTTAAATTCGTCCCCAAGTTCCAACGGAGTTGTTTTGTCGCGTGATCTGCAGATAATTGTTAGTTTCATAAATTGGTTTTGAAAAAGCATTATAAAATAACATTTGAAAATAAACATTTCATTCTTCTTTATTTCTTCTTTCTTTTATTGACCCTGGCACGAATGCCCCATTTGTTTTTAGCAGCGTACCCAGTACGGTTTTTTACCCCTAATAATCGTGCCCAATTTGAGGCTCACATAATCCTACCCATTACAAGCCCATTGCCTTAGTAACACGCATACACACAAGACAACACTATATCCAGCCATGAAAATGCCCACCCTCTCATGCAGAAGTCGAACCTGTGACTCTTTGGCCGTGAGGTAAGCCATAATGCTGATTGTCAAGAGGATAGTTCAATAATTTGCAACAGTGCTGTGGTCAATCAACGAAACATCGCCCTTCAAATTGCGGTTTTCAGTATGGAGCTGATCCCCGAAAATTGCACATTCCGGAATATTGAATATCTTGAAATATAAAGATAGAAACGTTGTGAAAATTTGAATTTGGACTAATTTGGGGGTCTAGAACTTGTGGTTGACGTCAAAATTGGGTGTTGCCCTTGGAATTTTCAAAGTTTGTGCGCGTTTAAATATGAAAATGGCCCCTTATGCAAATTTTACGCACATTAATTTGTAGAGGATGTTATTCCTAATCGAATGGTATCATTCAATTTTCTCTACGATGAACGATACTCGATTAACAGAGGGTGGGGCGTTTTTTTTTTTGCCGCGGTTGTATATCGTGTAAACATTGTGTTATGCTTCATCATATCACGAACACAAAAATTGTATCGCGACTAATTTTCACTACAACAATTGAAACAGATAAGTTTCGTAATATTGAACTATAAATAACAGCTTTTTAATAATTATGTCAAATTTTGCCCTATATTGTCATCTTAAGGAAATATAAAATGTCTAATAAATTTCGACGTTTTTGCTAGAATTTCAGAAATATATATAGAGTTCTAATTTTTTTATAACAAAGCTGGATTAAAAATTTCGTGAGAATCCATCAATAGTTATGGCACCTATCGTGGACGCAAAAGACCAACCACAGACATACAAGCATTACTCTAAATATAGTCAAAACGTATCCATGGTGTACTAAACTATATATTGGAATCAAAAACTCGAAATCGAATATTTTCGTGAAAACAATTCTTCTATCTACGATATTCTATAGTATGAGAAAGTAAAATAATAAAACAACTACAGATATTCTCCCTCGATCATTTGAAAGAAAAAATCTGTATTTGTGTTATATAAAAAACCCTATTCTAGCATTATCAGATAGCAGTCCATTGAGTTTTTACTTTTTATAAGTGCATGAAAATGATCTCAGGCATTCGACTTTCCAAACTTAAACATGTCGTTTGGACATTAGGGACCAATTTTTTTTAAATATCACGAAACAATCACTTCGTTTGGCTAATTAAAGTTAATTATTCTCGACGCCTGCAATTAACTCTTAAATGAAGGATGTTTGAACTAATGAGACAGCATCTAGAATTGTTAATTGGGCACGAAAGTTGCTATATATATGTATGCATCTACATATGAGTTGAAAGAACTCTGACTACGTTTGTTAAATCGATATATTTATGCTTGGTCCATGATTCCAAATGATTAAAAAAATAGTTTAGTTGTTTGTTTAAATGCAATAAAATGTCTGATGCCCTACAAGCCATTGCCGATAAAAAATATCAATACTGTGGGGAAACCAATTACGCAAATTCTAGCTTTCTTAAGGACACTTCCTTTACAGAAACTATTGATGTTATCAAAACTTAAAGCGTCTTATTATAGATGAAAATATACACATTTTAGTATTTTGTTATTGTGTCTACTTAATGGTTCCAAGCGGTTAGATAATATAGAAGAGAGAAATAACTTTTGGTATTTACCCCCTCCACAAATGTATATTTTTTTATTTAGACACAATTTGAAAATTTTATAAATTGGTTAGTAGTTTCGAGGCCAGGACATTTCATGATTTAGAGTTTTAGAATTAGGTATCAAATTAATTTCTTTAAATATTAAATAAATATTATAATTAGTATACCATTTTTATTTTCATTAGACAAGAAAAATTACTCGCTGAACTACTTTAATGAACACAGGAAGCAATGGGACTGAACTTACATTCTGTTGGACTCATGTGATGTTAATATAGAAAAATTGTTGTTTTCACGAACTTTTTCGAATTCGAGATTTTAATGCCAATATATGATTTAGGATCTCCTAAACACGCTTTGACTACTTTTGGAGTAATGTTAGCCTGTATATATGGGCTCGATATCTTATGTACATTGTAGCTGCCAACAATATGTATGGATTTTCACAAAATTTTATATCCAACTATTTTTAACGTAATTCGCATCACACAATAATTCCTTGCTTAAAGTTTAATATATTTAAATGTTTAAAATTTAAATGCGCACAGTGACTAAGATTAAATTTATTCACTTTTGTCAGTCCAGTTTATCTGACAATAAGTCATCATAAATGCACACAATTTTTTTGAAAATTTTCAAATTTAATGTAAATTCAATTCGCAATATCGATAACGAGCCAGCAAATGTTGCACAATTTCTTCTATATATCTATACATTTCAATGTATTGTGTAAATTTTATTTTAGATTGCAGAATGATTTTTCTTTTAATTCTATGAAAGGTGCATGTTTCCATTAAATTTAAATTTCATTCGTTTAATTCTGAGTCATACAACAACCTAGTGCAGATTGATTTTAATAGGATTTTAACAACAAAATGAATTTTAATAACAAGGAAGGCCAGCTAGCATTAACATTTGTATAAAATTTAAAACTGAAAAACATATGTCTAAATCTCCGTTTTAAAATTAATAAAAACAGCAAATATTGCGTTTAATTTTAATTTTTGCATACGCATCGTTATTTAAGAAAAAATATAATCACATTCTGACATCATATCTCATAAGTGCATCATTATCTCTCTGTAAGTCATTTTCGATGAGATATCCCCTATTAATGTTTCAAACTTCGCGTACAGAACATTTGCAACTACAATTTTAAATAAAAAAGAAGCAATCACTTGGTTTGTATAATTAAAGCTAATAAATTTGTATACTGGCAATTAAACACAAATGAAAATTTTTACCCTAATGAGTGCCTTAAGAATTACTCTAAGAATCATGAAATATTTAGATTGTGTCTCTGCATTTGAAATTAAGCCAGTATCAATAGTTTCTCGTTAATAAAATCACTAAGGTTAGGAGATTCAGGTGATTTCAAATACTTGTATATTTTCTTGTTTGTGTTCCTTGCTCATCGTACTTGATATCATAAAAATTACGTTTATTCTCATACTATCGTAAGAATAAAGAAAATTCAAAAATCTTCTTCCCCAGATGTGTGATAGAAAACTCCAATTAAGGATCATCTGTAAACAGTTCCACCTGCTTTGAAAAGGTTTCAGATGGTTTGTGTATGCGTTTCTGTATATGGTGTCCATTATATACTCGAATTCACTTTTGAAGCTATAACCTGCGCTTTCCTAAGATTAGTCTTCATACGCCGATTATGCATTTATTGACTACATGCGTTTCCGTACCTTGATTGCTACAATGCCTCACCGGCGAATTAACGGCCACTACGAGCATATGAAAGAGTTTGAAAGAGGGCGTACTGTCGGACTTCATGAGGCTGGATGGGCACACCACCGAATTACTCTGCATTTGGGTAGGAGCGATGCAGAAATTAGACGATGTTGGCAGGAATGGGTCCGGAATGGCAGATTGCAGCCGTAAGCGGGCAGCGGACGGCCTAGAGCGACGACAGAATGGGAAGATAGATCGATTGTCAGAACAGCTGTGACAGCATGAGATTCGTCGTTATCAACCATCCAACGTGTGACAAACACGGAAGTGACCACCCGGATCATTAATAGAGGACTACGGGAGCAGAATCTATACTCGCGGCTTCCATTACGCCGCCTACCACTGACCAGTATGCACCGTCGACAGCAATTGCAATGGTGCCGCCCTGATCAGCGTGAAATTGTTCGGAGTGGGAGCGAATTGCCTTCAGTGTTGCGTTTCGAACTGAATCCCGACGACTAGAAGTGCGTGAAGACAGCCTGGACGTCGGCAGGATCTTACACTTAGTGCCACACTCCACACGGCTTGACAACAGGGAGTTATGGTCTGGGGTGTAATTTCGTTTGATAGCCTGACACCTTTGATAGTCCTCAGTGGCACCATCACAGCACAGCGGTACGTTGACGACATTCTACGATCCGTTGCATTTCCATTCCTTTCCGGACAGCCCTGGCTAACCTTTTAGCAAGATAATGCCAGGTTACACACGGCGCGCCTCTCCATTGAGCGCCTGCGTGTTGCGTGCTTACGACGCACTTCCTTGGTCAGCCAGATCCCCAGATCTCTCGCTTTTTGAGCAGATTTTGGCTGAGATGGGGCATCGCCTGCGACCATCCCAGAATGTAGACAAATTAGAAGACGAATTGAAGGCCATTTAGAACGACATTCCTCATAACACCATCCGTCAACTCTATGCATCAAAGACACGTCAGGTAACAGCTTGTATCAAGATCAGAGGCAGACCAACGCTATATTGAAATGCTCATTTTGTGTAGATCTTTCAGTGCAATAAATCAACCAATTGTTTCTAATCATTTTTTTTTGTACATCCATATTACACTTACCAAATTCTGTCTCATTTGTATAATTAATTCTTGATGCGTCGAATTTTTTGTCTTAGAGTATATATATATATATATATATATATATATATATATATATATATATATATATATATATACCGGGTGATTCAAAAGTTCGGAGCAAAAGTAAAATGCTATAAAAAATATCTGTGGGTCGGAGAGACATGCGGTTTGCAGATTAATATTCCCCGTCGTGGGGGATTTTGTGTGGCATGAAAAAAAAATAGTTCAAACTCTCGACATTCGGGGGGCTGCGGCAGATAAAGCCCTGGAAATGACTTACGCATGCAGGTGATTGCACACATGACTGACCTGCGAGATCCCCATATCTCACACCCTGTGATTTCTCGTTGTGGGGATACCTAAAATCACAGGTGTGCGATCTGGGGATCTCGGCCAGTCATGTGTGCAATCAGCTCCATGCATAAGTCATCTCCATAGTTTTATCTGCCGCAGCTCCCCGAGTGTCGAGAGTTTGAACTAATTTTTTTTCATGCCACACAAAATCCCACATTACGGTGAATATTAATCTGCAAACCGCATGTCTTTCCGACCCATAGATATTTTTTATAGCGTTTTACTTTCGCTCCGAACTTTTGAATCACTCGGTATATATATATAGAGTGTCCCAAAAAGATGGAAACGAGCTTTAATTCTTTAACTGTTGGAGATAAGTGGGCAATGTAAATTGCAAAAATGTTGCAAATAAGGTTGTAAATAAGACTACGTTAATGAAATTGTCCTCACATTAATTTTGAAAATGTTGCATTTTTAAAAATTTTTATATGTATAATTTAGACAAATTTCGTCAATAAGAAAATTTTTATTTTTAATGCAACAAGATCATTAAAAAAACGGGCTAATACCAACCCATTGACATTTTATGGCATTTCTTATTTTAAAGTTATTGAAAACACAGAAGAAAATAAGATAAGTCATAAAATTTTAATGGACTGGGATTAGCCGTTTTGGAGGAATCGTTTTTCAAAGTAGAGTATGCGGTCAAAATAAACGCTTCTGTCGTTCTAGTGTTAATTATATAATATTTAACATGTTTGATTGAATATTTTGAGTTTTTTAGTAGTTTCATGAAATAAATGATTTGGCTATTAAACATGTACTTTGACACCCCGTTTTCGCTTCAGTTTCAGATCGGGTGAGGCATCCTAGTATTTATTTCCTAGCTTCTATTTAATGACACGTTCTTATAGAAAATAGAAAAAACTTAAACGCTCCACGGCTAGACATTGGAAGGAATTAAAAATGAAAATTATTTCTGTTCAGGAAATTTTGTCATTTTATAAATGTAATATCATTTAAATGAAAGAATCACTTTGCAAAAACATTTAACAGATCATTTAATATCTATTTTATAAACGTATCAAAATAATGTAGGAAATTTCAAGTTTCCAACCTTGAACGTTCCTTTTGGGCTGATCATTAGAGAGATTCTTTTTTTAATGGCATGAAGCAATCATTCTCTTCAGCTAATTAAAGCTAATTATTCTTGACGCTTGCAATTAATTCTGAAATAAAGAATGTTTGTACTAATGACACATGATCTAAAAATGCTAATTGCAAGAAAGAACAATACTGTCCTTGCAAGTATCTGCATATCGATAGAAAGAAGTGTGAATTTCACGTTTAGTTAAATGAACACAAGGACAGTTGAACAATGGTATTAAATAAAGAAAGTTTGCTTTTAAAGAGCTTGCTTATAGCGATTTAATGATTACTAAATTTTAGTTCAATCGTTTAACATCGTAATGACATTATATAACATGCAGATGTTTATTGTTTACAGTGAAGAAATGCAATGGAAGATAAAATTTTTGATATTTTAATCTCTATTATAGCGGATTGACTACCCTTTTAAATTGCATTGTGCTAGTTTTTTAAAAAATAGTTTTTAAAAATTTAATGTCAGAATCATAAAGGTTACGATTCAAGACCACGTTAATTAATATTAATAATTTAATCCACAGATTCATATTTAAAAAGTAACCCAATTCAATGTTTTTTCAGCACACAACTATTTAACAAAATATTTTATTCTTCTTGTAATGTAACTTATGGTTTTATAAAAAGAATTTGAACTCAGTTTTAAATTATCTGATAGGGAAATGAAATAGAAAAATATGCTTCATTAGTAACTGTGTAAATAAGTATTAATAAAATTAACCATTTTCGACAGAAACAAAAATTCTCCTTGTTGAGAATAAAACGACACAGTAACAACTACAACAATAGTAACTAGATGTATGTGATGATAGTATGCTATATTTTTCTTGAATTTTCAATTTGCACGTTTTTCTTGAAATGCAAGCATAAAACCGATTGATGCTTTGTATTAGCTTTTTATGCTGTAACTAAAGAAACGTTTTAATTTCAAATTATAGACATCATTTGAAGTTAAATTTATACATTAAAAAGTGCTTAGATTCTGTGTCAAGCACGTGTAACTCAATGGTAAAACTATTGAACTGAAATACGAATACCATGAGTTCGAGTCCTTTAATAAGAACGAATTCTTATTAATATAAATGGCATTGATAATTTGTTTGCATGTGTGTCCATTTGCCTCATCATCACGGTAGAATATCTACTGAATTTCATGAAATTATGTAGTTAGCCTTGGAATATTCTTTGTACAAACAGAAAAGAATATTTCATCTGTCGGGAGAAAATATGACGTCGAAAGAAATTATTGCCAGGGAAAACTTCGGGAAAATAAAAGAAAAAACTATAAAGGAAGGGAGATAACAGTAGAGGAAACTATAAAGAATGTGCAGTTGAACGAATATAAGCGAAAACATCAAATTATAAAAGAAAATATTATAATGAATATAATAAAAATTGAAGGAAACAACTAAATGCATTAACTATGAACTTTAAAATGACCTTCGGTAAAACAATTTAAAAAATAATACATGAACGACTGCGGAATTAAAAATATACCACCAAGTATGAAAAAAATATCGGTTTTAGAGCTAACTTGATCAACTACATTTTTTTAAACACTCGAATAAAAGGGTAAAATTTACCCTAAGTAATAAATAGATGAAGTCAAAATAAAATAAAGCAAAAATGAAGTAAGTAATCGGTTTCAGAAGCTGTGTCTTCTGGAATTTTAAAATTCGTTTTGGCTGCACGTTCGCTCAATACTACGCATAATTTCAAGTCAATTTTAAAAGCATCAAAAGCTTTCATAATATCATATCAAATGAGGTATAAAATTATAATTAGCCTATAAGATAACTTATAATGAAACATGCAAATTGTATTTAGTCTTCAACGTAAATGCGTGACAAGAAGCACAATTAGTACTATACAAGTGCAATTGTAAATTGTATATGTCACATATATATATAACTGCGAATACTGCATGTGCACTCTTGTAATGACAATATGAAATTCTCTGACTCTTGTAATGGCTATTGTAATCACAATATAAATGACAAAAATTGTAATTACAATAGATTGAGAAATAGTTTATTTGTGGTATCGTATTTGGAATACTGTAATTTAGAAAAATCATAACTATAATTGTAATCATATTGTTAGGAATGTATCCACTAGAATCGTGTGTGTGCATGGGCAGTATACAAGAACGAGTTCAAGTTTCTGAATAACTTACGTTTATTTACAAATACAAAGTAAAGAGGAACAATATACTATTTATGTTTTGTAAATACTACATTAAAACAACGATTTCTAAATTGACTAATGAATGCAGCTGTCCAATGATACACAACTCAAAACCGAAATGTAGGCCAGCGCCAAGCCATGTATGTATGTTTAATTTATATATGCAAGACTCCATATACTTTATATATACTATTTATATAAATACATGCGCCATTTCTCATAGTTTAGGATATGTTAATTGATATATACATTCCTATACCGTATCCTTTTCTAAATCTATATATAATCATTTTCTAAATATAAAATCATTTTATCTGGAACGAGAGATTCAAATGAAGAAATTCATAACTACATCTTGTAATTAAACTATACTGTAAAATTAAAAACAAATATGATATGGGCAGCTCATGACTTTAAATACATAATGCAAGTAATTTATTTTTTTTTCAATACGAAATGATGATGGACAAGATGAACGGCACGAAGCTTAACGTTAAAAAGTATACGAAAAATATACTGATACTTGGCGCTTTTCTGGATGAAGTACCGATGAAGTACCGAATTGACTTATAATTCGCCAAAATATAACTTGTCAATTGCAAATTTTGCTAATATCTATTAAGCAATATACACCATTATATTAAAACATTTAAATTATTAATTCATTTATTTAGCTTCAAATTTGCAAATTTAGCATCAAATTTAGTGACATATATTGACAATTTAGTTTATATTTGAGGATACTTGCTACCGTTTATTTTAATATAATTTTTAGATACATTTATTTGAAAACGCTCATTATCTACAGAATGGTACAAATTAGTGTTCTAAAATCTGTGCCATTGGTTTTCGACAAAAACCATTACACATAAAATGATTATTTATTTAACAATATTGAATGTTTTATCTTTTTTTCAAAAATTCATTCTAAAACTTCTAAAGAGTCATTCATTCTAAAGAGTCTTATCGACGTTCGATCACATTTCAAATCAACAGGGTCTCAGTATTTACGGTCGTAATAATCGTACCAATTTACGTTTGAAAATATCTTCCTTCGTAAGATATTGCATGCCCCTACACAGACACACACTCATCCAAACACTCTCACACACACCCTCACACACACACACACACACACACACTCTCACACACCCACACCCTCACACACACACACCCTCACACACACACACACACACGCAAGCCACACACACTATTTTAAAAGCATTCTATTTCATTTCAGGTGTGCTTGAAACGTGTTTTCTGTCTAAAACTGGTGTTTGAATTTTCGACTCAGTCACAATACTTTCCTTATATATATATATATTATACTATGTATATAAGAAAAGTGATACTAATATATTCGTCCAAGATGAATTCGTATTTATACTGTTGATAGAGTTAACAACATATTTATTTGAGATATCTTTTTAGTATTATTTATTTAGTAGTTCATTCAATCTTTGGAGATATTTTTTAATAAAAGAAAATATAATTATTAATGAAAGATCGAAAATACTAGTTTTTGTACGTCGAATCTAATATCTCTTTAATTAGTATTTGTGAAGTAAATATTATGTCTATAAGAAATACTATAAAACATATAATATTTAGAGACGTTTTAATTAATTCTGAACTATCTTTCGAATTTCTTCCTTATAAACTTCTTTCAGAGATAGAGATAATATCTCAAAAACAAAATCAATATCATCTTACTTCAGAACAAAATATTTTTTCTGAATTTTTCCCAAACAAGACGAAAGTATTTTCGATAATTCCTTAAAGGTGTACTTCTAGGACTTTTTTAATATATTGTTCCACTCCTGAACACTATACTTATATTTACAGGTAAAAGCCTTCGTACCATTGTGTTCTTTTTGTACTTTAACAAAATATGTATTTTTGTCCTTTTTGTACTACTACTAGTATTCGAGGACTTGGAAGGTCGTTTTTAAAATGATCTCAGATGTCTTCAGTACGCTGAGATGTCTTCAGTAGGCTGAGATGTCTTCAGTAGGCTGAGATGTCCTCAGTAGGCTGCTGAGATTTCTTCAGTAGGCTGCTGAGATGTCTTCAGTAGGCTGCTGAGATGTCTTCAGTAGGCTGCTGAGATGTCTTCAGTAGGCTGCTGAGATGTCTTCAGTAGGCTGCTGAAATGTTTTCAATAGGCTGCTGAGATATCTTCAGTAAGCTGCTTTAGCAGGCTGCTGAGATGTCTTCAGAAGGCTGTTTTAGTAAGCAGCTGAGATGTCTTCAGTAGACCCACCCTCTACCAATGCTTGAAATAGCTGGTGTCCGCATTGCGGACACATAGTATTCAGCACACAATATCCCCGTCTCTAGGTCGCACCTCCTCTCAATGTTGCCCTCCAGAATATATACTTTGTGACACTAACCCAATTAGTGTTTTTTCAGCACTTTACAACATAGTTGAAAAGTGTTTATGACTTTGTTCATTCTATCTGTCTGTCCGTTCTCACGATAACTGCCGTAAAACTGACTTTATCAAAATGAAATTTTAGCACTTTGTTGAGACGATCTGTGGGACATACGGGAATACAAATGAATAATATCACCCATTTAGGTTTGGATTGAACCTGGTTTAAAGAAATGAAATACAATGAACCCTGTGAGAGACCTATTTTTTCAAACATTTTTAAGCGAATTTAAAATTCACAAATTGCTTCGAAAGTTATAGGAAATATTCAAATTATCCCATAACATATATAAAAATATTCTTAAATAAAATATGACATCCATCTTTTTTCCAGTGTCAAAATCGTGATGTTTAAAGTTCTTTTTAATCTCTATTTAATGTTGCATCCGTCCTACAATCGCTTTAATTTGCGTAATTTCTGTGCATCTATATTGTGCGCCAACGTAATTATAATATATTTTAGTTTAAATGATCATCAAACTTTGATTATTTTTACAACGAAGCCCAATTTTAACGTATGCAGAATGTAAACACATCAAGTTCTAAGATGAGTTGTGCCAGAATTGCTGAATTTTTAATGAAAAATTATTTAGCTCTAGAGTCTGAAATACAGTTGATATAAATGGGAGATTCATTGATTTTACATAGAGAAGCAGATGACTTTATAGTATTGCCTCTTTCGATACCGTTTTAAGCATGGACTTAGTTAAAAACTATTTTTACCTCCATGGTTTTAAAGTTTTAAGTTTTTAATTATTGTAGTATTGTGATAATTTAAAATATATCACCGATGAATGAAAGGAAAGGAATGGAATAAAAGTGTATGAATGGAATATTTACTGCTTTTACACTGAAGCTGAGCGAGCCAACGACTCTACCGATCAGAAAACACTGGTTCTCGTTAGATCACCGAAGTCAAGCAGCATCGGGCGCGGTTAATACTTGAGTGGATGATCCCCTGGGAGCACCCCGTGCTGTTGGCACATTTCGGGAGCGGTAGCCCGGTGGTTTGCGCGCTGTATTTGCAGGTTGCCACAACTGCGGCCGTGTTCATGCGAAGTACGATCACGTTAAACATGTTGGTCCGTAACTCCTTCCCAGAGGTTGGTGGTAGGGGAAGGAGGGTACGGTCCCTGTAGATGCCGCCCCACTGGGTTCTGGTCTAAATTGGGTGGCACTTCCAGGTCGTCCAAACAGTTATCTTACACCTTTCTGGTAGGTTGGACGGTCTGCGTCTCAACAACAACAACAGAAGCCAAGCGATTTATATTTCGATGACGTCATTTGAATAAAGTTCATTTTTTTGCATGAAGTTTGAAGTTTTTAAATATAATAAATTATTGTAGTATTGTGCTAATTTAAAAAAAATCACCGATGAATGTATCGCATTTTAGAGATGTTTAAATAAAATTGTATTGCAGTTGGAGAGTGTTTCATAATGAATGTTTTATACATGATTGATCTTTCTTGTTAAAAAATGCTTTGCTCAAAAATAGCTATATATCATTTATCATTAAAATCCTTCACTTGCCGAGTGAATAATTTGGCGTCAGTTAAAGTGATGCAGTTTTTCTCTGAAACCGCTTATTCAATAGGCGTGAATTTTCATGACGTTTACTTTCAATACATACATGGTCTAATGTATAGGGAATGTATTGTGACGGCTATAAAAATTCAAATTCGAGTTCTCGACGGAAGTGCTCATGTCAAGCATGCTTGAACTCGAATAGGACTTTTTTGTGATGTTCTAACTGTTCCTAAATGCTCTAACAAAAGAAATAAACAACTATACATTATTATTATTTGTGTGTACGGCCTGGGTAATAAAATAAACAAAAACAGTAAGACAAAAGTGCAATAATAATTTCATTTCAATCATCATTGTTCACGACAATAGTTGAGAAACGCCTCATTTGAAGGAATCAGCAATTATGTATAGTATTATCCACATTATCGCAGTTGTACAAGCTACGTTTTAGTTTAGTGTAGAATTAAATATCTATATTTTAATATTTTCAGTGCATAAATAATTCTGACCGCGCTTATTTCTTAGACGTTTTTTGCCAGCAGCCAATCACAGAGGATTTGGGATTTGGCGCGACCAATGATGAATATATATATATAATTTGCCTATACATGAAGAAAAAATTTCACTTTAAAATTGCAAAATAAAAAAACTCATAAACTATATCTGACTTTAAAAAACTAGCTCCTTCTGCAAAAAATCAATTATGTAAGTACACGACTGCAAAAATACGTGATCTTGTTAGTGTTTGTCTGTGAAAGACGCGAACTCGTAGTTAAAAATATTCATATTTTGACATTAAATATATCTTAAATTGAAGTCAAAAAACGTTTATTTTGGCGTTTTCCTAACATTCCTCTACAAATGTACCAAATTTTATACTTTTGTATGATATATAGTTTGCGGTACGAGAAAAGAAACACACGAGAGACGTGAAATTCGTCAAACAACGGCGTTGTTCGCGTCAGCTATTGCTATACAAAGAGATAACTCTATAATTTCTCTTGGTTTTTGAAAACTGTTTGAAACGTCAATGGTCTACTGGATCGACTCCTCTCAAAAAGAGTTACAGACTTGACATTTAACATTTGAAAGACTCGTATTCAATTTGATTCACATCGCTCAATTTAATCTATCCCCTTTAAATTGTTTGACAAATAATTTGTATAGAATCAGATAGACACACTGATAAAAGTCTAAAAAATATTGAAAAGGGTGATTTCTATTCAGGTATGCTTAACAATAAGAGATTGTCCAATACAAGCCAGGACCAGGTCCCTCAGAGATGCTTGAGATCCAATGGGAAGACAGGGCGGAGTTGTCAGAAAACCTTGTGCAAGAGATGGAATGATGAGCTGGGATGGGTCATTATAGAAATATAGTATGCCAGAAGTTGGTGAATTTAACATGTAGTAGATATGTTTGAGAAAATGGTCGGTTTCGAATCGATATGCAGAGGGAGTTCAGCAGTTCGGAGTCAAATCAATAAAAAAAGAATAGAGAGTGTGGACATTGTTCAAAAGTAAGTACCAAAGTATTTAAGTACGCTCTATGAGACCCCAGCGCCTAAGTTGACAACAGCCAAGGCAACAAATTTTATTATCATTTATGAGGTAAAGTAATTAAAATCTGATGCTAAATCATTCGAAAATAAACCTATATCGCACTAAACAACTGCCACCAGAATACTTTGTTAATTAAGATAATAATCTATGATAAGTACATGCCAAATATTACAGGGGATTTTAATAATAAGAATATTTACAATATAAATAATTATTATAGAAAAAATTAAATTGGAGCAAAATATGTCTCTTTATTTTGCAAAAGTCCAATATTTCAATGAATGTATATTTGTCAATTTACTTCCAGATTAACACCGGACGCCACACAAAGGTGAGTTATTGCGGTTGCAAACAAGGTAGATCATGGCTATACGACCACTTTATAAATGTAATTAATTATAATTAGTCATTTATACCACATTTTGTTATCTAACCCACTTTAATCTTAAGTAATGCATGAGTCATGATTAGTGACCTTTCAGATTTTTCAGACAAAGGTGAGTTATTGCGGTTGCAAACAAGGTAGATCATGGATATACGACCACTTTATAAATGTAATTAATTATAATTAGTCATTTATACCACATTTTGTTATCTAACCCACTTTAATCTTAAGTAATGCAAGAGTCATGATTAGTGACCTTTCAGATTTTTCAGACAAAGGTGAGTTATTGCGGTTGCAAACAAGGTAGATCATGGCTATACGACCACTTTATAAATGTAATTAATTATAATTAGTCATTTATACCACATTTTGTTATCTAACCACTTTAATCTTAAGTAATGCATGAGTCATGACTATTGACCTTTCAGATTTTTCAGACAAAGGTGAGTTATTGCGGTTGCAAACAAGGTAGATCATGGCTATACGACCACTTTATAAATGTAATTAATTATAATTAGTCATTTATACCACATTTTGTTATCTAACCACTTTAATCTTAAGTAATGCATGAATCATGACTATTGACCTTTCAGATTTTTCAGACAAAGGTGAGTTATTGCGGTTGCAAACAAGGTAGATCATGGATATACGACCACTTTATAAATGTAATTAATTATAATTAGTCATTTATACCACATTTTGTTATCTAACCCACTTTAATCTTAAGTAATGCAAGAGTCATGATTAGTGACCTTTCAGATTTTTCAGACAAAGGTGAGTTATTGCGGTTGCAAACAAGGTAGATCATGGCTATACGACCACTTTATAAATGTAATTAATTATAATTAGTCATTTATACCACATTTTGTTATCTAACCCACTTTAATCTTAAGTAATGCATGAGTCATGACTATTGACCTTTCAGATTTTTCAGACAAAGGTGAGTTATTGCGTTTGCAAACAAGGTAGATCATGGCTATACGACCACTTTATAAATTTAATTAATTATAATTAGTCATTTATACCACATTTTGTTATCTAACCACTTTAATCTTAAGTAATGCATGAGTCATGACTATTGACCTTTCAGATTTTTCAGACAAAGGTGAGTTATTGCGGTTGCAAACAAGGTAGATCATGGCTATACGACCACTTTATAAATGTAATTAATTATAATTAGTCATTTATACCACATTTTGTTATCTAACCCACTTTAATCTTAGGTAATGCATGAGTCATGACTATTGACCTTTCAGATTTTTCAGACAAAGGTGAGTTATTGCGGTTGCAAACAAGATAGATCATGGCTATACGACCACTTTATAAATGTAATTAATTATAATTAGTCATTTATACCACATTTTGTTATCTAACCACTTTAATCTTAAGTAATGCATGAGTCATGACTATTGACCTTTCAGATTTTTCAGACAAAGGTGAGTTATTGCGGTTGCAAACAAGGTAGATCATGGCTATACGACCACTTTATAAATGTAATTAATTATAATTAGTCATTTATACCACATTTTGTTATCTAACCACTTTAATCTTAAGTAATGCATGAGTCATGGCTATTGACCTTTCAGATTTTTCAGACAAAGGTGAGTTATTGCGGTTGCAAACAAGGTAGATCATGGATATACGACCACTTTATAAATGTAATTAATTATAATTAGTCATTTATACCACAGTTTGTTATCTAACCCACTTTAATCTTAAGTAATGCAAGAGTCATGATTAGTGACCTTTCAGATTTTTCAGACAAAGGTGAGTTATTGCGGTTGCAAACAAGGTAGATCATGGCTATACGACCACTTTATAAATGTAATTAATTATAATTAGTCATTTATACCACATTTTGTTATCTAACCCACTTTAATCTTAAGTAATGCATGAGTCATGACTATTGACCTTTCAGATTTTTCAGACAAAGGTGAGTTATTGCGGTTGCAAACAAGGTAGATCATGGCTATACGACCACTTTATAAATGTAATTAATTATAATTAGTCATTTATACCACATTTTGTTATCTAACCACTTTAATCTTAAGTAATGCATGAGTCATGACTATTGACCTTTCAGATTTTTCAGACAAAGGTGAGTTATTGCGGTTGCAAACAAGGTAGATCATGGCTATACGACCACTTTATAAATGTAATTAATTATAATTAGTCATTTATACCACATTTTGTTATCTAACCACTTAAATCTTAAGTAATGCATGAGTCATGATATTGACCTTTCAGATTTTTCAGACAAAGGTGAGTTATTGCGGTTGCAAACAAGGTAGATCATGGATATACGACCACTTTATAAATGTAATTAATTATAATTAGTCATTTATACCACATTTTGTTATCTAACCCACTTTAATCTTAAGTAATGCAAGAGTCATGATTAGTGACCTTTCAGATTTTTCAGACAAAGGTGAGTTATTGCGGTTGCAAAAAAGGTAGATCATGGCTATACGACCACTTTATAAATGTAATTAATTATAATTAGTCATTTATACCACATTTTGTTATCTAACCCACTTTAATCTTAAGTAATGCATGAGTCATGACTATTGACCTTTCAGATTTTTCAGACAAAGGTGAGTTATTGCGGTTGCAAACAAGGTAGATCATGGCTATACGACCACTTTATAAATGTAATTAATTATAATTAGTCATTTATACCACATTTTGTTATCTAACCACTTTAATCTTAAGTAATGCATGAGTCATGACTATTGACCTTTCAGATTTTTCAGACAAAGCTGAGTTATTGCGGTTGCAAACAAGGTAGATCATGGATATACGACCACTTTATAAATGTAATTAATTATAATTAGTCATTTATACCACATTTTGTTATCTAACCCACTTTAATCTTAAGTAATGCATGAGTCATGACTATTGACCTTTCAGATTTTTCAGACAAAGGTGAGTTATTGCGGTTGCAAACAAGGTAGATCATGGCTATACGACCACTTTATAAATGTAATTAATTATAATTAGTCATTTATACCACATTTTGTTATCTAACCCACTTTAATCTTAAGTAATGCATGAGTCATGACTATTGACCTTTCAGATTTTTCAGACAAAGGTGAGTTATTGCGGTTGCAAACAAGGTAGATCATGGCTATACGACTACTTTATAAATGTAATTAATTATAATTAGTCATTTATACCACATTTTGTTATCTAACCCATTTTAATCTTAAGTAATGCAAGAGTCATGATTAGTGACCTTTCAGATTTTTCAGACAAAGGTGAGTTATTGCGGTTGCAAACAAGGTAGATCATGGCTATACGACCACTTTATAAATGTAATTAATTATAATTAGTCATTTATACCACATTTTGCTATCTAACCACTTTAATCTTAAGTAATGCATGAGTCATGGCTATTGACCTTTCAGATTTTTCAGACAAAGGTGAGTTATTGCGGTTGCAAACAAGGTAGATCATGGATATACGACCACTTTATAAATGTAATTAATTATAATTAGTCATTTATACCACATTTTGTTATCTAACCACTTTAATCTTAAGTAATGCATGAGTCATGACTATTGACCTTTCAGATTTTTCAGACAAAGGTGAGTTATTGCGGTTGCAAACAAGGTAGATCATGGATATACGACCACTTTATAAATGTAATTAATTATAATTAGTCATTTATACCACATTTTGTTATCTAACCCACTTTAATCTTAAGTAATGCATGAGTCATGACTATTGACCTTTCAGATTTTTCAGACAAAGGTGAGTTATTGCGGTTGCAAACAAGGTAGATCATGGCTATACGACCACTTTATAAATGTAATTAATTATAATTAGTCATTTATACCACATTTTGTTATCTAACCACTTTAATCTTAAGTAATGCATGAGTCATGACTATTGACCTTTCAGATTTTTCAGACAAAGGTGAGTTATTGCGGTTGCAAACAAGGTAGATCATGGATATACGACCACTTTATAAATGTAATTAATTATAATTAGTCATTTATACCACATTTTGTTATCTAACCACTTTAATCTTATGTAATGCATGAGTCATGACTATTGACCTTTCAGATTTTTCAGACAAAGGTGAGTTATTGCGGTTGCAAACAAGGTAGATCATGGCTATACGACCACTTTATAAATGTAATTAATTATAATTAGTCATTTATACCACATTTTGTTATCTAACCCACTTTAATCTTAAGTAATGCATGAGTCATGACTATTGACCTTTCAGATTTTTCAGACAAAGGTGAGTTATTGCGGTTGCAAACAAGGTAGATCATGGCTATACGACCACTTTATAAATGTAATTAATTATAATTAGTCATTTATACCACATTTTGTTATCTAACCACTTTAATCTTAAGTAATGCATGAGTCATGGATATTGACCTTTCAGATTTTTCAGACAAAGGTGAGTTATTGCGGTTGCAAACAAGGTAGATCATGGATATACGACCACTTTATAAATGTAATTAATTATAATTAGTCATTTATACCACATTTTGTTATCTAACCCACTTTAATCTTAAGTAATGCAAGAGTCATGATTAGTGACCTTTCAGATTTTTCAGACAAAGGTGAGTTATTGCGGTTGCAAACAAGGTAGATCATGGCTATACGACCACTTTATAAATGTAATTAATTATAATTAGTCATTTATACCACATTTTGTTATCTAACCCACTTTAATCTTAAGTAATGCATGAGTCATGACTATTGACCTTTCAGATTTTTCAGACAAAGGTGAGTTATTGCGGTTGCAAACAAGGTAGATCATGGCTATACGACCACTTTATAAATGTAATTAATTATAATTAGTCATTTATACCACATTTTGTTATCTAACCACTTTAATCTTAAGTAATGCATGAGTCATGATATTGACCTTTCAGATTTTTCAGACAAAGGTGAGTTATTGCGGTTGCAAACAAGGTAGATCATGGATATACGACCACTTTATAAATGTAATTAATTATAATTAGTCATTTATACCACATTTTGTTATCTAACCCACTTTAATCTTAAGTAATGCAAGAGTCATGATTAGTGACCTTTCAGATTTTTCAGACAAAGGTGAGTTATTGCGGTTGCAAAAAAGGTAGATCATGGCTATACGACCACTTTATAAATGTAATTAATTATAATTAGTCATTTATACCACATTTTGTTATCTAACCCACTTTAATCTTAAGTAATGCATGAGTCATGACTATTGACCTTTCAGATTTTTCAGACAAAGGTGAGTTACTGCGGTTGCAAACAAGGTAGATCATGGCTATACGACCACTTTATAAATGTAATTAATTATAATTAGTCATTTATACCACATTTTGTTATCTAACCACTTTAATCTTAAGTAATGCATGAGTCATGACTATTGACCTTTCAGATTTTTCAGACAAAGCTGAGTTATTGCGGTTGCAAACAAGGTAGATCATGGATATACGACCACTTTATAAATGTAATTAATTATAATTAGTCATTTATACCACATTTTGTTATCTAACCCACTTTAATCTTAAGTAATGCATGAGTCATGACTATTGACCTTTCAGATTTTTCAGACAAAGGTGAGTTATTGCGGTTGCAAACAAGGTAGATCATGGCTATACGACCACTTTATAAATGTAATTAATTATAATTAGTCATTTATACCACATTTTGTTATCTAACCCACTTTAATCTTAAGTAATGCATGAGTCATGACTATTGACCTTTCAGATTTTTCAGACAAAGGTGAGTTATTGCGGTTGCAAACAAGGTAGATCATGGCTATACGACCACTTTATAAATGTAATTAATTATAATTAGTCATTTATACCACATTTTGTTATCTAACCCACTTTAATCTTAAGTAATGCAAGAGTCATGATTAGTGACCTTTCAGATTTTTCAGACAAAGGTGAGTTATTGCGGTTGCAAACAAGGTAGATCATGGCTATACGACCACTTTATAAATGTAATTAATTATAATTAGTCATTTATACCACATTTTGCTATCTAACCACTTTAATCTTAAGTAATGCATGAGTCATGGCTATTGACCTTTCAGATTTTTCAGACAAAGGTGAGTTATTGCGGTTGCAAACAAGGTAGATCATGGATATACGACCACTTTATAAATCTAATTAATTATAATTAGTCATTTATACCACATTTTGTTATCTAACCACTTTAATCTTAAGTAATGCATGAGTCATGACTATTGACCTTTCAGATTTTTCAGACAAAGGTGAGTTATTGCGGTTGCAAACAAGGTAGATCATGGATATACGACCACTTTATAAATGTAATTAATTATAATTAGTCATTTATACCACATTTTGTTATCTAACCCACTTTAATCTTAAGTAATGCATGAGTCATGACTATTGACCTTTCAGATTTTTCAGACAAAGGTGAGTTATTGCGGTTGCAAACAAGGTAGATCATGGCTATACGACCACTTTATAAATGTAATTAATTATAATTAGTCATTTATACCACATTTTGTTATCTAACCACTTTAATCTTAAGTAATGCATGAGTCATGACTATTGACCTTTCAGATTTTTCAGACAAAGGTGAGTTATTGCGGTTGCAAACAAGGTAGATCATGGATATACGACCACTTTATAAATGTAATTAATTATAATTAGTCATTTATACCACATTTTGTTATCTAACCACTTTAATCTTATGTAATGCATGAGTCATGACTATTGACCTTTCAGATTTTTCAGACAAAGGTGAGTTATTGCGGTTGCAAACAAGGTAGATCATGGCTATACGACCACTTTATAAATGTAATTAATTATAATTAGTCATTTATACCACATTTTGTTATCTAACCCACTTTAATCTTAAGTAATGCATGAGTCATGACTATTGACCTTTCAGATTTTTCAGACAAAGGTGAGTTATTGCGGTTGCAAACAAGGTAGATCATGGCTATACGACCACTTTATAAATGTAATTAATTATAATTAGTCATTTATACCACATTTTGTTATCTAACCACTTTAATCTTAAGTAATGCATGAGTCATGGCTATTGACCTTTCAGATTTTTCAGACAAAGGTGAGTTATTGCGGTTGCAAACAAGGTAGATCATGGATATACGACCACTTTATAAATGTAATTAATTATAATTAGTCATTTATACCACATTTTGTTATCTAACCCACTTTAATCTTAAGTAATGCAAGAGTCATGATTAGTGACCTTTCAGATTTTTCAGACAAAGGTGAGTTATTGCGGTTGCAAACAAGGTAGATCATGGCTATACGACCACTTTATAAATGTAATTAATTATAATTAGTCATTTATACCACATTTTGTTATCTAACCCACTTTAATCTTAAGTAATGCATGAGTCATGACTATTGACCTTTCAGATTTTTCAAACAAAGGTGAGTTATTGCGGTTGCAAACAAGGTAGATCATGGCTATACGACCACTTTATAAATGTAATTAATTATAATTAGTCATTTATACCACATTTTGTTATCTAACCACTTTAATCTTAAGTAATGCATGAGTCATGACTATTGACCTTTCAGATTTTTCAGACAAAGGTGAGTTATTGCGGTTGCAAACAAGGTAGATCATGGATATACGACCACTTTATAAATGTAATTAATTATAATTAGTCATTTATACCACATTTTGTTATCTAACCCACTTTAATCTTAAGTAATGCAAGAGTCATGATTAGTGACTTTTCAGATTTTTCAGACAAAGGTGAGTTATTGCGGTTGCAAACAAGGTAGATCATGGCTATACGACCACTTTATAAATGTAATTAATTATAATTAGTCATTTATACCACATTTTGTTATCTAACCCACTTTAATCTTAAGTAATGCATGAGTCATGACTATTGACCTTTCAGATTTTTCAGACAAAGGTGAGTTATTGCGGTTGTAAACAAAGTAGATCATGGCTATACGACCACTTTATAAATGTAATTAATTATAATTAGTCATTTATACCACATTTTGTTAAACCCACTTTAATCTTAAGTAATGCATGAGTCATGACTATTGACCTTTCAGATTTTTCAGACAAAGGTGAGTTATTGCGGTTGCAAACAAGGTAGATCATGGCTATACGACCACTTTATAAATGTAATTAATTATAATTAGTCATTTATACCACATTTTGTTATCTAACCCACTTTAATCTTAAGTAATGCATGAGTCATGACTATTGACCTTTCAGATTTTTCAGACAAAGGTGAGTTATTGCGGTTGCAAACAAGGTAGATCATGGCTATACGACCACTTTATAAATGTAATTAATTATAATTAGTCATTTATACCACATTTTGTTATCTAACCCAATTTAATCTTAAGTAATGCATGAGTCATGACTATTGACCTTTCAGATTTTTCAGACAAAGGTGAGTTATTGCGGTTGCAAACAAGGTAGATCATGGCTATACGACCACTTTATAAATGTAATTAATTATAATTAGTCATTTATACCACATTTTGTTATCTAACCCACTTTAATCTTAAGTAATGCATGAGTCATGACTATTGACCTTTCAGATTTTTCAGACAATGGTGAGTTATTGCGGTTGCAAACAAGGTAGATCAAGGCTATACGACCACTTTATAAATGTAATTAATTATAATTAGTCATTTATACCACATTTTGTTATCTAACCACTTTAAGTAATGCATGAGTCATGAGTGACCTTTCTGATTTTCTGATCCTATACAATTTCGGTATACTGGGATTAAAATTATTAAACGTCAATAATGACAAACACATTTTGTAACTAATACTGACATAAAAAATAATGTACTGGACAAAATGACATGAAAAATAATGAACGTCATTACTGACATAAATAATAAGCCGGAGTGAACATTGACATGTACTCTAGTAATATTAGTCTCCAAGTTCTTCAAATTGCATCCTTCCAGAAGTTTTACTCTTATCAGTGATGACTTATCAGTTATGACTTATCAGTTACGAACAAATTTTAAAGAAGAAAATGGCGCTAACATAATTGGCAGCCCGTTCGAGGACGTTATGTAAGGGCAAGGTATACAACAGTATTGAAACTTCAAGAGGGAAATTTGAAATTTGCATTAACAGAAAATAAAGTATTTGAAACGAACATTTAATTAATAATTAAATATGTTAAGTTTTTTTTAACTGTATTCAGTCTCAATCTATTTTTTTAGGAAAGAAGATTTTGTTTCTTGTTGAAAAATAATTTATTCCGTTAGTCTGATACAGCTCTATTTGCATTGCTTGAGATGTTATTTATAAGAAATTTTATTTAGCAGACACTTAAAGCAAAACAGAATTAAGACAATTTTAATTAATTCTGAAATACTATGGAAATATTACTTTTTAATGCGACTGTGGGAATATTACATTTTATAGCGTAAGAGTCAGAAGTAAAAGAATATAGATTTTCACTTTAGGTCTTTACATGGTCTGAGGATACTTTTCATCTTCGCACCCGAGATGTGATTCTAAAAAGGCATAGTTAGGTTCTGTCGCATGGTCCATAGTATAAGTGTACAAATAATCAGCCTTTTAGCCCACCAGAGCCACAACCAGCCGCCTCTGGAAGGACTGAAAAAACAAACATATATTACACATTTATTATATAGATATTTAGGCGATAAAATGAAAGCGCATTTTTTCTCGTATTTGTAAAAGTGACGGGTGTTTTTACGGGGTGAGAAATTATTACGTTTTCTATATAAATATTCACTTTGAAACTCATTATGTGTGAGTTTCAAAAGAAAAATGTATAATTGAATTAAAATTAAAATTATATATATGAGTGTAGAAGTCTATATTAAAAATATGCTAATTATGTATATTTATATACGTTTGATTTAAGATGATACGTACTGCTATTTTAATTGCTATAAATTTTTAATACAATTTATACTAAATATAGTACGTGACTTGGAGCACTCTGAATAATGAGCTGGTCACAGCGTAAAACTCAACGCAACTAAATATAATTAAGCACAAGTACATTTTGAAAATATGTGGCTTTCCATCTTCAATGAAACAAGCTTTCACACTCCACTTCACGTCGCAAATCAAGTGACTCACCCAAATATTCTGAGTGCAGATTTATGTGGGCAAGAAGTGCAACAAGGTTTTAACTGAAATCCCAAATCGGTATTACTACTAGGCTAGCCAAACAGAAAATGGCTAAACGACAGAGTTCAGTATAGTAGTAGTGCCACCTATTGGGAGAACAGGGAAGTGAAATGAGAAATAAAAGAAAAGAAAAGTGCTTGAGAAGCAAACAAGGAAAAAAAAATGCAGAGTTTATGAATTCAACGCTCGTACCTATGTTTTTGCTAAACACGCTGAGTTCATTTACTCGTTTTGGAGCTCTTTTTTCGGCTACGCACGTTGAGTACTATACTCTGTATTTTTATTATATTCCCTCGTTTGCTTCTATAGTTCATATTTC
This sequence comes from Amaurobius ferox, assembly GCA_951213105.1. Taxonomy (NCBI): domain Eukaryota; kingdom Metazoa; phylum Arthropoda; class Arachnida; order Araneae; family Amaurobiidae; genus Amaurobius; species Amaurobius ferox. The sequence continues at coordinate 118,287,828 of OX578134.1, forward strand.
TTTGATATTCTACTTTTCTTGTTTAGCATCATATTCTTCGCATTCAGTTGCGCTGTTGGAGTCTGTCATTTAGCCGTTTTCTTTTTGGCCAGGTTCGATATCGCACTCGTTCCATATGGGCATTCAAGTCCAGACTTAGAGCAATGACAAATCCAATGATATCCGAAAGGTACGTATGCTTACTTAATTTTATTTGCACTGCGTTTTACATTGTGATCCTATGCGTTCACGATTTGTAATATTATTTCATAAATATTCCTGAATAGTTTGATCTTCTCTTTAAAATGCGGCGTAGAAAATTAAAACAACCAATGGAATTCTTAAAATTTTTGAGTTATTATAATTAGATTCGTCTGGTGTCATTTAACACCATACCTGTGATGTCTCGTGGGTGATATTTTTCTACATTAACATTTTATTTAAAGCCGTTGGTGAATTCAAAAGAACATTTAATTAAACACATTATTTTTTAAGTATCCCATGATATGCTAGATATTCTTTTTTATTTTCAAAGTATTTAATTTATCAAACATTGAGTGTTAGTTAATATAAAAACTGTTTCGCGTTTTATGCCGTGAGCGCTAATTAGAAGAGGATTATTTATGTAGTTGTGAAAAGGCATACCGGTGGGATTCCAGTTTTTAAAAAGGATATTGGTGTCACAGTATAAGAATACATATGAATAAAGCTGTCATATTATCGAGCGATGTCGAAAAATTGGAAAAATATTTTATAAATAATTACTATTTTCATATTTTATAAATAATTACTATTTTTATAAATAATTACTATTTATTATAGCGATAAAATATTTTTATATTTAAACACTGTTTTTAGGAAAAAAATATTTTTATCTGGGCGCCGCAAATCTTCAGCTCGCTTTGGGCTGATATGTTTCTTGGGTCCTTAAGTGTTGCTTACTAGCGTTTGATATTAGTTACGCCACTGATAGTCTCTAAAACGTAAGTAAGTGACTCTATTCTCTGCTCAAACATGTATATTTTATTTACATTTGTCAAAAGTGAAATTGCAACACTATGAAGCAATGCACTTAGCCATATGCAAATCACAGTACCGGTAGAAGAGAGATTCATATACTAATGATTAAAAAGACAAACAAAGGTATACAAAAAAAACCTGATAATTCAGTAAAGAATGTGGCCCCCACGGGCAGGTATAGAGGCCGCCAAACGGCGAGACATACTACCGATGTGGCTATTAGTAGTTGTCTGAGGTAATCCTAGCCAAGCAGCGTCCATTGTGGCACGCAGTTCGTTTAAGGTATGTATCGGTGGACCCCGGTGTATCTGACGTTCGATGAGGGACCACACTTGTTCAATGTGAGAGAAATCAGTCGAGGCTGCCGGCCAAGAAAGGATGTGAATTCCATTCCGGCTGTTGAGAGTTCGTCGTGCGGTGTGGCATTTTCTTGCTGGAACAGCGTTCCGAGGAAGGCCTCTATCAGTGGCCGAACTACAGGCATCACAACTTGTGAGACGTACTAATCCGCTGTCAGATTATCTTCAATGTGCACCAGAGCTATCAACTGATCGAACATGATACCGCCCCAAACCAGGATGCCCGGTGTGATGCTCGGTGATATGGGCTAGCAAGTGGCGTTTCCCAGGATGTCGCCACCCCTGTCGAAGGCTGTCATTCCTCTAAAGCCAGAAGCGAGATTCATCAATAAATAATACCCGATGGTATTCATTGGTTCAGTTGCGATGGCGACGACACCACGCCAAACGTGCATCTCTGTGTCGATCGCTTAATGGCACCAGAGTTGCTGGCCATTGTGAGAGCAGCTGTACTTCATGTAACCTATTACGAATGGTTTGAGTATACGCAGGTGCAATCGTTGATGGTGGCAGGGTGTTTCGGATGTCACTTTCTATTGCAAACTGGTCTCGATAAGTCTTACAGCGAATTTGCAAGTCTGTGCGCTCTGTCATGGGCATGTTGTATCCACTTCCTCTTTGGTTTGTTCTCTGATGTTCCTGCGTTCATCGTGTCACACTGGATGGTACTCACATCGTGCCCAACAAGCGCAGGAATTGCACGCATCGACAAAATCACCACACGCAGCCCCAGGATGCGGCATGATTTCCCAGCCGTTAACTGCTGGTATACAGCTCTCTGACTTCTTCGAGGCATCGTTTCTTCACATTTTTGAAAGTTTAGCTGCCGTACATGAAAGTTTGGCTGCTGTCGTCGTTGATAGCATTTACAACGACGCTATCAACGTGAAAAGTGTTATATTTGGTTTTCAGTCTGCTGGTCTTTATCACCAGAAACTGGGTGTCATGTGACCCAGACACATATGGAAACTTCATCATTTGCGTATGACTCTCTTCTACTGGTGCTGTGATTTACATATGGCTACGTTCAATCCTTCATGGGGTTGTAATTTTACTTTTGACGAGTGTACGATAGAATTTGAACAACTTAATCCTGCAAGTTAATTGCAGTGTTTTACTGAAGTGTTTTACTGTTTACAAAAATTCTATTTTGCTCTAGAACTAACTTATTCTAGGAGTTTCAGTTCACGACGGTTATAACAAAAAATATACTATCCAATAATATAAAGATAAATAAATTGAAACAGATAACATGTTTCACGTCGATCAGAATTCTGAATAAAAATGTTAGGTGCACTTCAAATGTAGAAAAAAATAAAAATATTATAGTATCTCAATATTATAGTGATCTAGCTAGCCAGAAATTATTAGTTTCATTTTCCGCTTAGATATTAATTATTTATATATGATTCATTATCGACTTATTAATGGCTTAGGTTTACTTGCCTAGCGACATTTTATCACCAAAATTTTGACAAGAACAGTAGAATATTCTACGATAAAATATGTCAATATTAGTGAATCAATCAATTCCATAAAACAAGTAAATAAAAAGATAAATTTAAAAAAATCATTTGATATAACATATAAAATCACACCTGCGTAACGTATTTAAAAATCTATTTAATACTGAAACATCCTTGTAGAATTTATTCTATGAAGGATGCCATTTTTATTAGAACAATTTTGTTAGTATAATTGCAAAAAATGCATTTCATTACACATATGTATTTCCAGTATTTATCGATTATGCGTTTAGAAAAAAATGGTAAAATATGTTCAATCAGCAACAAGCACGAAATATTGAGCAACGTTGGAAAAAAATTACGCTCGAAATGCTGATTGAGATAATTTATTAAAAGCCAGTGCACAAATATCAGGATGATTTATTTACGGTAGCAAATTGTTATATTTTTTATGAGAAGTTCTTGAAAGGAGTTGAAATCTCAATTGCTGTAAATGGGTGTATTGATTCTGCATTAAGTATTCAATGATATCGGTATTTTAAAGAAAATGCTTTGTTTCATTTATCGATAACGAGCTCATCGTGGTAATCAGCGATTGTTAACATGACTTTTTTTTTTCTTTTGTGTTTCATTTAAATATTTTTATAAAAAAAAATGTGTTTTGCTGAAGCGTTTTTGTCAAATACATTTAATTTAATATCATCGTATTCAACACGATACTTGATTATGGCGATTTAAATATTTATAAAGGCCAATTGATGTAAATTGATTGATGTGACAAATGATGTGATTTGTTAAAGACCATTGAATAGAAGTGAAAACATTAAACTTTGTAAAAACAATTTCTATCGATTATATGTATTACAATATAAAAATTTGTATATATCAATTCGTATATATAAATTTGTATATATATATATATATATATATATATATATATATATATATATATATATATATATATATATATATATATATATCATATAAAAGCCTGTAAACAAATTCAAAACGAATTCCTATGCATATCCACTAAAATCAAAGGCATATATATATATATATATATATATATATATATATATATATATATATATTATTATCAGATGAGTATTTTGTTCCTACCATTAATGCGTTTATAATGTCATCTATCGGTCAATGAAGATGTACATGCGTGTTGTTTCACAATCTCGAACACCTACCGTGACTCTTACGAAATTTTAGCAACATCTTATTTTTAGAGGACGTGATTTTGTGCAAGTATATTTCCCCAAAATCCACAGTTCGGAAGTGTTGCTAATAACTTTCTAATAACTCATGCTCACACTGCATAAGCTAGAATATGTGGACCAGTGTCATTCTTAATGGAATTTGTTGTAACGGCAATACTGATCTGATAAGCTATAAAAGGATAGACATCGGGACACCATTGCTAGTTGATGCAATGGAAACATAACTCCATATTATGCAAATTTTTAAGAAAACCATGTTTTGATATTTAGGACTTAAAAAGCAAATGTATCTTTCAAAATGAATAATATTGTAATGAATCACAAAAGGTATGCCACATATCATTATATAGTTGTCACCAATAAAACGATTGTATCAAATTTGAATAACTGTTAAAATGCAACCCAATATTATTTATTGGTTGTTTATGTATTTTTGGTATATTCTTTCAAAAAAGTCCTTGGTTTTAAACCGTAATACTGCAAATATTTTCGAAAAATGACGCGTTCTTGCCCTTGTTGATAATGATCCTCTGTCTGATTTATCCCGATGCCGAAGTTTGTTTGTCTTTAAAACTATATGGCACTTTATTTTACCTTTATATGTTGTTGTGTAGTGAAGAGTTTCTTTTAAGAACAGTAATGTACCAATATAATGCGTACCAATGTAATAGCATCAACTAAAAGAGTTTTATTCATAAAATATTTATTTACTAAAAACAATTTTACTTCCTGTGAGACAAATGGATATCTTGCCGCTGAAGAATATCTGAGAGAATATTTGCTATTATACGAGATATGTATTAAATGTAGTGTTATGTATGCAATATATATAATGTGCTCGAAATGTGGATTTTTGGACTAGTTCGATATCATATAATTAAATAATATTAAACCATATATCTTCTATTGGCCGGTATATGTTCGGAAAATATATTCTCTGTAATAAAAGTCATATTTAATTCTAAAATCCTTATTTAAATGGCACATAAATTCCTAATATATCTGGTACATACTTTATATTACTATAATATCAGCTATGATTTTAGATTATGCTAAAATCCAGTTGCATATAACATAATTTTTCAAAGTGTTTCAATATTAGCATTTATGCATCTCTAAATCGATTCTAAACTAAATCTTTCCGTAAACACTAAAACATTTATCTTTGAATCTATTATTTTGAAGCCCTGCATTACTTTCATTTTAGCATTGATTTCAAAGATAAACCTTTTAAAGAAAGAGGGTAAAATGGATTTCTCTAATGTTATGGTATATACGATAGCACATTTTTGAAAGGAAAGGGGGTATGGAAGAGGAAATGCATTCACGAGATTTAAAAACACTTATTTCAATATGATAACAAATGTTTCATCTTTATGGAAAAGTGTTATATTTGGTTTTATGCTAATGCGAAATGAAGTTATTTTAGATATAGCAAAATTGAAACTTGTTAAGGAATATTGCAATAATTTCCTTTTATTATATAAAAGTTGCATTTAAAAGTGTGTGCGATTATTGATTTTTGGTGAGCCATTTTAAGAAATTGTGAGGTATACGAATGGAGTGTATGACTCCATTTGACTTTCTCACACATCCATATTGCTCAGGTTAAGGTTGCCAAGCTGTGTGACGAATATGTTAATGGCAAAACAATATTTTATGTTTTTTCACACGTTGTTCAACAGTTATTCTTTCAAATTTTTTCGAAAATTTCTTAAACAAATTTACTTTTACACAAACAATTTTACATTTACAAAATAGCAATATTTCAGTTTTTCATTCACGATTTTCAATTTTATATTTTTTGGACAAATTGTACTAATATAAAGATATTAATATTATTTTTATTTAAACTGGATTCCTATTTTTCCTAAAATACTAACACAAATGTTGCGATAATAATGTTGTGAACGTGCTATATTTCCTCACTAGTGTATTTTCGTTCTCCTCTTTCGGAGACCAGACGGAGAAAACACAATGACATGGGCAGACGGAGTCTAGGTTTTCTAGAAGATGAAGCTAGGAAGATGGTTGCCAGATTTGGCGATTTATCGCCAATTTAGCAACTTCCCGGAGGTTCAAGAAAGATCGCAAATAACTATTATTCTATGAGATATGGAGAATTCCAGAATCTCCAATAGAGAGGTTATAAGGGGAGTCATCACTCCATTGGTGAGGAGTTAACGTGATACAAGCTACATTTGACTGCGATTTTTGTCATTGTTTTATAAATTAGTAGCTGTTGTTTTGTGAAATTACTTTCAGGATTTTAAGAATAATATCAGTTATTTTGTGAAATTAGTGCAGCAGTTAAGTGCTGTTAGACTGCATATTGTTCCTATTTACGTTGTGCTTGTGAATAAACGTTAGTTATCCAGAAATTTGGACTCATTTCTATATGCTGCTTGCATATCCATAATTCCTGAGGATACGCCATACCAATAATAAATATTTCTAGAAAAGAAAATACTATAAACTTTGAAAATACTTCATACTTTGTGTTATACTCACTTGAATCACTAAAATATATTTATTTAGAGTTGCTGATGTACTATATTAAAAATATTGCGATCCGTAAATTAGCCCTTTGGCTATCGACTTCCAAAATCACATTCAAAAGCATAGAAATACATCTGTTCAATAGTTTTCTAATTTTATTCAAGGGAACTTTAAATGCAAATTGGTAACAATGTCCCGAAATAATTTGCATTGAAAAAAACACTACTTTCTCTATACAGTAGTTATGAGTGTAAAAACATGTTATTGAAATTGCTGAGAAAGTTTGATAAATAATGGAAATTATGCAATAAATAGTAGCCACAAAAAGTGTAATTTTTAATTAAAAATAAGTATTGAATATGAAACAGCACTTAAGTAATTAGCTGATTCTATATTATCTGCATATTTAAAAAAAAAGTTTTTATTTATTTAATTTAATTTCGTAATTAAACAAAAGTTTCTATTAAATAAGTAAGTACAGAGCGAGATAGATAATACAGAAAGATAATAACGCTTATCGTTGAATTCAAATACATGTTTAGGTTTCTGTATTGTATTTCATAACTAGTCATGGGTCGCATTTGAGTAAAATAATAAAGACTATGTATGTGTGGTTTTTGTCTCTTTTTGTCGTCTGCAACGGAAAATCTAAACATCGTACGGACATGGGATTTCGTACGCATGTACTTCAGAACCCGGAACGATAAGTCTATTTGAGATTTTTTTTAAATCGAATTAGCTGAGTAATTTTAAATTTTATTACGACTTTGAGCGATTTTCCACAAATAGCTTCTTTAGTGATGGAAGATATTATTGCAGAGTTTCCATCTTAACATCATCCGAAAGATCGAGAAATTTTCTTAATAAAAGCATTTTCGGGAATTTTTATAAAATTTTTGTCTTATTATAAAACATCTACAGTTTTACATTGCGTTATAAAAATTTGGATTGGCAATACCATCTTCTAAATATACCAGGTGCTTCTTTGAATATCACACACTTCTCCAATCGGAAATGTATGCTTCTGTTGTTTTCCGTTCATTACTTATAAATTTGTATATAAAACATCTTACATTTCAAAAGAACTCTTACAGCTCATGGGAGGAGTGGTAAAATATATTTTCCCCTCGTCCTTAGATGCCCCTTTGCACGGAGTTAAGATTGATATTAGAATCGATATTATTATCAAAGTTTGAAATAATTTTCATTTAGAAAACTTTCTGTTAATTTTAATCAAAGGAGGTTATGTAACTTGTGTAGTAAATTGGAAAAGCTTACTTACAGTGTATCATAAGAGTATATTTGAAGCATATAACGCCCTCACAGAGGGTGAAAGCCGTATTTGGGGCAAATTATAAAAGCATATTTAAGTCATATTAAAAGAGCTCATTTCGGTGTATCATAAAGCTTGTTTACAGCGTATCAAACGGTATTATTTAGTGTGTATCAAAAGAGCATTTTTAGGGCATATCAAAATTAATTACACATCCTCGCAGAGGGGAGAAATGCTTATTTGGAGCATGAAACGCAGTCGTGTTAAGCGTAGCATTCGATATGCCCACAGCCGGGACCAAGATGTATTGCCTACCCAAGTATAGGTTTAATGTGTAATATGTGCTTATTTAGAACATTAGTGCTTACTTAAGGCGAGCATGTGCTCAAGTGTTTTTTTTAATTTAAGCATGTGCTTGCGCAACGGATGACTAAGCTTTTCGAAAAACTTAATTCAATCCATCGTTGATTTAAATGCTGAGCAGCGTCGGGTATAGTTTCTAGTGGTAAATAAAACTTGAATCGATCTCTATGCTATAATACAGAGTTGCATACAAAAAAGGAAATATACATTTGGTTAACCCTTCAACACGCATCAACAATGGTTTTCCGGTCCTTCCTGTTTATCAGCCCGTAGTAGATACTAATGCAACAATGTGTTAGTTCACTTCATAAAGAGAGGATTTCAAAATTCTTTCCGGTAGAAATATTTAGTCCTCTTTGCTTGTAAGTAACCCCTAACTAAAATCCTTGTATAAGGAGTTTTATTTCTTGAATAATATCTCCTATGCTAGGAATATTGATATATTGAGGGTAATAATATTCATCACAACGGCTAGTTTGCATAGACCATGGAATGAAAACTTAAATTGCATTAAGGATTGTATTTTTAAATTATAAAACTGCATGAAAATTAATTATGCGCAGCAATTGTGATATAATTCATTATACGCAAAAATAGTGAATCAATTAATTTAGCTTTAAACTTTAAATAATTATGCATTTAAGTGTTATATTTATGCACTAAATGAAATAAGTGAAAATTATTATGATTTAATCTAATAATGAATTAAAATTGCATAAAAGCAAAATATATATTGTTATTAAATTGCTGACATTTCATTACATTTATTTTGCATTCAACACCCGTTTGCTTTAAATTTGGGCCAATGGTCCAAGTTATACGTTGGGTGGTGACTAAATTACACAACTCAACAAGTAAAACCCCACAAATTCGTTACACGTTAATGCATTATTCTGTTACTTATAAAACTAACAGGCAATTATTTTAGTAAGAAATTTAATTCCCGATGCTGAAATTATTGTCATAATAAAGACTCTTTGTCTTAATTTTTTCACCATTCCCTAACTTCTTATTCACCATTTCTTAAAAAATAACTTAAATTTCTATCAAAATGAATAAAATAAAGCTCACAGTGAATTGTCTGCCATCTTTGTTTTTTGTTATCCGATACTCATTTAGAGACATGGTTCATATTTCATAGGTCAAATTACACACTAGCACAAATTACATAAATTTCCAGTATTTACACAAAATACTTAAATGAAGAAATATTTATACAGGGTGTACAGAAAATTCCGGAACGACGCAATATCTCGAGAAATACACTTCGGATCAAAAAATAAAAATATGTATTCAATATTTTTTGAAATCTATCCAATGATACCAAAATTGACCCCCCTCCCCACTCCTGGGGGAGGGGAGGGCAACCTTGAATTTTTCAATGGGAACCCCAATTTTTTATTGCAGATTTAGATTCTCCAGTAAAAATTACATACATTTGACCTACGATTTTTGATTTTTACTCCCCCAATGACGATATAATCGAAAGAAACGGAAGTGGGGCACTAACGTTTAAAAGTTATAGAAAAAGCACCCTGATCATGAGAGTCAAGGGGACTCATGTTATTCAAGCATACAGAAGGGAACAGAAAACTACTACGTCCACACCGTTGTTCCTGGGTTGTGCTAAAAGTAGTTTTGAACGTTTTCTAAACTGAAGTCAAGAGTTGTCGCTGAAGTGAACGGTTAGCGGGGGGGGGGGGGGGGGGAGGGGGTCGTCAATTTTAGCATCACTGGATAGTTTTTTTGAAAATATTGAACACGCAATTTTTTATTTTTCTAACCGAAGTGTATTTCTCGAGACATTCCCACTTTTAAACGTTTGTGCTCCAATTCCGTTTTCCTTGATTATAGCACCATTGGGGGAGCAAAAATCAAAAATCGTAGGTCAAATGTATGCAATTTTTTCTGGAGAATTCAAATCTGCAATAAAAAATGGGGGCTCCTATTGAAAAATTCAAAGTTGCTCGACCCCTCCCCCCAGGGGGAGGGAGGGGGATCAATTTTGGTATCATTGGATAGCGTTTCTAAAAATATTGAGTACGTGTTTTTTTATTTTTTGATCTGAAGTATATTTCTCGACATATTGCGCCGTTCCGGAACTTTCTGGACACCCTGTATATACATGTGGAAGACTCAGGCCGTTCGACTCATCCAAGGATTTGAGTAGCAGTTTGGACGGCCGGCTATATATACATGTGTAAATGTTAATGCCTCGCAGTATATAACAGTTTACTTAAAATTGTTTATTTTAATATTACTTGCCTATAAACTTAATGAATTTCATATAAATCAGTAAAACCGATTATTTCCTTATTTCTTATCAGCATGATATATGTTTATTCTATCAAAAATGTTAATGGATATAACTGAAAAAATTGTGTTCTTAATGTATATGATGTATAAATATGCTAATACTTATTATTTTCTTATATATTCCTTACTAATAAACTTGTAAGTGTTTTAATATATATTTTGCACAATATTTTAGTGTCCTCAACGCCTCTTTCCAACATTAAGATTTCATATTTATATATAACCACATAAACTGCCGCTATATAATCTTCATAATTATCTAACGTGCTGCTGTCTTCCCACACGAACCGAAAGCCCCCTCGTGATCAATTATGTTGCATCCTTGCAGGACATTTTACTTTATCTTCAATACATGGTAATGTACAGAGAAAGTATTTGAATCGTGTCGAAAATGGCATCTTGAGTTTTTGACGGATCTACACGTTTTGGGATCTCTAGAACACGAAAAACCTATTTTTAGAGTGATATTTTTGTATGTGTGTGTTTGTTTGTGTATCTGACTGTGCAATGTATGTACCGACTTTAACTTAAAATCTAATTGATCAAATTTCATAAGTTTTGGTTCGTAAATCCCCTGCAGGCTAACCTGATGCTGATTAGATTTTGGTACGATTCGTAAAAACTAAACTACGCAAAAATTTAATGTATCCACACTAGCTGAAAAACTAATAAATAAATGACTTGCAGACTAACCTGGTGCTGATTAGATTCTGGTAGGAATAGTGAAATAAAAACCTGTCTTTTTTGCAGAATGGCCGGCACAAATCTTTAAATCTAATTAGAAAACAACTGCGTATGCTCTACTATATCAATCAAATGCTTATTTTACACGCAATTTTTGACAACAAAAAAATTAAGACCAATTCAATTACTCTAGGATTAGCCATTCTCGATATATATATATATATATATATATATATATATATATATATATATATATATATATATATATATATATATATATATATATATATATATATATATATTCCCTGCTGCGACACCTTTGAAAATAAGTCCAGTCGCCAAATGGAAACGAAAATTGAATTAAAAGTGCAAATTCAGTGTAATTTAAAATAATTACGGCATTTGTTTTGTGCAGTTAAACTCAATTTAATAAAATTATTGCAGAAATAAAGAGAACATAGATCTACAGAGAAGGTCAGGCGCTGCTCATATCAGATATCTGATTTTTTTTTGGTTCGAAAAAATGGGTGAGGTGTTAGAAAATTATTTTCAGAACTTCCAGAATTCCGACAGTGAACTGAAATAATGAATTTTTTCACATTTATAGTTTCAACTGTGGCACATAACCTTACAAAGTAGTATTGATTCCTCCATTCTCGACAGCGGAGATAATAAGGATTTATTCTAAAAGTAATTCTTGACCCTACGTAAGCCATCCAGTTATATAGAAGTTTGAATTTTCGCTTACTAATAGTACTAACCATGAAGCAAATCCTAATAAAGGCTGACTATTTTATTTTTCTCCCAGAGGTAGACAAAATGAGCCAAAACGTCTTCTAAACACTCCATCTCCCCCTGGTGACCTAGAAAACTAAATCATTTTACAGTTATTATATCGTATTTGTACACCTATAGTAGGACAGCACCTAACTGAGCCAATGTTCAATTAAATTTATTTTTTGTTGGTAAGGATAAAGCATTGTTAAATTAAGTAAAATATATTTAAAAGTTATAAATTAATGTTTGAGATTGTTAGTTTTCCTTCATGTGACAAGTTAAAATGCTAGTTTATAATATTCTAAGAGCGCTTCTTGATAAATTTTAAATAAAATTCTGAAACAGCATATTTTGCTTTAATATTGAAAATAATTTCTGTGGTAGAGTGACAACAAAATGAGGAAATAACAAGTTATAAATTGCATTTTCTCCTTTCAAAAACATAAATTTTAAACTTGCTAACTTAAATTAAAATTTAGTTTGAGCAAAAAATGTTCTTTAGCTTAATCTCTGCAATTTTTTAAAAAAAAATTAGAAATATTTGAGTAATCTGTCAATTGCATAAAGTTTGAAAGAAATGTATTACTTAAATCCAAATTAAAAACAATTCTTCTAATGTTTCATTAAAGTTTTTAATCAATTAAGTAATTCCTTCAAAATAAAAATTCATATATAATGAAATCAAGTTACATTTTTCTCTGAATTGGTTTAAATATCTGGAGATCGTATTAATTTTTTCCCCTTCTAAATAAAGCAATTTCTAAGATTAAAGTTTTCTTTATTTAATTTCCATTGATCGTAATTAATTAATTAACAATGCATTTTTTATTTCGTGGTGGAATTTAAAATAGTGCTAAAAAACTTTAAAATTCTTTTGAAATGCAAATGAAATTCTTAATCTCCAAAGAGAAAGCAATAATTTTTAAACTAGCATGGAGATAATATCGTATTTATTTTCATTATTTTGATATGTTTTTTAATGTTGCAAAGCTCCATGTTGCTATGAAAAAATTAAGAAAAAATCTAGTTGAAATTTAAAACTCTGAAGTTGGTAGTATATAATTGTTCTACATATTATGTAAAATAATTTATGCTATAGATTAATGAATTTGTTTTACAGTCTACAAATATTACCTTTTCATTATAAAGCGTGGTATTTCTTGACTGATCATAACGTCATAGATCCAATATCTCGTGAATTCATATGTGGTACTTTTGTTAGCAAGGTTATATAGCATTACCAGTTAAAATGCATATTGTAATTGGACAAAGTAAAATGCGTTAGTATATAGAGGAAGTATTCTAAAACATAACATTAACTTCATGTAACGTTCTTCGGCACGCAACGCTTTTAGCCACTTCGCTTCAGTTGCATTTATGAGAAAAAGAATACAACATGGAATCAGTACGATAGCAAAATGTTTATAACACTCTTATTTCAAATCATTATGTTTAAAAAAAATCTGATGTGGACAGCACATGATTTCCCTTATATAATGCAATGAACTTACTACTATTACAGTAAAAAATTGATTATTTTTATAGTGGTTATTTATATTACTTCCAAGATATTGAATTTTCGTCAGTGAGTATATCCATATCGTCATCATCAATGAGTTGTCATTGATTTAGCGTTATTTTTATCGATTTGGCGAGTTTTTCGTTAATTTAGCAACATTTAAAAAGTCACCAAGTTAGCGACATTCCACCAAATTCGTCGCCAAAATCCGGCCAAGATTATGGATGAAGAAATAAGTTATTCTTACAGCAGATAAATGACTATTGGTGTTCAAATACAAAAGTATTACTCAAAGTATCTATTTTCATGAATGGAACGAGCTAGATCCACGAGAATGATGTAACCAAATTTATCGCATGGTATTACATATTAATAGTGAACATGTTTCTCAATAGTAAATATTTTTTTCTATTTTATATGACTTTTTGATAATTTTTTTGAAACATGTGCAATATCTCGAGACGGTTCATGTTAGCGTTCTAAACCTTATGTCAATCGTTGTCTAATGGAAAATTACATAAAAAATGTCTATTTGCATAACTTTATTAGCGATTTTGATGTTTTGACGATTTTTTTCAAAATTTCACTCGAAAATTTAGGGGGGGGTTCTGAACATTCGATTGCGTATAAAAACAATAGGCTTCCAAGGTTTATGGATTGTGATTTTTGTACCAAATTTCGTTCGAATCGGTCCATTCGTTCGTCAGTTATCGTCTCCATAGACTCACTGACACACACACACACACGATAGTGAGGTTCGGACTAAAATGCTTTTCACATTTAAAAATTTTGGTTAAGCAAATAAAAAATTTAGTTCCACACTCTGCACACAGTTGGTGCTATTGGTTCAGATGTTTGCACATGTTCATTATGCATCATGATCATTATAAATAAATTCTTATATATATAATTTATATTTTATTTTATAACTTTAAACATAATATTTACATATCTCAAAATTACATTCAAAAGCAGATTAGAGAATTCATTGTTTATTTTTATTTTTAGTTACCATAAAGATGTACTTTGTATCATGAAAAAGTTTATAAATAATTCTTTACTTATATGATGACATATGTATATAATAAAAAATCCCACAATTTGTAATTATCTCATAATTGAAAGTCATTTTGTCCCGGTATAATTTCTCACCCTTTGAAATGTGATAACAAAAGTCATTTATGTCATTAAATGGGATACTCTCCAAGTATAAGTGTACAAAAAAAATGTCAAAAAATAATTTTTCTAACACCAAATGAGTCATTTTTTGTTGACCGGAATTTCTAAACTATTTTTTTCCTCACGGTAAACTTAATGGGTATATTGTTCTCTTCTGACAACAAAAATAACGATCATAAAATATGTCCAAACATAATTTCGTTTTTCTTTTAAGTAAAATGATTACGCGTCTCAAAGGAGAACTATAATAGATCAGACTTTCGTTCTGTAAAACGATTTTTATTTTATTTTCTCTGCAATACATGCTATGGTTATATCAAAAAAAGTATTGTGATGAGGTCAAAAGTCCGCATGTCAGATTTTGGATAGTTCGTCACATTACGAATATACTATGAAAATTCGATATTATAATAATTCGTATTATAATATTCGTATTTTAATAATTTACAAACCTACAAATTTTAAGAGTAATAAGATTTATCAGTTTTTCTCATCAGAAGGGTGGCTTATAATTAAAATATGTTGAAGATAGACAGAAAATGTGTTGAAGATACACAGTTGAAAATTCATAGTGTCCTGTAACAATCATCAGATGAAATATTACGAAATTTGAACTTTTTAAATTTTAAAGTACCTTAATGGTCAAAATTTATATTTTATCAGAATATATTAGTATTCATCAAAATTCTACAGGAAATATGTTTAAGTTAGGTTAGTTGAAATTTGATATGCTGATTGTCATGTAGATACTGTTAAAGTACATTTTGCGAAATTGTAGGTTTTAGATCTTAAGGTAAGCTGATGCCAGACCAGCATAATTTTCATTATTTTCTCAAAAGAGGATACTGATAAGCAAAGTTCTGCAAAACATGTGCTAACGACAAACCTTTGGAATTCGATATGTTGAGTATCATTGTAGAGTCCATTTCGAGAATAACAGCTTGCAATTCTGTTCTGTCCCATTAGCTTAAAACTAGAACATCGGCTGATCAATAGGAAGATCCGTGGTTTGAATCCCGGTTGGAGCGGCAAAGACCTCTGGCGCCCGAACAAATCAACCCTGTTAGTTAGTGCAAACATGTTGGTGGTCTGAGACGGACCCTTTTACCTAGCAGTGATGTAGTGGACTCTAGGATATTGAGCGCCCATTGCAAATAGTGTGGACAACGACTGTGCAGAAAGCTAACCTGGATCTTAAAAAGAGGCTAGCCTGGGGTAAAAAAAGCAGAAATTGGGCAAGTTAGATTGTCAGTTTCAGGTCAATATAACATTAGAGGGTTGACATTTTAAAGTCCACTTCGACGATAAGAGCTCGCAATCCCGTCCTGGGAGCTCAACAGTTGATCTTTCGCTGGCCAGTACGAAGATCCACAATTCGAATCCAGTTTGGGGACTCAAAGTAATTTACATCCCGACTGCTTCATTTGTACTCAAATTTGCAAAGAGGACTCATATTCTGTAGAAAACAAATGTGTAAACTAACGTCAAGCTTTTCAGATTTACAAAAAGTGTCAGCCATGGAAAATAATTGAATATAACAACTATTGCCGAGTTTATCAAACTTCATGAGTGAAAAACGACCTAAATAATCTAATACCCAAAAGCTCGACCAAAAGACTTCTATTGTCCCCAGTTATTTTACATCAGACATTACTCCATACCTGTAAGACATTTCCTTGCATTATTTCACATTCTCACTGTACTGCGAGTAGACTCCTCCCTTGCTCACCCTGTCCGCATCCACACTGTACTTTTTATCGGAGAATATATTTAGAATAATGCAGATTTTTACATCAGATACTTAATCCTCAATAACCGGGTATGGAACGCACACCTCCTCAATTATCAAGTTGTAAAACTTGCTACAACACTTACTGCACCAGTTACTACATAGTACACAACTCAGATTACATAAGTACCTATTCTTAATTATCTTAAAGTCTTGAACAGATTAAAACTTAAGGAATGCGCAGCATAAAACTATCGGAATATAAGGTACATGGGATATCCTAAAAACATATCGCCTAAATGCTAAACATTGGCGTTTGCAATTTTATTTTTACTTCAAATCGTACAGTAATTCTAATAAGTCCGTACGAGGTTTGAGCACCTTCCCCCACTCTTGCTTTTAATTTGATACAGTGGTCTTAGTTACATGCCGGGCGGTGGACCAAGTTACATAACTATATATGTAAAATCTCCTAATGTATTGTGACACAGTAAATGTATTGTGACGAAGTAAAGCTATGCCGGGCGGTGGACTAAGTTAAATAACTATATATGTAAAATCTCCTAATGTATTGTGACACAGTTGCGCAAAAGGCATTTTCATATTTCAGAAATGACTCTGTAACAAAGAGGCACCAGCAACGGACTCGACGACGCCTAAGTTTATAATGGTGCGGACAATTTATTTATGAGCAATAAATGAAGAATGATATCATGAGAAATACAACTATGGACTCAAGCTAGCTAATGGGCATCAGAAAATATCCAATAAAACCAATATAGGCCATTTCCAGATGACTGGAGCAAATTGGCACATAGATACAGTGGAGCCAATGAGAGCCAAGGGGGAAATCAAAGTTACCCCTGTACATCAAGTGAAGAAAATATACTTTTGAAATTTTGAATGTCGTCTAAACTCAACAAAACTGTGTTCCAAAGAATCTATATGATGTGCACTGGTAAGCACATAAGACTGTGCTATTAAGATACGTTGCAAGCTTGCCACTGAGTGAGCAAGTAAAATGTGCTTATGTGAGTCTCCTAAAAGTTGTTGCTGTTTATTAAGCACGTAATACTGTGCTGCCACTCTTCGCTAAAATAGCGTCGCCAAACAAATACGTAAAAATTGCTTTTCACGGATTAAGTCCAAAGATGATCTAGAAAAGCAAAAAGGTAAGGGTATGAGGATTTGTGTAATCTGGCGTGAAGTCATTGGCAAGTTGCAACTGTATCACTATTGACTGGGTTAAGTTAGAGAAACTATAATGTTGTACGAATTAGTAAATTGTAAAGAAAAGTATTGATTCGAAGTAAAGCTATGCTAAAATTTAATATGAATTATAATAATTAATAAAACTGTGATTGAGCAAAATGAACGTATGTTTATCGGATCAGTGAAATTAATTTTATGTTTATCAATCAAATTATTTTCAGAAGTACCGGACAACATAGAAAATATAACTAGGTGGGTTTCACTTCTGCTATGTACTATGATAAATTCACGGCCATCCCTTATGTTGAAATAACTGATTTAAAGTTTAAAATAAATAAACGTAACCACAAAATAATATATATTGTATACGCCACATGCTTAACCCAGTTTCTCGTGAAAAAAATGTTATGAAAAACTACGCAGAAAAATATTTTAGTAAGGATTTATTTCTCAATACTGAAATTATTATCATAAAAAAACAAATTTTTTTCTTCCATTTCTTAAGAAAAAACTTAATTTTCTATCAAAATCAATGAAATATGGACACCCCTTATTAACTTGATTATAGCAGTGCCTGGCTTTCATCATTATGTTTTATCATACGTTGCTCATTTAGAGACATGACTCATATTCCATATGTCAAATAACCCACTGGTTCAAATTACCCCAACTTACTTTACATTTGCAATTGTATTTTTATAACGAAATAGTACAATAATTCTAATAATTTCTTACGTGGTTTTCGTGTTGCAGTAGACAGCAGGTTCTGGGTATAATCCAGGATATTATCCTTTGATCGCTGTATATGACCGACTATTGCTTTCGAGTTAAACTAAATCTACTAATCTACAACAGGCGTTTAAACTGAAACATATTTTTACTGCAGTCAGAGGGATATGTGGTCTTGCTTCGAAAAGGAAGTATATAAAGAACATTTTATTGTTCCTGACTGGATCATAGTGTAGTCGTATGTCTGAGCTTTTTACAGGAGATTCAGATTCGATCCCCAATTCTAACCGAGTGTTATTTTTCAGCAAAAATTAAACCAAATTATAAAATATGTTACATAACATTATATGTATAATAATGTATTACAATGATTTTATTATAATTAGAAATTTCAGATTTGTTTTTTTAAATAAAAACAATTAAATAGGTAGTTGATTTTTTTTAATGAAAAGTATCAAATATAACTGAATGTTTCGTACACATAAAAATATATCTAACGCTTTAAATTTTTACTCTATATTTCTTTACTTTGAAGATAAAAAGCTCTATTGTATGAACAATGTAAGATTGATTGTTGGTAAAGGACGTAGAACATCATGGGCCGTTGACTCAAACGGAACATGACAGTGTTATATTACTAACGTTGTTCAATTTAACAACTTGACGTCGTCGATATCGATATAAGACATTCTTGATTGTGAAACATCAATTAAGCTTGTATCAGAGAGAGTTTAAACTTAGACGTAGATTTTTTTTCTTAAATATTTCCTGATTGATGGCCAAGGATATAATTTATGGCTGTATTTAAACATTACTAACGTTAATTCAGAATGTATTAGAAAATAATTTTTGTTGTTTCCTCAGAAGCTTTAAGTCGGAGATAAAAATGAGTAAGAGTAATTGTATAAAAATTGAAAATCAAATGAAATGAATTGCAATATGAATCTATGGTCAAATTACCCTTTGATATTTCATAAATATTTAGCTCGTTTAAAGCGTCAGTAGAGAAATTCAAATGAAATTTATGTATTGCTATTTTTATCTATTTATATTCATTGTACATGAATAAATTTGTAATTTTATATTGTTAATGTTTTTTTCATTGCATATTGATTTTAGGAAATAAACAATATTCTATATTGATGGCACTGTACAGTAAAGGGGGGCAGTGAAGAATGCATTACTGCAAAATACACCAATTTCCTATGGAACGTAGTAGTTTGAATTATAAACATTACGACAGAGTGAAATGGACAATGCATATATAAGTGTCTAGTGCAATCTGGAAAAATTGGTCTTCAAATGCAATTCAATTTGAAACAAGAAAGATCAATCATGCATAAAACATTGATTATGAAACACTTTCCAACTTCAATGCAATTTTATACAAACATCTCTAAAATGCGATACATTCCTCGGTAATATTTTTAAAATTATCACGATACTACATTAATTTATTATATTTGAAAACTTCATCGAAGAAAATAAACTTCATTCAAATAACGACATTGAAATATAAATTGCCTGGTTTAAACATCTCTAAAATGTAATACATTTCTCAGTGACATCTTTAAAATTATCATAAAACTACAATAATTTATTATATTTGAAAACTTCATCGAAAATAAATGAACTTTATTCAAATGATGTCATCGAAATATAAATCGCCTCTATATAAAAGCAGCATTTCATTCATAAACATTCTTCTAATCGTTTCATTCACCGAAATACTGTAATAATTTATTTTATTTAAAAAATTGAAAAACTGTTATCTACCATATTTATTTTAAAATGTGAAACCTTTTTAATATATAAAAAAATCTGATGTGGGCAACACATGACTTTCCTTATATAATGTAATGAATTTACTACTTTTACAGTAAAAAATAGTTTTGTTTTTTATAGTATATTCTTTCCAAGATATTGAATTTTCGAAAATTAGTCGTCATTTTCATTGATTTAGCGTCATTTTTATCCATTTGGCGAGATTTTCGTTAATTCGGCAACGTTTCAAAAAGTCGCAAAGTTGGCGACATTCCGCCAAATTCGTCACCAAAATTTCGCCAAGCGTTATGGATGAAGAAATAAGTTATTCTTACAGCAGATAAATGACTATTGGCGTTCAAATACAAATGTATTACTCAAAGTATATTTTTTCATGAATGGAACGAGCTAGATCCACGAGAATGATGTCGCCCAATTTATCGCATGGTATTACATATGAAAAGTGAACGTGTTTCTCAATTGGAATTTTTTTTTTATTTTAAATGACTTTTTGATAATTTTTTTTAAAAATGTGCAATATCTCGAGAACGGTTCATGTTAGCGTTCTAAAATTTATGTCAATCGTTTTCTAATGAAAGATTACATAAGAAATGTCTAATTTCGTAACTTTATTAGCGGTTTTGATTTTTTGACAATTTTTTCAAAATTTCACTCGAAAATTTAGGGGGGTTCTGAACATTCGACTGCGTATAAAAACAATAGGCTTCCAGTGTTTACGGATTGTGATTTTTGTACCAAATTTCGTTCGAAACGGTCCATTCGTTCCTCAGTTATCGTCTCCACAGACTCACTGACACACACACAGACATCACTTCAAAAATGCTTGATTCGTGATCAGGGATGCTCGAAACGTGCTCTCCCGTCGAAAACTCGAATTCGAATTTTCGACCCCGTCACAATATTTTCCTTATACATTATGTATATAAGGAAAGTAATAATTAAACTCTTGGGTAAGATATTTATTATATAATATATGTATTTTTTCTTTCTGGAGGATATAACGAAAGTCAGAATTTAATTGAATTTGTTTTTCTCCCTATATTAAATAATTTGTATTTGAAAAACTACCTAACATATTTTACTGAATTTTTTTTATATATTTTATGGGATAATTTGAATATTTCCTAAAACTTTCGAAGCAATTTGTGAATTTTAAATTCGCCTAAAAAATGTTTGAAACATTAGGTCCCATGGAGTTCAATGTATTTCATTTTTTCAACCCGGGTTCAGTAAAAAACTAATTAGGTGATATTATTCATTTATATTCCCATAGGTACCACAGACCTTCTGAAAACCATACTAAAATTTCATTTTGATAAAGCAATTTTTACGGCAGTTATCGTGTTAACAGACAGACAGACAGACAGACAGCATGAACAAAGTCATAACAACTATGCTGTAATGTTAATAAAGTCATAAACACTTTACACATCTTGTAAAATGTTAAAAAGAAGTAGAATGTTCAAAAACGGAATATTTCGATAATACTAATGGACATGCTAGAAAAGTTGAGATGCTCAAATGGGGAGGTAGGGGACTAACATTTAACTCAGATCTGGTCAAATTCAATTTTCCAGTAAGCGGGAGTATGTTGCCACTGGGGTAGAATAGATATGTATAATGGAACCAAAAACTCAAACCAAACTATTTAAATTTATAAATTCCTTTATCAACTAAACTGATTGATTACGAAAGTGCAACGTATAGAACAGCATGTTTAATATATGAGGAAATTTAACTACATGGGCGCTACAGAAAAGTGTTTAATGATTACAGTTTCCTAGTGACAAAATCAAATTGGTAGCTAATATGTGATTTAGTTGATAGCTAATATAGTCGATCAGTAACGGAAGGTAATGCAGTCGGTCAGTAATAGAAGTTAATCTAATTTATAGCTAATATAGTCGATCAATAATGGGAACTAATATAACCAATAGGCAATATTACAGTCTGTCGAGTTATAACTTTAGCCGTTTCTATCGCACTTTATCGTTTTACTTTATCGTTTTATCCGTTTCTATCGCACAATTACCTTTTTTAAAACAATATCTTAAATAAAGCTTTTCCCTGAAAGATGGAAAAAATGCCCAACCAGATAAAAAAATGCCCAACCAGATAACTGTTTTTAATTTAAGGCGGACAATTCACCTTAACGAAGAATGTCATTTCCATATATAGCGACACATTAGAGCGACATAGCACTATGGTTCGACAATGTGTCCAAATGTAAATTAGATAGCATCTTCATCATCCATCGAACAATGTTTTAATCGTATTGAAGAAGATAGGTTGCATCCAATTCAATCATCGAGTTACCTAGCAGTAACTTTAGATCATCTTCAACAGAGCTCGGATTGGTGCCATTCCCGAGTTATCTCAGATGCAAGAAGTAATCAGTTCGTCTTCAGTGAAGAATCCTGGTTTTGCTTAAGATACATCGATGGCTAAAATTGAAGTTGATATAACATTATAAATGGTTCAATATTTCCATTTGCGTTGAATGAAACACAGTTGAAACACGGCATCGTGTACTGAGGATCGATCAGATATTCTATTATTTTAAATTTTGCATCAATTGAAAGTAATTTAACATCCTAATTTTACTTTTCTAAAAATCGTAGAAGTTATAGTGACTCCTTTCAACGCCTCATTTCAGATGAATAACGCTAATCCACAAGCTGCAAGAAACACACGAATATATTTTCGAGATATCAATTTGTGATCACAGCCTGACAGATCTCCATAATTTATTTCTAATAGAAAATGTCTGAAATTTAACGGGGTGAACTCTACAGGTTTATACAACCAACACGCACAACAGCATATCTTCTTAAACAGATATGAAATCAATGGAGAGCAGCACAAGAAAATTATATACGACATATACAAAATTCAGTGCCACGGCAGTTAGAAGAAAGCATCGTTCACAAAGTAGGAGCCATTCAGTAATTGTACAGATACGTTATCTATTTTTTGTTTTCCGAAAATTTTCCATGATTTATTCACTGCCTAACTATATTTTGCTTTGAGTTTCAGGATATGACACCTCCCGTTGTTGGTGTTACAATTTAAATTCCACTGAATGCATATTGTATACTTATCAATAATATCAAAATATATCATTTATTTAATCAGATAGTCACTTGCATTTAAACATTAAAAAACTCCATAAATTCTTCAATGACAGAACTTAATATGCAATTTTAGAAATTCATCAGTTCATTGCTAACATTTTCAAAGTGATTTGACGCGCGACATATTTGACTCCTTCGAATACCAAACCTAATTTAATTGAAACACGCTGGAAAGCAGAAATTCATGGTCTGGGGAGCTCCGTGTGAGCTTATGTACGTGAGACTGTTTCATTAGTGTGAGAATGTAGGGAAAACTTGCGTAAATTTTTCGTTTCGCTGAGTCAGCGTTGCTGAGTAAGGTAGATACGGAAAGTCGGGCAACAATGCGGATCCTAATTAATTTTACTTCCGAACCGCGCTTATGGATGGGTGATATTATAAATAACTATTCAAATATTGTGAAAATATATCAACAGCCGAAATTAATATTGAATAGATTCATCGATAATTTTAAACAGATAATATGTGTATTTATTTCAACGAATTCAATAAATTACTCGCTTCACATTCCCACCAACTCAGATTTTACTAGAGGAATTACCTGGTGTATCCCGGGTCCTGAACAAGCGCGCGCTACTTACATACTGGATAACACCATTCAATTTCCATATTAGCTGTTTTGAACTAAAATAATTCTAGTGACACATATAAATGAAAGTAATTGCTGCAAAAATTGTTTCTCTAAACTCGAAGTACAATTAAAAAAAAAATTACTATTTCAGTGAATTGTTATCCAATTTATATACAACTAGCAGCGATTACCCAGCGTTGCTCGGGATTTTCCATTGCAAAACTCTGATAAAAATTACACCGGAACATACAGGGCCGTGAATCTTATACATTGTTTTTTCACTGTGAAAGAAGCATTCATTGCATTATGTAAGAAAAAAATGGATCTGATTGACCACTCTTTGGCCAATCAGATCCATTTGATCATAATACATACTTTTCTTTATATATAAATATATATAGATAGATGGATATTTTTATACTCATGTATTTATTATTCAAATTAATAAAATTTGTTGAGTAAGCCTGTGAAAAATAAAACATGGTGATAGAGTTACCATTTAAATTCATATTTCAAACCTGCGATTTTCAAAAGTGAGTAATACGTTCAATAAACTCCCACAAAACTCAATTTAATTGACTTTCACGTTTTAAACTAACGATTTCCAACCTTTTTCGTTGAGAATCATGGAGTTAGAGAATATAACTCCTAGAAAAAAGTTTCCTTTTCCATTAATATCTCGACAACCTCTGGTCTTAGAAACTCGAAACTTGGACTAAATTTATGGAAGGCAATTTTAAAACCACGCACACAATTTCATTAAATTCGGTGCAGTTGTTCTCCAGTGATGATGAGACAAACGGAAGTTTCGTTTTTCATTAATATCGCGACAACCTCTAGTGGTAAAAACTTGAAACATGGATTAAATTTTAAGTAGGGCTATTTTAAGACTACCCATCAAATTTCATCAAATGTTGCTCAGCCTTTCTCCCGTAATGTTGGATACATACATTTCTTCATTATATAATATATACATAGATTTTATCAGAATAATCAGAAAAATTTTAGCACAGTAGAATTTTAGAACCAAATTAAAAAATAAGGAAGAAATATTTTAAGTTTTCTAAATTAGAAATCCCACAAATTAAATTAATCTACTATCAGCTGGTTTTTCGCAGAGACGATGCGTGTGCGATTAAATTTAAACACAATATCTCGAATCATCGTCTGTGATGGCAAAAAGAGCATATATTTAATTGAAGAAAATGGTGGAAAATACAAATTTCGACTTAAATATACAATTTCTTACAAACGAATTCAAGTTTTTAAGGAATCTTACCAATGTGCTCGTTATGGAACGTGAAGCTTCTCTGTAGCAAAGTTCAGCGCTTCATGATTTGAGAAATAGATATTATTTTCAGTATGATAAATGTTTTATCAGTCTAGCTAAATTTGATCGTCGGCTGGACATGCAGTTAGAAACAGTTTCTTGTAATATTAAGTAAATCACGTGACTTTGCGCACAATGGATAATGTGTGCTTCACAACGTGAAGGTATAGATTAAACAGGTTTAGATATAAATTGCCAGAATAAAAAATATACTTTTATAACGTGACTGTAAAATAATTAATGATGTTCTTTAGTTTTATAGCTCTTTTCTTAAATATATATGTTGGAAAATAATTTATATTCACGATTGAACTATTTAAGAAATATATGTTTGTTTGAAATTTATATGTGTGTTATTCGAAAAATATATGTATGGTTGAAATTGATCTATGTGCATAATTACATTACTTTCAAAATGTTTGTATATTGAAATTGATTCCTGAGTGTATATTGAAAACATTCCTGAGTGTATTTATTCATTTATTTATTTCTCAGTGATACAAACTGGAACACTTCAAATGACAATGATCACATTAAAAATATATATCAAAAATAAAAGAAAACGAAAACTATATACATAAATCATATTTAAATTATATTTTTTGATATAGCAAACAAATCAATATTATCAAAACGTAAGTTAAATAAAGTGTACAGTTTAAAACAGAAAAGCCAGTATAAAAATACACACCATTATGTAATAAATTTCATTTTAAATAGGTAGTAAAAAATACGCGACGCCTTAGACAGTTCTAGAGGAAGAATCAGTAGAGAATGCTAGATTTATCGATATCAGAATTTCTTATTACTTATTCTCTGTTCATTAATTTTATCATTTGTTTTTGAAGAAAAACATTGTGATATTCCTTTAGAAACATGATGTAATAATTTATCTCAGCAGATTCCCTTATTTAATACATTTGGCGCTGAAATCATCGCGTTCGAATCGAATAACCCCCATTCTCAAAAATCTATCAATTAATTTCTAACTTTTGCGATGTGTTTTGACGCGCACAATATACGCTTCCGTTGCTTCGAATACCAAATTCGGTTGGGTTCAATCTCCTTGAAAAGCGGAAATGCATAAGTTGAAATGCGTTGCCTGACCTTGTGTTAGTACGTGAGCCAGTTTCATTAAGAGGAGAAGTAAAAGGGGGGAAAACTTGCGTAAACTATAAGGTTTCGCTGTGTCAGCGATTAAGTGTAATGCATATCTAGTAAAACGGCGGAGCGCTATTCATTTTATTTGGGACTCATTGCTCATAAATGTATGCTATGGTATATATCAGGAATTAGAGTATTTGGGGAAATATTTCGAAGGAAGTGTTTAATATATGTTTGCATTTAGATATGTGTGAAATTATAGGTGTTCTTCATATATTCACACTTTTAAAATTTAAGGATATATAAGCTTACTTGTAAAATTATTAATTATCATGTTACTAGATCAGTTTTATAAAACCATTCCATGGAACAAATAATATATTTATTATTTTAAATCCTTCATATCATATATTAAGGGAAATATATTTACTTTTTGTCCCTAAATATTTAATATATATATATATATATATATATATATATATATATATATATATATATATAACATTTTACGCTTTCCCTAATAATGCACCCTTTTCTTTCATAATTATTATTCCAAATCTCTATTTGATGTCCAGCACGTATTATAGCTATAATAAATTCTGTCCCACGTCTCTAATATTAACAAAGTCTGCAAGCACTTCTTCTTTTCCTCAACCATATCATATATGGTCACTAATCTTAACCTCTACATAAATTATCTAATGTGAAACTGTTTCCCTGTCACATTTTTAAAGCATAAAGAACGCGAAGGCATCATCTTTACCATACCGCCATATCCCTCTCTCTCCGATGTAACTGTGCATTGTGTGAACCAACGCAGGCAGCATTCAGATTTCCTGCGAACTAACTGGTTGCTTACGAGAAACGCGGCTTATGTAACCAATCATGATTTACGAATGTCATATAATAGAGTAGATTTGTGGTACCTTGAAAGTCTCTTCACTTGTCTATTGCAGTCTACATTACAGAAGTCGACAGTGATTGTTCCGTAAAGTAGTTAAGATATTAAAAAACTGATTTTGAACCATGGATGAATCTGTGTAAGTATGAAAAAAAAATTATCACGATGATATATTGCAGCGGTGGTGGAGTAGATTCGAAAGGAGAAACGTTGTGCACCTTTTCTTGCTGAGTTAGCAAAAAGGCCGGCGGTGACCTACTTTCGCGTTTCTAAGAGTTGGATCGAACACAGTTGAAAGTAAGTGCAAATGTTTTCGGAATAATTGAACGCAACAAAATCGAAAGAGAAAATGCTATTCACAAGGCTATATTGTGCCGATGATGTGGTCAAAATTTCTTTGAAGTACCAAAATGGACATCAATTTCGCCTCTTCATGTGCTTCCAAAATACTCGTATATCTATATATTTTCTACAAAAGCTTTTAATTCCGAAAATTTTCGCACCGGTCCTGAACTTCATATTGCCTCGGTGTTTCAAAGTGCTCTCTAATAAGGAAAATTGCAGTTTCATCGACGTGTGTAGTGCCCCTGACACTATGACAGTCTAAGCTATCTCTTCCGATTTCGCGAATTTTCCTTTCTGCTGACCAAATGTGTTTTCAAGTTATTATCCGGATTTAATTGCCTTCTAGTCTCTCAACTAAACTCGTCTCTCAACAAAAGATGTTTTATGGAATGATTTACAATTATATTCATCGTTCTACATCTTCTAAAATATCGCAATACCCAAGCCGGAACGAAAGAGAAATACATGTTCTTATAATTTTAAAACTACTTTCTAATTTTTATTATCTGCACACCAACGGAGTTTATCTTGTATTACAAATGTGGAACTCTTTTTGAACTCTCATGACAAAAAATAAATTCTCCAAGTCAGCTACAATATTGAGCTCATTTTAGGGAATGTAAATCATTTTATAAAAGTGGTCAAGGTCGTCGTTTTTGCAGGATGCTTATGAAACTCTGATCAACAGTTCTGCGTGCTTTAAAGCACTTGAATTGCATAAATTCAATTTATTATATTGTTGTTTAATAGTAGTGATGATTATTATTATGCGATACTCTCATTATTTTCAGAATAAAATACTTGCTAATGTAAGTCCTAAAACTCAATATAAAGTATTTAGGAGTATAAAGAAGGATATTGTGTAGTATGAAATAAGTATTATATTGTGTAAGTTAAGATATGAGAAATGATGAAAACACGTATAAGAGGATCAAAGACTGTGGCAGAGATCTATTAATGTAAACAAGAAGTAACTGCTTCTGTGTGGAAAGTAAACTTTTTCTTTTGTAAGTACTTTTACTTACCCCTTGTCATTGGTACTGAGATAAGGATATACCAATCACAAGAGAGGATAAACCTTTTTTAACGGTGTTATTGGATCAATTTAATTTAAGAATATAAACTTGAGTAGTAAATAATGTAAAGAAAATAAATATGAGTTGTGAAAAAATAAACATATGAAAATAACGAGTTTACTTTTTTAGGAAAAATGAGTTGAATATGTAAGCGAGATTTAAAATGTAAATAATGAGAATTTTGATATGGATAAATATTACAGTGTATATACTTAACATAATATAAAATTGAAAAGACCGTTGTGTAAATAAAGAGTTATATTGTCAACAATTACTTATTTTATATTCATTGAAAAGTTTAAGTATTATTTTATTTTTAAGTGTTATATTTGAAGTGTAATTCATTGTTATAATTGGAGCAAGAAGTCTATTGGTCTTGTGGGTTTATTAAATTAATGGCAATAACGAAACCATTGATTTATTGTCAGGATGCACTAAACTCGGGATTAATGCTTTCAACAGTATATAACGGTATTGTAATCAGTTTAACTAATTTGATTTTAAGTAACTACGTATTTTAATGAGATTTGAACTTATATTTAAACACATAGTAGGATATTGTATGAAGTACATGTAATTTCAATTAAGTATTTAAAAATCATCTTTAATCGCATATAACATTGTAATTAATATTTAATTTTTGAATTTGTTGAAAATTGTTTATTATCCGGTATTTTATAAATTTATGGGATCCCATCAAGCACATCGACACAAACATAAAAGCAAATTTCATGACACTGAGAAGAGTGAATGGTGTGTGCGTGTTCCCCTGATCAAGGAAGTCTACATTTTTTTTAATAAAACATAAACTAATTCATCACACTTACACAACATAGAATAAAAAAATAATTTATTGAACTATTATCATACTGTATCATTTGTCTGCGATAATTATTTGTAATTATGGAAAGAATCTTCATAATTTTGTTGTAATATAGAAAACACAGTTTTCCGGTTTGTAAATATTTACATTTTAACTTCTTTTTATATTATAAATTTTATTTTCGATTTTATATTGAAATGTTATACTTTGAAACGCCTTGGTCTTAAAATGTGTCTGTGGTCAAGCCTTTTGTTTTTGAAGGGGGGGATATGCTACATAGATTTTAAGCTTTTCCCAATAACTCGTCCTTTTCTTTCATAATTTTTATTCCACGCCATTAATAATAACAAACTATGCCAGCACTTCCTCTTTTCCTTAATCACACTATATATGGTCACTAATCTTAACCTCTGCATAAAATTTCTCATATGAAACTGTTTACCCATCACATATCTAAAGCATAAAGAACGCGAAGGCAGCAACTTTCCCATACCGCCATATTCCTCCCCCTCCGATGTAACTGTGCATTGTGTGAACCAACGCAGACTGCCTTGAGATGTGTCTTGAGAAGTGGTCGCTTGGGAGGAGTACGGCTTTCGTAACTAATCATGATTTTCGAATGTCACATAATAAAGTCGATTTTTGGTGAACTGAAAGTCTCACTGGACTATTGTAGCTATATTACATATATTATATATATATATATATATATGTGTGTGTGTGTGTAAATAATCTTTGAGTTACTGTTAGTATATTATAGAAAAAATATCAGTATACTTGTACTTCGTACGGAATACATATTAAAATATACTTAAATTTTACATTTATGTGCAAATTTCTATATAATATTTTAAATAGCATTGTTATTCAGATTATTCTATTAAAATATGCATTTTAATTCGCTTCCTAAGAAATAAAAGAATATGTGGTTTTGCTATACAAAATCTTCACAGACTTAAGAATGAAACATAATGTTCCGTATGTAAACAAATTTACAAAAAATATCAAATTGGATGAATATATAAGCCAAATTAAATTGAATCAATGAAATTAAATCAACATATGCCAAAATGAAAGCGCTAAAATTGTATTAGATATTAATACTGGTAATGATATTGATTAAAAGGGATTACAAAATTCAGGCAAGTGTTGATTTCAATGGAAATGGTGAATGTACATACTTCACTTCGTTCGTCCATAATATGCTATTACGAGTAAAGCGAAATTTAGTAACTAAGAATAGGGAAATTAAACTAATCTTAGTCAAATAAAAAATGTTAATGCCACATCTTTGATGCTTCAAACTACTATTTATTAAATGTCTTATTTTTATTACTACATATGTTTTTTTGGAAGTTCTGTTTTGAAAGAGAAAGTTTTTGTTTGCCTTTTCATAAGAATTGACAATTAAATTATACTTTTAGCATGCCATTTATTTTTCTGTCGCTGCTAAAACACTTATGAATGTTTCATTATTTTATTTTAAAAACTATGTTTTACAGTTTTTATATAAAAATCGATAAAGAAACCTTTTCATTATAATTAGTTACATTCAAGTTTTATGCCATTTTGCTCCATATTATGAATTCTTCTCTATTTCCTCACAATTATAGATATTGTAATTTCAAAACAAACGATTTCTTAAAAATATATTGAATCGCATTCTTCTGTTTTGGAGATGCTGCTTGTTTTTCAAATTTACTCATTTGGTTTCGAACTCCAAATATATTTTGAAATCATTCTCCAGAATTGCAGTTTTCCCCCAAATAAGCATCTGCTAATAACAAAGGCTCATTAGCTCTGTAAATATTCATTAGTGTTCCCGCTACCGCAACAGACGTTTAACATTTCTTCGGAATGTAAACGAATGTCTAGCATTCGAATCGAATCCAAAGTACGTGCAGAATTTGAAGCAATTCGAAATTCGATTAGTAATTCAGAACCACTTGAATTTAATTTCGGGTAAAATTTTAGTTCAATAGTGACTGAAATGCAGGGTGTTGTACTATAAATTAAGGTTGCGACACTAAATGATAAGCAAGAAAAACCTGAAATTATCATGAAATTAAAAAATCAGATTAAAAACGTCGAGGAAATCTTAATTATAAATTCCGCAAAATGTAAAATCATTATTAAATTTGTAATAGCATTTCGTAACTTATGAAGTGAAATATTTTGGATACATTGTGTTCTCAAATATAAAGCGCAGTTTGCTGTCTCCGTAGAAGTAAAATATGAAATGGATTAAACTCACGGATTTTGCTTTGGGACCGCCTCGAATGTTTGAATTCTTGTCATTGCAGGTAACGTGATCCAGTTTCGCACTTATAATTCGTTTGAAAAATCAAGGAATTACATTATTCTGTTTAGGTTTCTTTCCGGTAAATATAATAATGTAATAATAGACTTTTACAGTATTATGTATACTAGCCAAAGATTACAACGACATTGCATTGAATGTTGTGGCTGCTATATTTTAGCATGCATTTAACCTATAGAAGACACGACTAGCGTAGTAGCTCAATGGTTAAGTCATCAACTGAGCAGACGAGATTCGTGGTTTGTGTCGTAATTAATTTTGTATGAAATTTTCAAAGTATTAAAATATAATAATTAGTTATTTATTAAAGAGATAATTATTTTAAAAAAACCATTAATTTTAAATTACCATAACCTAATGATCATATTTAAATTGCGTTGCCTTTGTTATTATTCGTCATAACTCTAAGATCAACTTTTTCTTCAGAAATATATCTGATTTCAGGAATAGCAACAATGTCGTTCATGATACGTATCCAACATGTTGACTTATATGGCTGGTCATTTTTATAGGGATTATAAAACTAGTTCATTACAAAGGCTACAGTAAGAAATGGATAGCCAGAAGATAAGCAAGAAGTTTGGAAAAATGACAAGTATGCACCCTAAAGTACTCAAGCAATTTTCAGAAATTCAGCAGAGTATAGTCATAGATTAGAATTCCAATGCAACAACCAGAACCTGGTCTTGATTTTATTAAAACGCATCTCCAATAAATAACTGTCTCCACAGGCAACAAGAAATTTTGTTATAAGTCAGATCATTATAAATTTATGTGCTAATGAAAAAAATCCACCTCATTCAGCATCTATCACTGAATTAATAAAATACTGAGTCCGAACTGCACGAAGATGAAGGGCCATGTTTATAGTGACAACAGCGGTCAATTCAGGCATCTGAATTTAAAAGCATGTTTAGAGTGCCGCACATGTAAACTAGCTAACGTCTTATTACTCCTACCTCCTATTTATGCTAGTAAGATTAGATTCCATGGTAAGCTGAATATCCCAGCAGTAAACTTAATTTGAGAACTCCGTGACAAGCTGGATTAGATGGTTCCTTTGTAAGCTGATAACTCTGTAGTGGGCCGAATTCCACAGTTCTGTAGTAAGCTGAATTCGTTAGCAACCATAAGCTGAATTCGTCACTTATGGTTGCTAACTTATGGCTTGTAACAAGTTTTACTGTTGTTAGTTCAGTAATATATTTTTGAAAATCATATGATGTATATATAAGTTCAGTCATTTGTTCCTGTAGTGGGAGTAGCAATGCATATTTGAAGGTCTTTCTATGGGGACGTATCATGTCTACAGTTACAGCATTCTATGGTTAAGAAATAATTAAGTTATATTTACATTTCTAATTAGAGTAGTCCCGGTTTTAAGGTATTTAAGGTGGACAACAATTATATTAGTTATACTGCTGCTTTCACATTTTTGATTACTAATATAATTTATATATTACATTTATTACAGTGTTAAATTATCAATACCGATTACCGCTCTGACTTATTACTCTTCTAAAAAGTTCGATAGAATTATGCTTCACTGCTTTAGTAATACAAAATAAATGTATGGGCTATGCTAGACAATTGTCAATTGTAACAATTTGTAAAGGTCGCGTAATTTTATGTAGAACGTTGAAACTCCTGTTTATTCCATATCTCTATATTGCCGAGAAGAATAAATTGAAAAATTTGTGAATTAAATCAATCTCATGCATTTTACAACCTTATGCCTGATTATGACAGTCCCCTACATTTATTTCTCGAATTTTTATGTTTCGAATGTTTCAAAAAGGGACGAAACGCCGTTACGATTTATAAATCTATAAAAATTGACATACATTTTAATTCCATTATAATTTATGAGATTACCTGACTATCATCAGAATTAAATTCATTAATCATAGTTCATAATTGTCATATATGATGAATATGATTTAAAATAGTTATTTATGAGTAAGTACTGTTTAAAGAGGAATAAAGTCATTATTGTATTAAATTTAATGATATGTTCCACTTAGGAGCATACATGTATCAAGTGATGAAATTTCTAATGGTATCTTATAGTCTACTAATTAAAGTAATTTTTGTATCTCCCTATATAAATGAAAATTCTATTTATTTGTTTGTTTCGTACAAAAATCCACAGATTTTGACGAATTTATTCTCAAATCATGAATACTTATTATATACTTTAATGCAGATAATACAGTTTCTATTTCAAATTTCTAGGCTCAGAGTCATTCAAAATATTAGTAACAAATGCAAAATTAGACCTCTATTAAAATTGCATTAAGCAGACGATTTAAGCAGACAATTTTATTTTCAGAACTTTATTTGAAAAATAAATTTTATCATTCTGCTTAGCAATACAATTTAATTGCTTTCATTGTAGAAAATTCAAATACATTTATACACCATACAATTTTAATTAAATATAAATAATATAGAAATAAATAGAAAAATAAATGAAATAAATACGAGAATAAAAATAATGAAATTGATATTGTCGGAAATAAATAATATAGACATTGATTGTAATATAAATTTAATTAGTAGAAACATATTAATTGCTTTGTGTAAAACCGTTTCATTTCGTTTTAAAAGAAAACCAAAGATGTTCACATTAGAAATTTATGCCTTAAAGTTTATTTAAAGTGACAAAATACAAATACACAACTTGTGGCAGTATTAAACGTTGTCATACACAGGATATATCTCCAATCATCACTTTGAAATAAAGCAGTGATTTAGATAGCGAGAAAGAACATGTATGATATAATATAATATATATTATTATCATAAACTGTGGGTTTACAATTAGAACTTTTCATAAGAAGTTTATATATATATAAAATATTATATATAAAATATTATATATAAAATATTATATATAAAATATATAAAACTAGATATCTGCCATACAAAAAAAAATTATAAAACTTGATTTTTATTTATTTCTATTTTTAATTTTAATTTTCTTCAAGATATGAAACTAATAAATATATTTGTATAATTTATATAATCATAATAAATGAAAAACAATACGTCAAACGATTTGTCACAACCTGGTACATAAAGATTATTTTAAAAGTTGAACATGTGATATATAAATCAGATATATGACATTCAAAATATTTCATTCAATTGTTCTCACTTATAACTTTCCTTATATACATAGTATAATGTATAAGGAAAGTATTGTGACGGGGTCGAAAATTCGAATTCTAGTTTTCGACGTGGCACGTTTTCGACGAGAGTACGTTGCAAGCATCCCACGAATCGTGTGTGTGTGTGTGTGTGTCGGTGAGTCTGTGGAGGCGATATCTCACGAACAATTGGAGGAATTCGAATAAAAATTGGTACAAAAATTACAATCCGTGAATACTGGAAGCCTGTTTTTAAACAGAATCGACTGTTCAGAACCCTCAAAATTTTCGATTGAAAATTTGAAAAAGTTATCAAAAAATCAAAACTTTTAATAAAGTGTCGCAAATTTACATTTTTGATGTAACTTTTCCTTAGAAAATGATTGAGATAAACTTTCGAGCACTAGCATGAACCGTTCTCGAGATATTGCACATTTTCCAAATAAATTTATTAAAAAACCCATAAATTAAAAAAAAATTAACTGTTGAGAAACATGTTCACTTTTCATATGTAATATCATGTGATAAATTTGGTGGCATCATTATCGTGGATCTAGCTAGTTCCATTCCTGAGAAAAGATACTTTGAATAATACCTTTGTATTTGAACGCCAATAGTTATTTATCTGCTGTAAGAATAACTTATTTCTTCGTTCATAGCGCTTGGCGAGACATTCGTCTGCTATGAGAATAATTTATTTCTCAGTCTATAACGCTTGGCGAGATTTTGGTGACGAATTTGTCGGAATGTCGCCAATTTGGCGACTTTTTAAATGTTGCCAAATGAATAAAAATGATGCTAAATCAAAGGTTTTGACGAATAATTAACGAACATTCAATATTTTGGAAAGAATATAAGTATCTAATCAAATATTTTGGTTTTACTGTAAAAGTAGTAAATCCATTACATTATATAAGGAAAGTCATGTGCTGTCCACATCAGATTTTTTTTCATTTTCAATTATTAATTTTTGTCTTCTTTAAAATATATCCTTCATACATATACTTCATATAACATTATATATCCGTAATGAATACACAAATGTAAGTCAAATGGATTATAAATGCGAAATATTACATCCATTCTTTCGCAAAGAAAGCAGAATAGAATGGAGCAATTCATTTTAGAGCTAAGTTGCGTGCGCTGTTAACCCTAAATTGCTGTTCTTATGAAGATTTATTGTTGCTGAATGCAACAGTGCTTAAAGACTGCAATTTCCAGCGTTCTACATTTGTCATGTCATGAATCTTTTAATGCAGCCATCGTTTAACTCTTAACTCTATACTGGAATAAAAGCAAGTCAAATGAAATGATAAGTGGGTGATTCTATATAATGTATAACCTACTTTGGACAAACTATAGGTACCAATTGAAAGCGTTTTCATAATGACAACTACAAAATATTAATTCATGAAGTGTATGGTGGTATAATTTATTTTATTTAAAAATTTATTATTAAATAAATATATAAATTTTTAGAAATGTATAATTTAAAATTGGTCCACCCTTGTTTGAGTGATTACTATGCTAACGTCTGAATATGAGATTTTACTTGTTTTTAAGAAACATTATACACAATTCAATATTTTTCTTTTAACATGTATATATAATATGGCCACTATAATACATGGGACAGCAAAATTTATTTTTGATAAGACTTCCAGCATTAATTTAATATATAATCAACATCGCCGCAAACTGTAAAACTTAAGAGTTCCCGAACAAAGAATTTGCATAATTGCGAAAGAGTCATGGGATTTACAAAAGAAAAAAAATAATTATTTTTTCGAATTTAATTATTCGAATACTAACCTAAAGATTTATTATGTAAGGCAGAAAGTTTCGTGATAAGTATTAAATTATAGAGGAGGTGGAAAATTCATGGTTCCTCTCCGCAGTTTCATTTTTCACAAGCTCCCAGATGCCAAAACAAATTTAGCGGAAAATTGATAACTTATTGAAAATATCTTTGGAATTAATAGATTCGCGAGAAGAATAATAACCACCTACCATATTGATGGAAATAGCACTTTTCGATACACGAAGACCTGAAGCACAGAAAAACGGTAATTACAAAGAAAGGATAATGTGTTATAAGTCACAATAGTGTGATAGAAAAGGTGTAATCTAAAATTCATTTCACACTGAACAGGTCATATATCCGTTTATTTTCTTTTAACGTACTTAATAATAACTAACTTTTCAAAAGTAAAAGAAAATAATAACTAACATTTCAAAAGTAAACGAAAATAACAACTAACATTTCAAAAGTAAAAGAAATAATATAAGTATTTCTATATGAACTACAAAATAAAATACGTATAAACAATGTGTACTTATAATGTAATTTTTTATGCAGGATTGTATTGCATAAGAATATACATATTTATATTTAATATCATCATAAATCAAGGTTAAGATCAAAATTAAGTGATATAATTTAAATTAAATATATCTTATTACACACACACACACATTATATATATATATATATATATATATATATATATATGTTTTATTTATAATGTTCTTTTTATCATCTTCACACT
Organism: Amaurobius ferox; assembly: GCA_951213105.1. NCBI lineage: Eukaryota > Metazoa > Arthropoda > Arachnida > Araneae > Amaurobiidae > Amaurobius > Amaurobius ferox. The sequence goes on from OX578134.1 coordinate 118,325,248, forward strand.
CTTGTACTACAGTTATTATTGATATCAATAAATCATTTCAGACCATCTTATTTTCAATATATATATATATATATATATATATATATATATATATATATATATATATATATATATATATATATATATATATATATATATATATATATAATTACATACATATACACACACCGGCCAGTGAATGAATTCGAAATCTATGTTCAGTATTTTATTGGGCCACTTTTAGCTCAAACTGCAGTACGCACGCGGTTAGGCATGTATTATAAAGTACTGCAGTATATTTCAGTCAGGATAATACCAGGCGTTTGTCAAGCAGATCGTAAGCTCTTATACAGTTGCTGACATCTGAGATTGTGGCTGCATTTGTTTTACCAACACGTCTTAAACTTTCTTGCTAGGATATAAATATGGATATTGTGATGACCAGGATATATGCTGGAAGTCAGAGTCACGCTCCGTGAACCACTGTTACACAGTTCCTGAGCGCCGGCCGTCCAAATGGTTGCTCACGTCCTAGGATGAGTCGGACGGTCTGGGTCTTCAACAGTTCCTGAGCGCTGGATGGCAGCATTATCGTCCATTACCCACCACTGTGAAGCAAAAATACATTACCCACCACTGTGAAACAAACATTACTCACCACTGTGAAGCAAAAATACAATTTTTCAGTGTGGACGTGATTGTCGTGAATGTTCAAGTACTGCATTGATGACACCCGATCTTCCGAAAACACCAGAGGACCAGTACCAAGCCAGCAGAATATGTCCCATACCATGATACACCCGCCTCAAGCGAAGTGTGTTAACAAGGCAAGATGGATTCATGGTTTGATGGGCTCTCGCCACACTTTCCGCCAGCAGTCAGTGAAAAACAAGGTTTAGCATGATTCGTCTGACAGCATAATCCTTTCATCAGATGTCCAGCGGCGCCGGGCGTCGGTTTGCTGTTCCCCTGGGTGGGTCGGGCTCAGTGAGGTTGAATCGGCAGTTATTTTTGTCCAACGTGGTCGGGTGGCTCGTTCATCCTGCTTTCGTGATAGGGGTTCTAAACCTTTTCTCGATCGGAGATTTAGATACCAAGAGTTTTTGGCGAGTCCAACCTCCGGAGGAAGCGTTACCGTTCCTGCTACCATTGTGCACGCATTTTCAGGTTGTTAACTGAAATGAGAAATTTTCGTACAGGCATGGGACTGGTCACATCAATTCGATGCAATTTACTGCGCATTGTTCCAGGAGATATCGGTAGGGACAAACCTTCATTGAAGTAACCCGATTAGATTCGCTTTTCTGTAGTACAATCCGTCTGAGATGTCGCCGATTATGGGATTGATTGATGCACAGTTCCGTCTTTTAGACAAAACCGGGAGTTCTTTTCCCAACTATTATACACTTAAAGAAGCCACTGTATTGTTCTGTTCTGGCAATAGGGGCTCCTGACAAACGAGCCCCCACAATAAGATATTTTTCGAACGACGGCATTTTCCCCATTTTGCTCCACTTTTCTCGGAATACACACCGACATCATTTTAATAACTCTATTGCAATCACGTGTACCAGTTATGACTACCGCAATTTGCTTACATCCGCCTGCAACTTGCATTTGCATACATGTTCCAAGGTTTATATTTCTAATTCAGAGGGCGGTGTGTGTGTATATGTATACTTGGGACTTAATTATTCTAATTATTTTATTTTGTTGTTTTCAGACTAAGGTTAATGAATATTCACAAATTATTAATTTTTCTAAATTCAGAAAAATAAATATATTTTTGACATATTATACTTGCTACATTCTTGCATAGTATATCTTTATGAAAAATCGAACAGCAAAATTGTATTCAGTGTGCACTGAAGCAAAGTGTTTTCATTTGAAAAGAAAATCACAAATTACAATCCTGCTGGAAACAGATGAGTGTATTTAAAAGAACTGGTATTAACAAGAAAATAACAATTTACAAGAAAAATCGGAAGAAACTCCTGTTCTATGGAGCCAAAATGTTTCTAAGTGAATGACGTTGAATTATGCTGTTCTGTTTATGCTGTTGCATCTTTAATTATACTGTTCAGATATCAATTATACTGTCCAAAGTCAATTATACTGTCCAGAGTCCACTGAATCCGTAATAGTCGTAATAAGGTCACATTCATATATCCGACATATTTACGCTAACCTACAGGGTTGATTTTGTAGGGAACCAGAGTAAAGAGCTTTGCTGCGTCAACCGGTAATCGAACCCTGGTTCTCTGAACTGGCCATCCGACTCTCTACCGTTGAGCTACTGGGGAGAAATTGTAAGCTCTTATCATCGGAGTGGACTCTGCAAGAATTCTTTATGAAAAATTTGCGCTGCCTTGCAGTTGAATTCACCGAACTTCTCCCTATCAGGTAAATATAAAGATATTTACAGTGTCGGTATTTTCAGGAATTTACAGTGTAGTTTAAATTAACGCAATTGTCTGAGGTTATCTGATAAATCAGCATAACAGGGCTGTTGCTAATACTTACTGTTTTAATGAGTTAAATTGTTAAAGAAAAACCTACAAACTAATGCTCATAAGATTCTGTTTTTACTCTACTTATTCTGTTCTGATATTTAAACCTTCTGATACTAATAATTTTTTCTTAATATGTTTAATTTCGTAGGGAAAATATTGACTCAAAGTAAACAATAATCAAGTTTCAATCAAGGAATATGAAATTAGGATAATTGAAGGCGTTAAAAAATAGCGTTTCGAAACGCAATTTATATTAAGATAAAATTATTTTTGTGTAATTTTTAAAAGTAATGTTACAAACCTTTCATTAAAAATGTATTAATTTTCACTTGTGTGTTTACTGTTTTAACAACTGCTAATTAAAGGCACTTTTTGCTGAGGCAAAAAGACAATTGCGCCGTCAGGAATAATTAAACAAAAACAGTGATTGGAATATAATAGTCAGGGTGAAATAACAATTATCTTTCTAGTCAAAAAAATTCTAATTAAGCGATATTTAATAATGACTATTTCCGTTCTTCAAAGGTAAAATATATGAAGAACGGATATATATATATATATATATATATATATATATATATATATATATATATAATAGAAAAAAAGAGAAACTATTTTTGATGACGTTTTTACGTGGCACAATTTTAAGGAATGTTTTTGTTAGAACTTACAATTCCAATAAAAGTTATCTCATATTTGCTTTTTTATACTATATAGCTTTGGGAAGATATTATTTTCCAGACAATTTTTGAAAAATCCGTAAATCAATTCCTGTAATGAAAAAAAATTCATTACAGGAATATTTTCTTCATCAATATTCATCTTTCAATTCTTTTTAATTTTCTTGGCATTATTATTTTATTTTCTATTTCGGTTAATTATCATTAAATATGTTAGAAAGATGAACTGTTACTGAAATAAAATATGAATACAAAGGATTTTCTCAAGATATTTCGGCTAATTTAATGTCTGAAAATACTTTGAGCATTTAAAAATGATTCACGCTTGATTGTGTACGTGTGCATTAGAATAACATTTTTTATTATTTTTATGCACAAGTAGCAAACTTCTTATGCATATGTTTGTCCAAATGTCTTTAAAACAATTGGTTTCACCTGTGTTCTGTTCCAAAATTAAAATTTGTATAGATAATATATACAGTGCAACTTGGATAAAACGAACGTCTCTAATTCGAAATCATCGTTAATTCGAAAATTTCTCTTGGTCCCTTGAAAGTTGTATTAAATCAATGTTAAAAAATCGTGGATAATTCGGAGTTCAACTTCCTTAATTCGAAGTTTTTTATAAAAACTTTCGAACTATAACAACTTTTCGACCTTTCATCGTTAAGAAATCATCGCCGGAATACCTCTACTTGTTCGACACGTGACAGCTGAAACCCCCCTTCCCGTTACCTGTTCGATCGGTTCGAGCGTTCAACCTACAGAGGATGTTGGTTCAACCGGCTTCAGACGTCATTTGAGCTTTCTACTCTCAGTGTGTTTGTAGTGTTGTGAGAGTTTCGCTAGTGAGTATTCACGATGTCTTTGAGTAAACCACACGTTTAATAAAAGAATTTAACATTTGCTGAAAAGGTCGCCGTCATTCACGATGTGGAAAAGGGTGTGAAGAGGACATGCCAACAAGTACGGGGTAGCGCCGAACACTTTGCCTACTTTTTGAAAAATAAGGACAAAATTCTGAGTAACGCTGCTACTACCCGTGAAAATGGAAAGGAACTGAAAAGAGCTAGAGAACCGGGCAATCCTGAAGTCGACGAGTGCGTGTTGAAGTGGTTTAAACAAGCACGGGACAAAAACATTCATCTGAGTGGCCTACTTATTCGAGAAAAAGCGGAAGAATTTTCTGCCGGTTTCGGAAAAAGTGATTTCAAGGCTAGCACTGGTTGGTTGGATGGATTTAAAGAAAGAAATGGAATCTCCTTTAGGCGTATGTGTGGTGAAAGTGGAAGTGTGAATCAAGAATCAGAAACTGTTTGGAAATACGATGTTTTAAAAATGATTGAGAGAAAACCGGCTAAAGACATTTTCAGCGTTGACGAAACTGGGTTGTTTTTCAAATGTGCTCCAGACAAGACATTAGTGTTGCAGTGGGGGAAAGAACAGTCAAGAACGAGTCACTTTATTGGTTGGGGCTAACATAAATGGCAGTGAAAAGCTGCCTTTGCTCATGATAGGCAAATCTGCTAATCCAAGATGTTTAAAAAATGTCAAATCAAAACCAGTAGAGTATAGATCAAATAAAAAAGCTTGGATGACTGCAGAACTTTTTAAAGATTGGCTGCTGGTACTTGAAGCTTGCGCAAATATTATTTTGTTTGCACACATATAGGGTTTAAGTCCTTCATAACACGATATTTCTCAATAAATATTTACTTATTGACAGATAACCTTTTCAAGCATTCAGTGGACCTGAAACTAAAGTTAAAAGATGTAACTTTTTTAAATCGAAGTTTTGGATAATTCGAATTTCTTTAGTGATCCCTTCGACTTCGAATTATCCAAGTTGCACTGTATATATCAACATGTTTATTGCAAGTTTCTTTGTGTGCTGGTACAATTTCAATCAGCAAAATGTTAATAACGGATAATGTCAATTAGAGGGCTTATTTAGAAACCTCTCAAAAGATAAAATACATTCTCATTACACATCACGTAAACAAACATGCCCCCAACTATACACTATTGTAAAAAAGTCACCGAGGACCTATTCCTAGTAACTGATAATTCATGTGTGGACGAATAATTAAACCTTCCATTTCTGGCTAGCAAGAATAAGCCACAATCTAATAAGAAACATGAGATTCGAAGTAGGCTTTTAGATATCAGGACAAATCGTAATTTTGCAGTTACTGGAAAAATCTCAGATTTTTGTTACTCAGACCATTCTTATTCCCAGTATTTAAATTGAACGATTTAGTACCTGTTGAAGAGCCATATTAAAAAAAACGCATCTCTCAGACTGGAATTGAACCATTCAGAGCCTGCGAGGGAGACTTAAGACCAATATATGTTCTTCTTCATTTAAAGTGGATACTGCGATATCTTATTCAGAACATTTTAAACACACACACACACACATATATATATATATATATACACTGATGGTCAGAACTGTAAGGGATTACAGAACTCACCAAAACAAACAAATTTCACAATAAAATGTGGGGTTGGAAATCAAACGACAAACCACGAGAAGGCGCTTTCTCTGGAGTGGATAAAACATCGCGTCAAAATGAAAATGGAGAACACAGTAATTCCATATGCTGCACGTTCCAGATGTCACCAACAAAGGTTCTCCGTGGATGTGTGGGCAAGGATTGTCCACGATCAATTAATTGGCCCGTATCTGTTACCAGACCGCCTAGTCGGACAGAAGTACCTCACCTACCCCCCGCAGATGCTGCCAGATTTACTACATGTTGTACCAGGAAATCATCGAGTGATTATGTGGTTCCAGCACGACGGAGCGCCAACACATTACACCACGATTGTGCGGAACTACCTGTACATTGCCTGTCCGGACAGGTGGATTGGCCGTGGTGATTCCGTCGCGTGGCCTCTCAGATCTCCCAATCTGTCCTGCTTGGATTTTTTTCTCTAGGGCAGTTAAAAAGCGTCGTTTACGACACGCCCACGCGTTCGTGAAATGCTAGGAATCTTCCAAAGTGTACGCGATTCACTCCGTCGCCACTGTGACGCCTGTCTCTCAGTTGGTGGTCGTTCCTTTGAGCATTTGTTCTAAACATTTTGTCAATAAATTTCCATTATTCGTCTTCACTGTATTCGTCTTCACTTCACTCCATTTTGATGTGACGTTTCATCCACTCCCAGAGAAAGAGCCCTCTTGCGGCTCGCCGGTTGCTTTCAGACCCCACATTGTATTGTGAAAGTTGTTTGTTTTGTTGAGTCCTATAACCCCTTACATTTCTGATCATCAGTTCATATATACCCTGTATTTGCGGGAAAATAACTGCTTAATGGGTTTTACATAATAAATGCATAGTTTGTCAAGTTACACTTAAATACAAAGCAATTACTTTACTATCATTTTCTATTTTGCTTTAGCACGATATTTAATTTATGGTTTTATCTTGTGTATAGCTTACATTTCAAAAACAATGTAAATGGATAATGCATCTATGAATAATGATAGATTGTTGAATATATGAAATACATTCGAAAAGCATAGGAAAATAATTTTAAATTAAAATTGAATATTCCCATTAATTACTTACTTTTAATTTTGATCGTTTTTGTAAACCAGAAAAATACATGGTCTTGAAAATATAAATTTTAGTTTTATAATGATTCATAATTATTCCTCAACATATTTTATTATCTTGAGAATAAAATTTTGCAATAAAAAAATCTGATGTGGGCAGCACATGACTTTACCTGCAGACGTATATACACATTCTCTTTATTTTAATTAAATTGAATTCAATTTTCGTTCTCATTTGGTAACTGGATTCAGTTTCAAAGGTGGCGTAGAGAAAAAACGAAGAAACTAAAATATCTCGAGAACGGCTAGACCTAGTGTAATGCGGTTAGTCTTATTTTATTCTCCGTTAAAAATTACGTATAAAACATCCCGAATCGTGGCCAAAACTAATCAACACCAGATTCGCCCACAAGTGACTTATCTGCCAAATTTTATGAAATTCGATCAATGAATTTTTTAGTTAGAGTGGATACAAAATCTGCACAGACAGACAGACACACAGACACACACACAGACGTCACGCTAAAAATAGTTTTTTCGTATTCTAGAGGTCTCGAAACATGTAGATCCGTCGAAAACTCGAGTTGCGATTTTCGACATGATTCCAATACTTTCCCTAGACATTACCACGTATTGCAGGAAAAATAGTAACATTTATACGATATAGTTGTTTTCTGTTTAATATTTTATGTACGTTTTAATTCAACGCCATCCGAGTTTACATATCTTTAATTGCGAAACGAAATAACTTAAATTTTCAGTAATTTATCTTAACATACATCATTTTTCAACATGAATGTGAACAAGAAACAATGAAACCATTTAACACGAATATTTACTTTTTTCTTCGCATAATTCCTGTGCAGGAACTATATGTCACGATAGAAAAATCTTTCCACAACTTCGACTGATCACATAATTGCAAAAATGTTTTTTTTTTCTATCAGTCTAATTTTTCACTCTAATGAAAAACAGAAATGATGACAAAAAGTCATTTGTATCATTTTACGAGATAATTGTCTACACTAGCAATAAAAAAGGAAAAAAAATAGATTCTTTTGTGAAGGAGGAAATTATTATTTGTTGATTTTTCATTATAAATGGCATTTTCAGAGCTAATTTTTCGTCCCTTAGGAATCTTAATGATAATATTACTTTTACTAGACAACAGAACATTAATAAGGCAGAAGTATTTTGTTTCATATTTTGAAAAAAAAATATATTGTTTTTTCATGCATCATTAAATTTTGAGAAATTCTCAATTAGGTTATGAAACCGTTACTTATCTATAGGATATCTTGTTTGGAAACGTATTTCCAGTATTTTATTAAACAGTTCGTTTCATAAAAAGTTATTAATGGAATACAGTGTAGTTAATTAAAAAATCTGATGTGGGCAGCACATGACTTTCCCTGCTGACTCAAATTCAGTTTTTTTATTTCTTTAATAATTCATTAAATTGAGCTTAATTGCACAAAATAACACTAAATTTGCATTTTTAATTCAATTTCTGATTTATTTGGTAATTAGACATTTTTCTAAAAGTGGCATAACTAAATGTGAAAAATCTCAAATATCTCGAGAAGGGTTAGCCCTAGAGTAATAGAATTGTTCTTATTATTTTCCTCATCAAAAATTACGTATAAAGCAAGCATTTAATTAATATATTTGACCATACGTAGCTTTTTTTAAGATTTTACAATTTTTGAGGACCATTAAAAAAAAGGTCAGGTTGTTCTTTTCCGAATAATACCAAAATATAATCAGCACCAGCGTATTACCCAAGTAACTTATCTATCAAATTTCGTGAAATTTGGTCAATTAGTATTTTAGCTAGAGTGGATACATGAAATTTTTACGTGCCATTTCGCAAAAAAAGGCGAGTTCTGTTTTCACGAATCGTACCAAAAACTAATCAGCACCAGGATAATACCCAAGTGACTAACCTACCAAATTTCATGAAATTCGGTCCATAAGTTTTTGAGTTAGAGTGGATACATACATTGCACAGACAGACAGACGGACACACACGCATACGTCACGATAAAAATAGTTCTTCGTATTCTAGAGGTCTCGAAACGTGTAGATCCGTCGAAAACTCGAGTTGTGATTTTCGGCATGATTCCAATACTTTCCCTATACATTACCATGTATTGCAGGGAAAGTAAAAAAACATAGATTTGCATAAAATGCATTGGAGGTTTAAAACTATGCAAATAATCATTAATTATTGAAATTACTTTTATGTATGCAAAATAATAAGCTAAAAAGTTTCACTTTTTACCACAATAGTTTCAAAAGTATTTCTGAAAGTTTGAGTTCCCTATGATTTCCCCTCCGAGAGATCCCAAAATACGGCATGAGAAACATTCTGCACTGCAAGCAATTACGATACCATTAAAGTATTTTTACAGCATGGATCATTGAAAATATTACATCACCTTTCTCTGACGTAAAAGATATTTACAGTACGTGCTGCATTGTACTGCCACTTCAGTGAAATCTTGTAAATTGCGCATGTGCAGAAGAATTCCCGTGCTTGATTAATTGCTTTTACAACGTATTCCTTATGAAATGGATTGTATTAATTTGACGGAAAATTCAATAAAATCAATGTGTAATTACAACAAAAAGTATACAGCTTATGTACAATCACAATACAACAAGCTCCCCAACTTTTAACTACCCATTGTGGTGAAAGACGCAGGCCGTTCGATTCAGTCGTGGGCATGAGCAGCCACACCTTGTATTGTAAATGTTTACTGTAATTTTAAATAATGCAATGCCAGTGATAAATTGGTCCTCACTTCTCTAACCTCGAATCATAGTCCCGTGTTTATTACTGCTCATTAACACCGAACATGCGATGAGATGAACATCTTGCACACTTTTTTAAAACAAGGAATTCAAGATTTTTGTGTTTGAGTTATACAAATTTGTTCTTTCGAGGTTAATACGTCGACTCTATTCTAAGTGCACCCTCGCAACTCTCATCATGGTAATGCAAAAATTATAAAATTTGCGCTTTTATTGCCTCAAATAAACTAATGTAATATATATAAAAATTACATGTTTTGCTGCGTTTGCAGTGACCAACATGTCGCAAACTGGCGCGGTTGCCCGAAAAACCCGAGCAACTCGTCTGTGACTAAAAGAAATAGGACTCCCCCATCATAAATTTAATGGTAGCTCTAGTACCCCCCAGGATTAAACCCTGGGATCCAAGGTCGTACATTCCGACCCACAGGCATTAAGCCCAACTTAAACTTTTCCGCTGTCGTTTCTGGCAAAACCCAGGAACAACCCCCCCCCCCACATGTCAGAATTCCCGGAAAAATTGTTGAGCAGTCGGTCCCAGCCGTCGCCGCCCCAAATTCTAAATCTACGGTTGATAGCATTAGTGCTGTCAACTACACTGACTTCTTATTATCTCTCTTGACCATGCGAAACTCTTATGACAAGGAATTATTACTTGCACCATTCGAAAGAGCGCTCCCTGATCTGCGTATGGCGATTACGCAAATTGATATGATCTGGCTTGTCTACAAGAGCTATGATGCTCTTGGTAGATGAGCCCTCCCCCCTCAGACCATTTACCTGGCCTCGCCATGTTCTCTCTTTCGGAAACCCGTATCTTGCAGTCTCTCAAAGTCGGCTTCTGAAACGTCAATGGAGTAAGTTCAAAGCTCGACGAGATGCGTGATTATGCTATTGATAATGATTTTGATAGCTACAAAGCTACATCAAACATAGTCTTGGGCACTGGCTCGTGACCTGGGGAATCAAAATTAATCCGACCGAGAGTGCAGTCTGCATTTTCAAACCCAACTACCGAGAACTTAGTCATAACTTTACCCTTAAAATCTCCAAAGAACCGATCCCCTTTTTACACTCTGTAAAATACTTGCGCGTCACATTACAAGACAATTTAACTTTCAAAGGTCACATTCAAAATAAAATCTCTACAGCAAGCAAAACTTTTACTACTCCCCTCCCACTTCTCGGTCGAAAACACCATCTGTCCCTTCCTAATAAGCTAATCATCTATAAATAAATCGTCGCACCGGCCATTTTGTACGGTTGCCCAGTCTGGGGATCAACTGCAAAGAAGCCAAATCGAGAAACTGCAAGTTTTTCAAAATAAAGTTTTACGTTGCATTGTTAATGCGCCCTGGTTTGTCCAAAACGAACTGATTCATCACGACTTGAAAGTTCCGGACGTCGCTGGTCATATTTAGAAAAGTTCACGAAATGTTTTCTGGAAAAACACTAGCAGACCCTGCTTGATAGACATTGATAGTAGCTACGACCCTTCCACACCTTCCTATTTCAGGAAAAGATGACCTAGACATCTTCTTTCTGGTCCTACGGCGCCACAGTGTAGGCGCCCCAGATATTTAACGCTCCAGGCAGGAGTTTCCTAATCACCTCTCCGGGCGGCGATATCAGTGACTCTGTTCTACTTAGGCTATTGCCTAGGCAATTCCAAAGTGAAATGGGGATCCTTGATTCGTCCCACCCGGTGAACCCACAATTCTCGAGAACAACTTCTTGCATTAGTTTGCGTTTTAATGCCAGCCCGGTTTCCCCTTAAAATACTTGTCTTGCTATTTGTGATGTGAATTTATCTTAATTTAATACTTAACTTAAATTTCGTAACTTATTTTATTTAAATTTAAATTAATCGTAAACTTTATTAAAATCATTGTAATTGTATCTTTTTGTGTTCCATACTGAACATTTTGAACTTCCTTCAGGGAACTTCTAAAGTTCCTGTTTTTCTATTGGTCCGCTTTTCCCCTGGCCCCGCCCTCTTCTCTTACAGCCGCAGCCCAGTGTCAGCTAATTCCAAGACGAAGACGGCAGAACATCAGCCGTCTCTGACCTCAACCCAGCACCCAAGAACTGACGAATGCATATTGCTATTTCACATGTTACTCAAAACTCACTAAAAGTGGACATTCAGACATCCTGAGGGGGAGGTAAGGGTCCCTCGCACAAAGGGACTCCGTTAAGCAAGCGTTTTGGCTTGGCTCTATTACTATATTTTCTTAAAAAATATCTGTTATTATTTTCCACCGTTTCGATCAGTTATTGTTTTATCCTGAAAGTATGTTTTCCTCTGAAAGTTCTGTTATTGGTTTTCCAGGGTATCGCTTTGTTATCATATTTCTCTGTTAGTACAGATTAACTTGCATGTTTTCCTCCCTTAACTCGTAGGTTTTCCTTAAAAGTTCTGTTATTGCTCAATCTGTTTTTTCAGTAAATTTTGTTATTGTGTTCCCACTGTAAAGTTTTTTCTTTCTTTTCCTCCTTTAGTACGTTTATCTCTGAGAACTTCGTCATTGTTTTTCCATTGTAAGAAATTTGCTAATATGTAGATAGTCCTATAGAACAGACACATTAGCTTATTTATTTCACATTTATATTGTGAAATAATTTTAAATTAAAAATGGCAAAACGGATGCACATATATATAAGAATATCCGCTGTAAAAAATAAAGGGATATTTCTCTTCGCAAAATTATTTATTTGTATTATAGCCATCGATATTAGTTTAAACATTCTACTTTAATTTATTAAACATAATTCACTTCTGAAAATTTCATTCATATTTTATTCATTATAAATCTGATTTCTTTCAGAGATTTGAATTTGTTTTACGCTAGCATGATTCAGAAAAGAATACAAAATGCAATATTTGAAAAACAGATTATAAAACAAGAAATGGAATTTCATTCCCCAAACATAAATATGAAATTCCGAACTTATCAAGTTTCTTTTTTAAGATAAATATAAACAAGGACGGTGATAACTGAATTGTGGAAATATTTGAATATCGTTATATCTTCTTTTGTCTCGTGAACTATTTTCTCTTTGTAATGGTTATTTATAAAGTTCTAACAAATAAAACAATGATAAATGTCGTTTTGAAACTTTCTCCGGGAGATTTGCTACAGAAAGTAAATTATTTTAGTTTATATAAAGTAAATATTATGAACGTCTATGTTTAGAAACTTATTTCGATAGGTATTTTCATGGTATGACATTTGGTTCGCCATATTTTGAAATTAGTATTGCAATGAGCAAATTTAGAGTATTCGCATAAAAAATTATATCTATATGAACGTAGATTGATAAATTTTATAGTGCATGGTAAAGTGGTTCCCCATGACTTTAAGTACCAATCCTGAGGTCGGAGATCATGGCGACCTGGAGCGGAGACCCAACAACTCCCCTAGTAGCATACCAATGGTGTATATCTTGGCGTTTCATCGGAAATATCTGCAATGTAAAGCCAAAATTGGAGATACATTGGCCGCCGATGTTGGCTAGATATTGGCATTACAATACTATGGCACTATTGGAGTAGCATTTAAAATACTTCCAATATTTGTGGTATATTAGAAGTCAATGTTAGTTAATATAGGGCATTCTAATAAAGGCTATAAATAGCTGGTCCAATATTGTCGTCAGGTCCAAATTTTTATACTGCTCTAATATTGGGTTTATAAGCTGCCAATATTGGTATGTATAGTGTGAAAGCCCCGCCGTCCGGCTCGTTGGTATGTATAGTGTAAAATACATCATTATATTTTAAGTACAACGTCATACTTATAATTCATGGGTATTACAAAATAATGCCTCATATGTATTCTGCAATGAATGCAACAACTTTACAATTATTACAATGTATCAATATATTTGTAATATTCCTTATCCTTCGAACAAAATGTCTTTTACTTTTTGTGTGCAATGCATCATTTCGAAACACAGAATGTTTACTGGAATAAAATATAGTTGTTGTTGTTGAGACCCAGACCGTCCGACCTACCAGAAAGGTGTAAGGTAACTGTTTGGACAGCCGGGAAGTGCCACCCAATTTAGACCGGAACCCAGTGGGGGAGGCATCCACAGGGATCGCACCCTCCTTTCTCTACCACCAACCACTCGGAAGGACTTACGGACCCACATGTTTAACGTGATCGTACTCCGCATGAACACGGCGGCAGTTGTGGCAGCGTGCAAATCCAGCGCGCAAACCACCGGGATACCGCGCCCGAAATGTGCCAACAGCACGCGGTGTTCCCAGGTGGTCACCCATCCAAGTACTAACCAAGTGCTTGACTTCGGTGATCGAACGAGAACCGGTGTTTTCAGCACGGTACGGCCGTTGGCCCCGGAATAAAGTATAGTAGAAAACCCAGACCACACGACCAACCCATAGGCTAATGGTAGCTTTCTGTGTGGCCGGGGAATAAAGTATAGTGTCAAACTTTTGGTTAAATGCATTTCAAACTCATTTTCAAGGTATGTAGCGATTTGTATATCGTTTACGTGTAGAATTAAAAGAAAGTTTCGGCATTCAGAATTTTCGTACGAAGGCAAACTAGGGGGATAAATCTTATTAAGCGCTTCATAATTCAGAACTTAATGAACTGTATTTAGCATCATTTATCACCGTGGGCGTAAACAATTTCGAGACATACTAATATAACTAAACACTATAGCGCAGATGGAGAAAGTGATAACGCTATATAATGAATCAGATACCTTGTATTAATGTGTAATTGAACACATCGGAATTTTAACAAAATATACTAATATTTGATATCTAATTAAAAATTCAATCATGTTTTTCATTCACTCATGTTTTCGATGGATCTATATTTTTCTATCATTTTGGACCAAAAAAAATCACTGGTTTAAGGTAACGTACGTGTGTGTGTCTATATGCTGTCCGTGTGTCAATGTATATGTATCCACATTAGCTAAATATTGATTCAAAAATAACTACTACATATGCATGACTTCTGCAATCAAATGTTTGCTTCATACGTAATGTTTAATGATAAAAACATTAAGACTAACTCCATAACTCTAGGACTAGCCGGTAAACCGATATTTTAGTTCCCTCATAATTTTGCAATGTCGTTTTTAAAAATATATTGAGTGAACATTCAGTTTAATTTCAAATAATAATCCACGCTATATTGTGTATCGAATCTCCCTTAAATGCATTATGAAAGAAATAAAGAAAATATTAATTTGAGTCTATAAGCATTTCAGGGGCTGCCCACATCAGATTCTTTAAAGGTGCCAATGGGTTCTACAAGTCACTGTATTGCATTAATTTGATTCTATAAATACCATTATGATTAGATCAAGTATGCAGATAAAATCTAGAGTGCCGTATGACTTGATATCGACAAGTTGACCATAGTAGTTTTGCTATATCGATGATCTTTACAAATGTCTATAAGTTAAGGGAAATCTGTGAAGTTTGGTATTTAGGAAATATTTGAATTCCCTTGCGGCCTAGACTCCAATTATCCATTCAAAATCTTTAAAATTGATCTCATTGGTCGTATACTTTTCTCTCTTGAGCTAGCTTAAAAACTAGACCATACCAAGAATATCATGCAAATTAAGATGCATAAAAAGACCGTTGCGAAGATCATTTCAAGTTTGTCATGCAATTCGATACACAATTCGATACACAATATATGTTGCACAAGTCTAAGTAAGACAGGACATATTAAAGGATGTCTTGAATTTCGGAAATATCACCTTTTCATTCGATTCAAATTACCACTTCAAAATCTTGAAGGCCCTACCAAATGACTTAATTTGTATCAAATGGCGACGTTGCAATCTTGAAAACAATATTTGCCATTAAAATCACTTATAGAAAATATTAAGTTTTCAAATTTAAAAATAGTTATACATTTAAGTATTTTATCGGTTTTGGGGAATCAGTTTAAGGTACGGTCCATTATATTTTTTCAAATTTCACCAAAATTTAATTGGTACAAGAGTATTGCATATACGACTGATCAACTCAGTTTAATAAAATTTTCTCAGATATGTTTGCAGATATTGTGGATAAAATTATTATATGAACACACACAACAGATTATGTATTGCGACAGATTCACCATAAAAAAAATGGATTCATGTTCTAAAGCAGTGAAACTTCCCGTAGTTTGATGAAACACCTTAAGTCAATATTCATTTGTTTTGAAAAGGATATTTTGAAGTCAACAGTAAGGTAATTTTATTTCTGACGCTGTATTATTATCGGACAGTTTGATTGTACTAGCAAGATTTGTCCTAACAAATTATTCAACAGATGGTTAAAAACGTGTCACAAAAATGAACAGTCCATATTATTTGTATTAATACTTTATAAATGTTTTCATTGGGTGTGCAATAATATTGCTCGTTAAATAAAAATTATGTTTCGTGTATTGAATTATTATTTGTTCTTCTATACATATTTCTCAATAATTATTGTCACTTAGCTAAATGTTTATAAAATTAATAGGGCTACAAATTTTGAACAATTTATATTAAAAGTCTATTGTAAAGGGAGTATTATATATATGCTAATTTAGTATCAGGTTAGGTTTCAGCAACAATTAATCTGTTGACATTCAAGCGTTACATTGTATTAATGCGATCTTTAGTATATAAAAGTTGAGCTTCCATCCTTTGGAGTCTAGACGGTAAAAAATGTGGAAATTTATTGAAAATTTGAATTTCAATTTTCGACTTCATGCCACTATTTTCGCTATGCAGCAGTATGTATTGCAAATAAAAAAGGCATATTTACTCAGTTCATTACATATGCATATGCTGAATGTGTAACAAAATCCATTTAGGATTACCTTTGAGTACATTACGATTGTAAAAATATCTTGCCTATAAAAATATTTCGTCTCCGTCGCGAATAAAATAATATAACTTAAGATGTATTTTTATTCCCACAAATTCAAAGAAAACTATATGAATATCTATTTTATATCTATTACTTTCAAAATTTACGAAGATGTTTTATTCGTTCTCTGAAGGAATGTTTTTATATAGCGTGGCAGCTTATTTCTCCTTCGGATGAGTAATAAAAGTGATTGCAGAAAAGGTAGTAAAAGTTACCCACATAACTTAATAGCACCTCAGATGTTTATGATGGCAGCTAAATCTTTTTCTAACAATAACTGCTGTACAGTAAAAATAACGTCATACTGGAAGTCTTTATGTACAATATTTGTTTACTATCAAACTCCTGCGAGTTTACTATCGGTTTGATGGTTTGCAATTTGAACTTACTTGAAAAATATAGATATTTTTATCACATATTAAAAAAAATATTATACATATTTTAATAGATAACAGTGCATTTAAAGATCTGAGTTTTATTAACGCAGAATTTTTCTATTCATTGGTCCCCCTGTTTAATTTAAGTACTCTGTCTTGTGAAGTTTCATAATTAAGCCAACATAAATAAATGTATATACTTTCACTTGCAGTTCAATGAATATTTATATATTTTGAAATCTTTAAGAACTGATTACCATTTAAAACGTTCATCAGTTATAGAAAATCAGATGGGAGTGTCACCTAGACTTAAAGGAATGACATTTAAAGGCGGATTGTTTTGGGGCTAAAGTGGATAAACTTATCAATATAGACAGACGCAAAAGATTATGTATCGCGACAGATTCACCCTAACAACAACGGATTCATGTTCAAAATCAGTGATGCTTGTGCAGTAGTTTGCTGCAACACCTTAAGTCAATCTTTGTTTTGAAAATGATTTTTTGAAGTCTAAAATTCGATAGTAAGGTAGTGTTATTTCAGACACTGTCTTATTATCGAAAACTTTGATTGTATATGTAAGATTGGCCTTAACAAACTATTAAACATATTCTTAAAAACTTATTACAAAGCAGCAAAATCAAACATATTATTTGTATTAATACTTACGAAATATATAAATGTTTATATCGACTGTGCAATATATTGCTGAATAAATAAAAATTATATTTCGTGTATTGAACTATTATTTGTTCTTTTATACATATGTCTTAAAATTAATGTCATTAAGCTAAATGTTCATAAATTTAATACGGCTACAAATTTTGAACAATTTCTATAAAAAGTCTATTTCTCAGGTAGTATTTAAAATATGCTAATTTAGAATCAGGTTTGGCTTCAGCAACAATTAAACTGTTGATATCCAAGTGTTACATTGTATTAATGCGGTCATAAAGATATAAAAGTTGAACTTCCATCCTCGGGACAAGTGGAAATTCTTTGAAACTTGAATTACAATTTTCGACTTCATGCATTTATTTTCGCTATACAGTTGTATGTATTGTATTAAGAATAAAAAATGCCCATTTTTTCAGTTCATTATATATGCATATGCTGAACGTGTAACAAAATCCAATTATGATTACCTCTGAGTACATTACGATTGTAAAAATATCTTGCATATAAAAATATTTCATCTCCGACGCGAATAAAATAATATAACTTGAGATAGACTTTTATTCTCACAAATTCAAAGAAAATAATATGCATATTTTTATATCTATTACTTTCCAAATTTACGAGGATGTTTTATACGTTCTCTGAAGAAAGGTTTTTATACAGCGTGGCAACTTATTTCTCCTTCGGATGAGTAATAAAAGTGATTGCTGAAGAGGTAGTAAAAGTTACCCACATAACTTAATAGCACCTGAGACATTTATCGTAGCAGGTAAATATTTTTCTAACAATAACTGCTGTACAGTAAAATAACGTCATATTGGAAGCCTTTATGTACTGTATTTGTTTACTATCAAACTCCTGTGTGTTTACTATCGGTTTGATGGTTTTCAATCTGAACTTACTTGAAAAATACAGAGCATTTTATCACGTATTAAAAATAATATTATATATATATAATAGATAAGAATACGTATTAAAATATGAGTATTATTAACTAAAAGTTTATCTATTCATTTGTTCCCTTGTGTATTTTAAGTACTTTGCATTGTGAAGTTTTATAATTAAGACAGCATAAAGGAATGTATATACTACCACAAGCAGATTTACATATTTTGAAGTCTTTAGAAACTTATTACCGTATAAAAAGTTCATCAGTTATAGAAAATCAGATGGGAGAGTCTCATAAACTTTGAGGAATGCAATTTAAAGGCGAATTTTGTGATTATGAACTTGGCCTTTATAGCTTCATTTCGCCCGAACTGAATTGTATAAGAATTTGATGGACTATGTGGAAGAAATGAAGCTATAAAGGCCAAGTTTATGAAATGAAGCTATAATGGCCAAGAAGAAGAAATGAAGCTCTAAAGGCCAAATGAAGCTATAAAGGCCAAGAAGGAAGAAATGAAGCTATAAAGGCCAAGGCTATCATTTCCCATAGAGTTTCGCCAAAAATAAATCTTGATGTCATATAAATATTATAAATATTATTTCTGCTAGCAAAAGTGTGTGTGAGAATGGCAGATGACTGGACAGAGAATCCCGGGCCAACGACAGACATCAAGTAGGTATTAGGTAACCATTTACATAAACATTTTGAGGAAATATTTTGAAGGCTCAGTATCCAATATACTAAATTCATAGCATTTGTACTGTATCATAACACGAACACACCTCTCGTACCTATTGTGTAATTAATTGATAAAGTTGGTAACAAATATTTAACAATATAATTAATAATCACCAATAAAGTTTTGTTTGAGCAATTTAATGTATGTTTATTGGATAATTGAAATTAATTTTATGGAATTAATCGAATTGATTTACAGAAGAAACACCGGACAACATATTAAATTAATACGGTGAATTAATGCGACCACATGTGCTATACTATAAAAGAAAATAGATGTGCTATACTATATACACTACTATATAAAAAACTCAAAATGTACGGTGGGTTATCACTTCGACAATTGTATATAAATCTTAATATAAAGATATATTTTTTTTGCACCACAATAAGCTCGAAATCGGTTCATGGACTTTTTTATTTGCAATTGGAGTTTTAACCAAAAGTTGAGAGTTTGACTGCGATGTTACCTTAAACTGTAGATATCCTTAAACACATACATATTTATGGATATCTATATACACGTATATATGTAATATCTATGTATACGTATATATATAGTGTATCTATATATACGTCTAGATATAGTAAATATATATATATATATATATATCTATATAGTATATCCATATATTCTATATACAGTATATCTATATATACGTATATATGGACTAGTAAGACCTTCTATTCAGTACAATTGTTTGAAGGAGAAAAATAATATAGAAAATAAATAAGTTTATTATAATGAGTATTTAAAATATCTTTAACCTAAAATCTCTTCCGAACTTTACTTAATCGTTACATCTATCGTTTTTGAGTTATTGAGTATTTACTTTCTAATTATCTACTTTCGAAAAATAACCCACCTTACAGGCAGCCATTCCTATCACTTGAATGTAGGTTTTTTCAATTTGGACTTTCGGGGCAGGTTGCCAGATTTGGACATTTATGGCCAATTTGATGAATTTTCAAAAGGTGTTAGAAATTTCTCGAAAAAACGAATATTCTTGGAGATAACAACCACTTCTGGAAGTTTCTACGGACAGTATATAGAAAGAGTCATTTCTCAGTTGAAGAGTATTTAACGTAATGTGATCTATATCGAATTGTGAGATGCATAACTGTTTTTAGAATAGTAATGGTTATTTCTGTGCATGTGCTAAGAATTTAATTACTGTTTACTTGTATCTGACATTTGTGTAATTATTTTATAAAGTATTTATTGAGCTATTCGGTGTATATTGCATCTGCTTACTTTATTAGTGCGTTTAAATAAATGTGTTATTTATCCCAAAATTTGGACTCATTTTTGTATCTTGACATTGCACCCACAATTCTAGAGGATAAGTTGTAACAACATACTACTAATAATTTCCTGGAATTCTATCCAGGAACACATTAATATCACACACACACACACATATATATGTATATAATATTCATTCTGTCATATTAAATATCCATTCCATACGTTTACATCATAGCCATGCCGTTAGATGTCTGTTTTAATTTACTATAAATGTGACTGAAATTATAAGATGCATCGGAATCCAGCGAGACATTAGGGTCTATGTGCAGTACACTAATAGTGTGCTTTCCACTTATATTAACAGTAATAGAACTGTTGGAGATGTTCATGCAGGCAGAAAGGGGTGCTCAGCCTGAGTTTATGATCATTTATAATGCATTGGGCTAATGCTCGTAGGTAACAGCTATAAGCGACTTCAGCTCTATAGAAGTATCTGAATAATTTGGTCTAAGTACACATAGAATAAGTAACATAAATCTTTCGAGAAAGTTTGATAATAAAAGATGGTTGCAGAACATGATATTCTCTACATATTAGCAAATATAGATATTATTGGAAGATAAAGCTCATACCAAAAAATTTTTATAACTAAATGAACGATATTAATGAAAGAAATAAAATTCAGTAGGAATATTTTAATGTATTAATACCTGAGAACTATTGATTTTAAAATTAAAAGTACCGAATGTAGACCTTAGTCACCGATTTTTTTATTCGATTTTTCATGTTAGATAATTCACATTATTAATAACTAAATGTAACTGATAGCAAATTTGCTATCAACTACAAAATTTAGCATTCCAAATTCCATGGCTTTTTATTTCTAATTATCAAATTTTGATTATTTCGAAGGATATAGTAAGTTTAGAAGAAAGTAAGTTATCTAATATTTGGAGACCGAATGGTGATAACTATTAAAATTGTATCCATGCATTTGTGATGTGCGTGCGTGCGTGTGTGTGTGTGGTGTGTGTGTGTGTGAGTAGGGGAATAGGGATAGTTCTGCGCCACTTCAGAGGCGGTGAACCCTATACTTTAACATGGGGAACCCTCCGTTGCTAAAAAGTGAGTGCATCACCAGATGCGGTGGTAAAACCCCATGCTTTAACATAGGGGTTCTCAGAAGTCGGTGTGAGGCAGCACAGTTCCATAAGGTGGCGTCACTGAAGAGAGTGGAGTTTATGACGTATAAAGTATTGTTTTTTACTTTTTTTGTTTTATTAGTAACAAAATTTCGTAAATGTAAGTTTTTTTCTTATAATTTTTCGCAAATGTAAGTTTTGTACTTTTCAAAAATCACACTTGTGCTGTTTTTTCTCTATGGAAATTAACATAGGTTTTCACACTTTTGCAATTTTTAACGTTTTTTCACAAAAACGCGATTTTTACTAACAAAATTTCGTAAATGCAAGTTTTTTCTTATATTTTTTCGCAAATGTAAGTTTTCAACTTTTCAAAAACCTCACAAGTGCTATTTTCTCTATGGAAATTAACATAGGTTTTCACACTTGTGCTATTTTGTAACGTTTTTTCACAAAAACATACTTTTTACTTGTAAAATACTAACAAAAACGTGTTTGTAAAGTAGCAGAATCGCGTGAATTGGTGTTTTAAAGTAGCAGAATTTCGGGTATCTCGGGAATCTCGAGAATCTCGGGAATCTCGAGAATCTCGGGAATTGGGTCTATCGAATGGGGTATGTATCTCAATAATCATAGATACTTGTTTTCAACTATCCAAATGCAGTAATGTCTCTTTAAGAAATTAGATGCTGTTAGGAAAATATATTATTTTTTTAATTGTAGTCCCACCTCCACCCAGTGTTTAGGATACACCGCCACAATCTATTTTTTTTCCTTCTTTCTCTTTTTCCTTTTCTTATTTTTTTATTTTAAAGTGTCCGTAGGCATAACTTGTAATGCCGTCCTCGTGTAAATATCTTTTATCATCAATGGGTGACAAAGTCACCTTGTTCTGGCATACAGTGAATAGTTTATGATGGCTGCTATCTATTCTAATCTGTTAACACTCAACAAGCGCTGTCTATAGTCATTGTGTGTAATTTTCCGTGCAACCACATGTGTAGAAACACCTTTAGCTCTTTTCTTTTCTCCAGCATATGATAGAATAGCGTACATTTTAAGTCTAAGTCCTATAAACTCTTGAATGGGGGTTGGTTCAGTTCATCTTTTAAAATATCCAATACGTTTTTTATTGCCTTCACTGAAGAGGGGATGATCCTTGGGATAGTCAGAAAAATCATATACTTGTTTATGCTGGTACATATCTTCATAAATATCAGCAGTTAGAGTTTCATAAGCCAATGAATCAGTATCGGTGAAGAGAAGCGAAAAATTTTCACCATATTGGCTTTTAATATGTTTATAATGAAACTCATACATCAGGAGTTTAGATAACTCCAAGATACCAAAGCCAACGTATATAAGCCGATTCATTAAAATACAACTCTTTACACGTTCAACACCCACCAGATCTTCGCTAAAAATCCTGCTAGCTCTTTAAGCTGGGGATGCCACCACCTTCAGGGCCCGCTTTGAAGAATTAACTAGTTCAATATCCACTCGATTTCGAAGATTCTCCTTCGTTTTTCCAAACACACCGTTATTAAGCAATTTAAAAAAGTCTTTCTCAAAATTAGTCTTTGCCTTCCTTCTTTCTTCTGTGTTAAATTGAATGTATTTCTCCAACCAAGGTTTCTAATTAAATTTTAAGGTCTTGTGAATTTTCTTGAGTCTTAAACCTAATGATAGGTATAGCTGAAGGTTACGATAGTGTGCATGCGTGTGCATTAATATTGGTTTGAAGATAAATGAAATAAAATTAATAAAAATAACTTAGCTTTATTTCCATTTTGTTCAAAATGTAGTCACTCGAAACTAAATCGAATTTCATATTCGCATTCCTCTGGTAAAATTACCTCTATCTACTAAATTGGATACAAATAAGAAAAATTAAATATTTAGACAAATGTGAGTGCGCAATTTTTCTAAAACGTTCAGAAACTCTAGCTTCAACTTCGTATTTATATCCGTAAATAAAATGTTTTGCGTATTTTCATTTTAATGCATATCGTGTGAAAACTGATAGTTTCCCATATTCCCGTGTGTATAATGATCATCATTAAAAAGAGAACGAAACAGCAGAGAAATCCTTAAATGTTTTCTATACATATATAAGGAAAACATCGAATTTAATATTTTCAATTTTCTGTTATAAAGTATAAAAACAATTTGAAACATACATATATTACACCTGATTTTATTCTCTTATAATTCTCTTATTCTATATAATTCGAAACTAAAATATAGCATTCTAAGACTTCTTGGATTTTTGTTTAATTTCTTATAATAAAAAGTTAAATAGCAATTTCAGTTTTTCTCGTAGCTCGAATGGCCTAGTAGTTATAGTGTTGAGCAGAAAACACGTTGATTTACGTGTTCTAGCCTACCATAAACTGCTTTTTTGACAACAGAACTTTTCTAAACACAATCTCTTATTTAAATATATTAATTAGGATCGTAGGGGGGGCTTGTGAGCTGGCTGGCTCAGTGGTCGTATTACCTTCCACCAATTCCAGAGGCTCTGCGTTTGGGTATCTGTGTACTTTTTTATATTTTTTATAGTCTCTCAATTAAGTTTAAATACATTAATTAGGCTCGTTGATTTATGAGCTGGCTGGCTCAGTGGTCATGTTACCTTCCACCAATTCTAGATGCGCTGGATTTGAGTTTATTGCATCAGTGTAATTTTTTTTTTCAGTCTCATTTAAGTTTAAATATACTACTTAAGATCTTCGGTGTGTGAGCTGGCTGTCTCACTGGTCATATTACCTTCCATCGATTCCAGAGGTTCTGAATTCGACTGCATTGAGTTGTTTTGGTATATGTGCATTTTTTATGTCTCTCAGTTAAGTTTAAATAAATTAATTAGGTTCTTAGGCTTGTAAACTGGCTGTCTCATTGGTCGTGCTACCTTCCACTAATTCTAGAGGCTCTAGTTTTGAGTCCAATGAGTCGTTTTGGTATCTGTGTAATTTTTTTTATCAGTCTCGCAGTTAAGTTTAAGTAGAATAATTAATATACTTGGTTTATGCGCTGGATGGCTTAGTGGTCATGCTGTCTGTTACCAATTCCAGAGGCTGTCGGTTCGAGTCCGTCTACTACTATTGAATAAAGCGAGTTACATCGTTTTGGTAACTGTGCTTTTTATAATCAGTCTCTCCGTGAATTTTAAATAGATTAATGAGGATCAACGAGGTGTGGACTGGCTGGCTCAGTGGTTATGCTGTCTGTTCCATTATCTAGAGGTTGTGGGTTCGAATCCACCCGCTTGCATTCAATCTAGCAAGTGGTGCCGTTTTGATATATGTGTTCTTTACGATCAGGCTCGCTATTAAGTTTAAAGAGATTAATTAGGGCTTTCCGCATATGAGCTGACTGGCTCAGTTGTCATGCTGTCTGCTTCAAATTCCAGAGGCTGTGGGTTCAAGACCATCCACTCGTATTGAATATAGCGTGTTGAGTCGTTTTGATATCTGTGATTTTACAATCAGTCTCTCCGTTAAGTTTAAATAGATTAATTAAGATTTTCTCTGTACGAGCTGGCTGGCTCATTGGTTATGTTGTCTGCTTCAAATATCAGAGGCTGTGGGTTCGAGTCGTTTTGGTGTATGTGCTTTTTTTGATCTGTCTCAACGTTACGTTTAAATAAATTAAGTAGATGTTTCGGTACATAAGATGGCCGGCTTAGTGGTCTTGTTGTCTTCCTATAATTTCAGAGGCTCTGGATTCGAGTCCAACTACCTACATTGAGACGTTTATGTACTTGTGTTTTTCTCAACAACCTGAATTTTGCTACCTACAATCAATAAAAAGTATTTCATTATTAATATTATTTGACCGGAAGTGAAGCCACAGGAAATGACGTACCGGAAGTCCCGTCGCATGATGTCACTTCCGATACGTCATTTCCTGTTCATCCACTAAAAGGGTTGGTAAAAAAGAGATGAGTTGTTTTTTAAAATGCTCAAAATTTCGAGGCTTCTTTAACAGGAGTAACGTGGTGTAAAATAAGCCCTGCACGAACTTTGGACGAGGAAAAGTAGCGTGCTCGACACCGAAGCCAGCCGGCCCGAAGAGAAACCCCACCGGCAACGATAGACCACACACACCGCTCGTCCTCCATCTCGTGCAGATAATTTAGTAAGAAATATTACAAAGGAAAAGTGGAGAGGAAGTGACTTAAGACGATCTATTTAATCAAGAACCCCAGATTCCCCATCAACCTCCCGAAAACGAGCTGATCTTCAGCACTACAATTTTAACCAAGAGGGAACCGAACCCGAACCCCCGCAACTTGATGCCCCAAGCCTCTCGGCGAAGAGGGCGACAACTGGTGATTGAATTTTGGTGTATTTAAGTTTAACATTTCAGCATGCCTCTTTAAATAAGTTGAAAAGACACGGCTGAAATTGACGCAGACAGAACTCTCGACAAAAACATCCCCTACTTTCAAACACTATAATTTTACCCTTTTTCCCCAAGAGGGAATCGAACCGGAGCCTAAAAGCCCCGCAACTTGACGCCCTAATCCTCTCGGCCAAGAGGAAGCCGATTGGCGACCACTTTCGGTGTATTTAAGTTTAACATTTTAGCATGTCTCTTTAAATAAGTTGAAAAGACACGGCTAAAATTGACGCGGGCAGAACTCTCGACAAAAACATCCCCTACTTTCACACACTATAATTTTATCCTTTTTCCCCAAAAGGGAATCGAACCGGAGCCTAAAGGCCCCGCAACTTGACGCCCTAATCCTCTCGGCCAAGAGGAAGCCGATTGGCGACCACTTTTGGTGTATTTAAGTTTAGCATTTTAGCATGCCTCTTTAAATAATTTGAAAGGACACTGCTAAAATTTTCGAAGACAGAACGCTCGACAAAAACATCCTTCACTAAGCAATATTTCCAAGACTTTAATCAACATTGGGGGCTAGAATCATAGCAAAATTGGCTTGACTTCAAACCTCTATTGATAGTATTTACAAGCAACATTGCAAAATGTAACCACTTTACGAATAAATTTAGCAATTTTTGGTTGCCAAACGTTTAAAAAAATGGATAAATCTTATTATAAAATGAAAATTGGCAATACACCCCGCAATTGTGCCATAAAATATGTATAAAGAACACAATAAAATGTCGACTCCTTTCAAAATAATTTGACATATAGTTTACTAGCATATTAATAATTTATCATATCAAACTAGTTTGATTGCTTATAAAGTCTTCGGCAACATTGTAACGGCATTATTGGTTCTGTCTCCACAGAAATGCAACGCCGATAAAGAGCAAAGATAAACCTTCCACATTTTCAACCGGTTTTATAGGATGCTAGTTTCGCAGTAGAAACGCACGCTATGGCCGAAGTTAACACGCATTGGTCTTGCACATTTAATCATTTACATACTTGGTATAAAGGAATTTGCATGCGAAATTTTCCGATCATCGGGTTATTTTTTTAGGGGTGCTTCGTTTTTTTTTTTTTTACAAAAGAGTGTATGTGATAAACGAAACTGATGATATTGAAAATCATGAAAAAACTGAACTTTATTGAAATTTTATGCTAGTGTATTTGAATTATATGGTATCCCCCGTGCAGTGACCATAGCCCATATTATATGTCGTAAACGAAGCAAATGAGATTGAAAACAACGAATAAACTTTATTGGAATTTTACGTTACTTTATTAGAGTCTTATGATATACGCCAGAAAAGTTACCATAGATCCATATTATATGTTTTCAACAAAACAGATGAAATTAAAAATAGCAAATAACTTTCTGAAATTTATTAGAGTTTTATGTGACTTTATTGGAGTTTTATGATATTCGCCACACATTTACCATAGGCTATATGTTGTAAACGAAGCAAATGAGATTGATAACAAATAAACTTCTTGAATTTTATTGTAGTTTTATGTAACATAACATTTATAGCATAGGGCTATACATAAGGCGAATGTGCGATGTTGAAGAGTATCCATCACAGCGTCAAGTATAAAACATAGATTTATTTACAAGAACATACTAACTAATTTTACAAAATCATTACGTGGATATCATTTACTTGCAGGTAGCATCCGAATGTCCGAATGATGGTGATAAAGTTTGGATTCTCGTTTATAGCAGCCAGGATAGAAGTGCTGCGCATGCGACATATGCAAATCTAGAGTCGCTCTGGAGAGCAAGAAAGGTTTATGCTAATCACTTGATTAGCGTCTTTAGATATCTGTGTGGATGTCTCTTTTGAATCCTCTAAGGATTTTAGTAGAAATGCGGGTTTCAAACTGGAGCAATGCAGATGTTGCTTTTTCGTCCTCGGATATTCAGTGGGTAATGTCTGTGCGTGCACACACTAGGAAAGGTCCATCGTATGAGGTCTGTGATGGTCGTTATATGAAGTACAAACTCATGTGCTAACTTGGGAAGTTCATTATGTTTCCTTTTGCATGAACTGGAGGTCCTCCAGATTAAATACAGTGAGCTGTATTGTGTTTTGCAGCTTGCAGAGAAATGGTTTGCGCTAAACTTGGAAATTCACTTAACAATCTAGTATAGGGTGAATCTTACTCACTGTACAAGTAAGAATATCTACGTCGTACTTCTTTTGATGCGCATTTTTGTACAACTGTTGATTAGTCTTTGATTTTTCATGTCGGCCAGTAATCCGAATTTTGCTAGGAAGTCTGCACCTAAAATTTTCGGAAAACATCGGCAATTACGACATTCCAAATGATTTTTCATTGTAATCCAAATTTTAAAATCAGTTTTGTTCCAAACGTTTTTAATTTGGTTCGTTTGCTGCTTATAATGGAGAAATCTTTTTTTACTATAGCAGTATGCGTGTTGCTTCGAAAAACCGATATCATTGCGCCGCTGTCGACTAGAAATTGTATATCAGATAGCTTGTCTTATAGGAATAAGAGACTGTTCCCAAGGCTTCTATGCATCGTCGCCGAAATGATTGAGCCAGCTAGTTTTCGGTTAAAAAACTTGCATGGCTTTGTACACTTGCGAGCTTGTCCTTGAAATTTTGAGTGATAGCAATACATATCGATATTTCGGGATTGCGATCGATATAGAGTTCGTAGTTTGGATCGAACAGTAGTTTGCAATTTTTTTTAATTGCTCTGCGGTTTCCGTCAGGTTTGCAACTTGAGCTTCGAAGCGCAAAATATGACTATTCTCTGCCACTTCTGATATTGAGAGTGATGTGGAAACACACCATATATCATTCGCCATTTCAAAAATTTTCTGTAGCGATTCTGAACTAATTGATAAGATTTGCTGTACATGAACTGGTAGTCGTTGAAAAAACAGCTTGCGAAGTACGTCTTCGTCCATTTTTGTACAGGAGCGATCTTACATTTCGCGAAATAAATGACTTGGTTTCCTATCTCCTAACTGCAATTCCTGCAAAAGGTTGCGAATTTTTGGGACTTCAAAATCTGCAAAGTGCGTAATGATCCTATTTTTCAACACAGAATAAGGTTCATTTTCAGGAGGTGTGCGAATTATATCTGTGGCAAGAGTCAAGATATCACAATCTAGAGCTGCAATTATGCAATGGAATTTTGTTTTTTCGTTTACGATTCCGTAAAACAGGAATTGTGAGTTCAGTTGCAAAAAGCTTAAATCTGGGTTTTCTAGAACTGAGGTGCTTTGAAAGCAACTCTTGTGAGTTCTACAGAACTAAAAATCTTCTTTCGGAGCTGAAGCGCTTTTTGCATCGCTGGCTGATGTCAAACGAGTTTCGATAGATTCAGTTGTAGTCATAGTTTCGTTGGGAACTACGGAAAACGTACCTTTTCAGACGTCACTTAAATTGAAGTAGATACTCACATAAATTGAAGCATCTAGTTTCCGGTGAATTGGAGCCTCAGGAAAGTTGGATCGTCTCCGGTAAGTTAGATTGGAGACTTTACATTTTAGTAAAGTTGGAGCCATCAGACCTCAGGATCACCACTCTATGGCTTAGGGTCATACATAAGGCGAAGTTGCGATGTTGAAGAGTATTCGGCAAGCATGAAACATAGATTTATTTACAAGGACATTACATAGATTATATACAGGAACATTACGTACATCATATACAACAACATTACATAGATTATATACAGGAAGATTACGTACATTACATACAAGAACATTACATAGATTATACACAGGAACATTACGTACATTATATGCAAGAACATTACATAGATTATATACAGGAACATTACGTACATTATTATTACAATAGAGCTACATTATAACGCGTGCAGCATCCGAAATACGAATGTCCGAATGATTGTGATAAAGTTCTGAGGCTCGCTTATAAGAACCAGGGTAGAAGTGCTGTGCATGCGGCATATGCACATCTAGAGTCTCTCTGGAGAGCAAGAAAGTTTTATGCTAATCGCTTGATCAGCGTCTTTACACACATCGCTGG
Source organism: Amaurobius ferox (assembly GCA_951213105.1). Classification (NCBI taxonomy): domain Eukaryota; kingdom Metazoa; phylum Arthropoda; class Arachnida; order Araneae; family Amaurobiidae; genus Amaurobius; species Amaurobius ferox. Next base: position 118,355,208 of record OX578134.1, read on the forward strand.
AGGAGTTTCGTCATACATTATCCACGAAAAATATTCAAGCATGGTTGAAAAGTGTTTATGACTTTGTTCATTCATTTTGTCTCTCTATCTATCCGTTCGCTCGATAACTGACATAAAAATGACTTTATCAAAATAAAATTTAGTATGTTTTTGAGAGGGTTAGTAGGACATACGATAAAGTATATGAATAATATCATCCAATAAGTTTTTGATTGCACCAGGGTTGAAAAATTTAAATACATTGAAACCTATGGGACTTAATGTTTCAAACATTTTTTCAACGAATATAATATTCACAAATTGCTTCGAAAGTGTTAGGAAATATTCAAATTATTCCATACAATATATATCAAAAATTTCAGCAAAATATGTTCGGTAGCTTAAAAAAATGTAAAATAATAATTGCAGCCGTATTATATGAAATGGTCAAGTGCCCCACTTCAAAAAAAAATATGGCATCCATCTCTTTTGCAAATGTCATAATCGTGATTTTTAATTTGTATTTAGTGTTGCGCCCGTCCTAAAACCGCTTTAATTTTGTTGTCGTTGAGACGCAGACCGTCTGACCTACCAGATAGGTGTAAGGTAACCGTTTGGACGGCCGGGAAGTGCCACCCAATTTAGGCCGGAACCCAGTGGGGGAGGCATCCACAGGAACCGTACCCTCCTTCCCCTACCACCAACCTCTCGGAAGGACTTTCGGACCCACATGGTTAACGTGATCGCACAGCGCATAGCACGGCGGCAGTTGAGGCAGCGTGCAAATACAGCGCGCAAACTACCGGGCTACCGCGCCCGAAATGTGCCAACAGCCCGCGGTGTTCCCAGGTGGTCACCTACCCAAACACTAATCTAGCCCGATGCTGCATGCCTTTGGAGATTTAACGAGAACCGGTGTTTTCAGCACGGTAGGGCCGTTGGTTCTCGCTTATACCTCGATGTCAGTATCTCGGTATATCTGCAAAGCATGACAGCTCGTCTCAGTGCAAAATAGTGGCTTTACTTTTGTTGTTTGTTGAGACCCAGACCTTCCGATCTATTAGAAAGGTGTAAGGTAACTGTTTGGACGGCCGGGAAGTGTCACCCAATTTAGACCGGAACCCAGTGGGGGAGGCATCCACAGGGACCGTACCCTCCTTCCCCTACCACCAACCTCTCTGAAGGACTTTCGGATCCACATGTTTAACGTGATCGTACTCCGCATAAACACGGTGGCAGTTGTGTCAGCGTGCAAATCCAGCGCAAAAACCACCGGGCTACCGCGCCCGAAATGTGCCAACAGCACGCGGTGTTCCCAGGTGGTCACCCACTCAAGTACTAACCGCGCCCGATGCTGCATGACTTCGGTGATCTAACGAGAACCGGTGTTATCAGCACGGTAGGGCGGTTGGCCGTTTGGGCGAAGTAGCCCGATGGTTTGCGCACTGGATTTGCACGCTGCCACAACTGCCGCCGTGTTCATGCGGAGTACGATCACGTTAAACATGTCGGTCGGTAAGTCCTTCCGAGAGGTTGGTATTAGGGGAAGGAGGGTACGGTCCCTGTGGAGTCCTCCCCCCACTGGGTTCCAGTCTAAATTGGGTAGCACTTCCCGGCCGTCCAAATAGTTACCTTACATTTTTCTGGTAGAACGGACGATCTGGGTCTCAATAACAACATTGTACCGCGTCCTGTCTCCTAATTTACTGCTCTATATCTCCGGATGAGTCGGGCGGCCTGGGCTTTCGACATTGCACCGCGTTAGGGCGCCCCTTGTGTCGAATGTTTTTGGCGGTTTATCGAATGTTTTTTGCGGTGTATTTTGCGGTTTTTTGCTTTTTATTTTTGTGGTTTATGATATTATTATTAATTAATTAAGTTATTAATTATTATTAATTAATTAAGTTAAATTATTAATTAAGTTAATTTTATTGCTAATTTGACTGTATCATTGGATGTTCTTATATATATTTTTATATTGAAATCAAGGTTGAGTGTATCAAGGGAAAATTAAGGTATATGTATTTTATGTTATTATGAATTTGTTTCATTTTATTGTAAAAAAATTTCAAAAATTATAGATTCTCCATATAAAGGATTTATTTTTTTCAGATAGTTTATTTAGATTATTTTTTTTAGTTTATACAGATGGTAGCAAAGATGAATTTAATGCCTGCGGCAGCGGGGTTTTTTTAAAACCTCTACTCTCACAAATCATCTCAGGATTAGGAATCCAGATTTCTGCTCAGTCTTTAGATCTGAGCTTATTGCCATCGAGGATTGACTAAAATCTATTAAATCTGATACCTCTTATTGTGGTATTTGGATCCTGACTGATAGCCGCAGTGCCATCCATCACCTGAGTAACTGGGCAATTATTGGAGATAGAACTTCACTTTCGATACATGAGATCCTCAAAGATCTTTCTCAACGGCATGAAGTTCACTTACAATGGCTACAGTCTCATGTAGGACTCATTTATGAGACTGCTGATGCTCTGGTCAAGGAGGGAGTAACTCTTCCTTCTTCATCATGTGACACTTTGTCTTACCTTGAAATCTACTCAAAAAGGAAAATTTTAAACGAGAAACTATGGATGACCCCTCCAGTACACACCTGGTATGACAGGAAATCCCCTGGTGGTGCCATTACCGTTAAGAGCGACAGAAGGACGTAGACTACCATTAGCAGATTCGCCAGTGGACACTTAAAGTGTCTTACTTTTAATCAGGGGTAAAAATCTTATTCTTCTTGTTCTAATTGCAATTCCGCAGACGCCTCCCCTGACCATCTTTTGAGCTGCCTGGTGCTTGCTAAGGAAGATATCTATAAAAACCCTTTGTTGGTTTTTAATTTCATTGTAACTTTTTGGCTCTTGGACCTGATCTAGCCTACGGTTAGTACGGGCGGAATAAGTCACACACATTTTTCTTCTTTTTATGTAACAATAGTGTAGTCAAATACAACTTGTGACTGCTTTTATACATACAGATTTTTAATGCAATTCAATTTTGCTATTTGAATGACACTCTTTATTTTATAAAAAAATATAGTAAAACTTGTTTTCACCACGCTCATTTCTGTGCTGCATACTAGGCAGATGATCAATATACAAAGGGCTGTGATCTAAAGTTTTTAATATTGTAGAGTCATAAAATACTTAACATGGTTATGTTACTTATAAAAAATACACAATTACATACTTTGAGAGATGTTTATGGGTCTGAAGGGAAGGGAATGTAACTTTTTATGTGCTAAAATATAGATATTGAATAAAATAAAAAAAATTTAGAACACAATTTTAATTTATGTAGTCTAAATATATAATTTTAACTAACATAAATGACCAGCCTATTATCACTTAAATTAGGCAATCGCAGTTTTATTGAAAGTACTTTTATAATAGACATACGTGAAAGAGGTCAATTATTAAAGTATTATTACATATTTTGCATCCCTAGGAGGGGGGTCATACATACTCTATACTCATGTCCTAAAGCTACGAATAATTATATACATTTCAATAGGAGAAATACGCATTTTGCTCTGTCACGCTTAATGTACTTTACATAGAAAAAAAAACTTTCTGTAGGAAATAAAAGAATTTCGAACACTTAGTAGATATACAACAAATTGAAATATTGCATATGTATTTTATGAAGTGTATATCCATGATTAAAAACTGAAAAGGCATTGAAAAATGATTTGAATAATACATTTCTTCTTATAAAAGCATGAAAATTCATTAAAGAATAACGTTTCACTTTATCACAAATTTATCATTTGAAGTCATTTTTCTATGATTTTTATGATTTATTTTATATATAAATTTTTGATGAAGGATTCACATATTAAATGCATGTAAAATTTCAAATTGTTGTATTCAACCGATGTAGCGCCATCTACCGCAGAACGTTGTCCCTACGAGCCGTTTATAACGGATTTCATAATGGACTAATTCTGTTATAATGGCTATATACATTTTATTTTATTTATAACCCGACAGAACAAAAATATAATTTTTTGCGACGGAATCTATTTAAGTAGCAGTAGATTTAGCCAAATCGGATATATATTTTTATTTTTGCATAAACTTAAGGCAGACCAATAATATCATTATAACGATATCATTTATATACAAATAACTTCATTCAATATCAGAGGTAAGAGAACAATATATCTCTATATCTTGTTCCATCTATGGCAGCGTTCCATATGTTCCATATATACCATCTATGGCAGCGTCAAAGCAGAACGTAATTCAAATCAGATAAACACATTAGATATAACGACGAAATGTATTGGCCAGACATTACACAGTGAAATTTTTATAATATTATGCTCTAACTGCATTCTATACTTAGTAAGGCTTTTGATTATCAGTGCCATTATATGCTTTACTTTTTCTATTTTAACTCATTTTCCTAAGTCATTTAACTTATATATTTCTTAAATATATTAAAATATTGAAAATTTTTATCTGTACATAATGTTCTGTAAATTTTCCCAATTATTTTATTAATAGCCTTATTTCATTTAAAATTCTATTTCCCATTTCATTTTTGATAATCAATTCTGGCTATAGTTTTATTCTAGGTGGCACGATTAAATTTTTTATTTCCAAGTTCATTTAATTTATAATCCTTAGAATTTCACCATAGCAACTAATTTTTTAATATTACATGGTGCTAATTTATTTTATTAAATGCCATCCATATCTAACGCTGAGTTCTTCATGATTTATAATATGTCACGTGCTCAACATTTTTTAATTTTGCAAAGTCCTTGATATATTTATTGACAATAATAACTTTATATTATTCTGTGGCAACTTTTATTGTTTATTTACTTGCTAGCAGAGATTACTCGGCGTTGATCGGGATTTACGATGTAAAACTCTGATAAAAATTACACTCGAAAATATAGGACCGTGAATCTTGTTTACATTGTTTTTTCACCGTAAAAGAAGTAAATTCATTGCATTAAATTCATTACATAAGCAAAAAATCATTCCATTATATATGTCATAGTTTCTTCCTGTGTACGGCACGCCCTTCGCAGCTATGGGTGGCCCTGGCTAGCAGCGTCTCGGAATATGATTTTAAGGTATCCACAATTGATGTACAGTTAATATGTTCTGTTTGAAATATGTACAGTTTGAAAGGAAAATATGTACAGTTTGAAAAGCAAACTAAAATTACACTTAACATTTGCAATGTTGTTTAGTGTTTAACACATTAAATAGCATTATCCTAATTTGTTATGTTTTACCGCAATGCTTGTTAATCTCGAGTAATAATTTAAACACAGATAAGATTTGATTGAAATTGAGTTTTTGAAATCTTAAATGACAACCTTACCATAAAAGGACATACTTATTCACGAATTGCATAAGCACGGCCACACTCTTTGGCCAATCAGAACCGTTTCTACTTATTTAACGCATTGCCTAACCACAGCCACTCTTTGGCCAATCAGATCCATTGGATCATACATACATACTTTTCTTCTTTATATATATAGATAGATATTTTTATATTTATTTATTTATTATTCAAATCAAAAAATATTATGATATAAGAAAGAATCTTCATAAAATGCTGATAATTGGATTTCTTAACACTTTTCGTTGTTGAGTAAGCCTGTGAAAAATGAACCATGGTGATAGAGTTTCCAATTAATTCATATATTTCTTTTCCAATGGCCAGGCATTGACTCTTTCATCTTCGCCTATACATCGGCCAGAACCGTGAACCTCTTAGCCGTCATATGACGTTGCCCCAGAGCACCAGTAGGGGTGGTAACACATTGCGCCCAACAACACAAACATCTGTGCCTGAAGTGGGACTCGAACCCACAACCCGGCAACCGAGCGATCACTAGGAAACGCTTGCCTTGACCGCTTAATCACCGCGTCGAATTATTTTGCCAACAGCTCACGGTGTTCCCAGGTGATCACCCACCCAAGTACTAATTGCGCCCGATGCTGCTTAACTTCGGTGATCTAACGGGAACCGGTGTTTTCAGCACGGTAGAGCCGTTGGCTCTAAATTAATATTTCAAACCTGCGATTTTCAAAAGTGACTAATACGTTCATTAAACTCCCACAAACTCGGATATTTAATTGACTTTCACGTTTGAAACCAATGATTTTCAACCTTATTCGTTGGTAATCTTGGAGTTAGAGAGCAGAACTCCTAGATGAAAGTTTCGTTTTCCATTAATATCTCGACAACCCCTTGATCTAGAAACTCGAAACTTGGACTAAGTTTATGAGGGCTAATTCAAAGTTATCCACAGATTTTTATTAAGTCCGGAGCAGCTGTTCTCCCGTGGTGGTGAAACTAACGACAGCTGCGTTTTTTATTAATATCGCGACAACTCCTAGTGATAAAAACTCGAAACATGGACTAAATTTTAAGTAGGGCTATTTCAAAACTAACCAGCAAATTTCAGTAATTTCTGTTTAGCCGTTCTCTCGTGATGCTGGATCATACATACATACATACATTCGTTATATACATATATAGATTATAAATATTTTTCATCATTATGGAACTGCAATCTCTCACGCAATATCTTGCTCTACAAAAAACAGCACTCCCCTCCCCCCTCAATGCAATCAACCAAATAATTTTACTCCACCTGAATCCAGAGGAATTAATAAGCCTAAAGTCTCACCAACTGTCAGCAAGTATGGTTTTAGGATGGTTGACTATAAAAATGTCCATCATTCTTGCTTTTCGCAACCAGTAACATCTGTACCTGTTCATGTATTAGTTGTACCAGTCACTCCTACCTCATCAAGTTTCCTCTCAGACTCTGCTCCGTAGATTACAAACATATTACAAACAATCAACTGCAATGAACTACTTGAATCTACTGATGATATTAATTCCGACACAATACATTGGATTCAACTGATATTTCTAACAATGATGTGTATAGTGATTTCTTATTGAAAGTCTTGAGTAATACTAATAAATTACAAAATTTATATATATATATATATATATATATATATATATATATATATATATATGTTTTTATACGCAATAGAATGTCCAGAACCCCCCTAAATTTTTGAGTGAAATTTTGAAAAAATCACCAAAAAATCAAAACCTCTAATAAAATTACGCAAATAGACATTTCTTATGTAATTTTTCATTAGAAAAATATTAACATAAATTTTTGAACGCTAGCATGAACCGTTCCCGAGATATTGCACATTTTACAAACAAATTAATAAAAAATTATATAAAATAAAAAAATATATATTTCCTATGAGAAACATGTTCACTTTTCATATGTAATATCATGTGATAAATTTAGTGACATCATTCTTGTGGTTCTAGCTCGTTCTATACATGAAAAAATATACTTTGAGTAATACTTTTGTATTTGAACGCTAATAGTCATTTATCTGCTATAAGAAAAAAATATTTCTCCTTCCATAACGCTTGGCGAGATTTTGGAGACGAATTTGGCGGAATGTCGCCAACTTGGCGACTTTTTTAAATGTTAACAAATCAAAGAAAATCTCTCCAAATGAATAAAAATGAAGCTTAATCAATAAAAATAACGACTATTTGACGAAATTCAATATCTTGGAGAAAATATAAGTATATACTATAAGAAATACCTATTTTGTTTTTACTGTGAAAGTAATAAACACATTGCATCATATAAGGAAATTCCTGTGCCGTCCATATCAGATTTTTTTAATTAAAGTCAAATTTAACAGAATGAAATAATGCGAGATAAACAGTTCATAAGTTCATAAGAGAAATTAGATGTAACATAGCTTGGCAGGCTCATGCTGAAAAATTATATCATATTTGCATCAATACAAATATTTTATATTGAGTTAAATTTGAAGTAAGAAATTGGAAAAATAAAAGAGTGTTTTGTGTTAATTACTATTTCAAAGTGTTCGAAATGAGTTCAACAGATCTTAAAATTTGTCGAACATTTATTATATTTATTTTTCGAAAGCAAAATAAATTATACATTTTGTTATGCAAGCAAGTAATTATATGCATATATCCAGATCAAGCTTTAACGATGTTTATGTTACCGTTAAGCAGTTGTAGAAAACTAACTAACTCAGCAGTAAAGCAATATAATAGACACATTGTGGTCAGAAATACAGATACGGTCATGGAATATCAAAATCTGAGACACAAGTCCTCATTTCCCATCAATAAGAAATCACTCCGAAAATCTACTTATTTGGTTGTTCAAGTAGAACTCTGTGATATTCTGTAAGTGATTATATTTCAATTACTTTTCAATCAATGTGAGTTAAGTAAAACATACATTTCTTTGAAGCGGATACTGAGCAGCGATAATTTTTACTTTCCCTGCAATACATTGTAATGTATAGGGAAAGTATTGGAATGATGCCGAAAATCGTAACTCGAGTTTTCGACGGATCTACACGTTTCGAGACCTCCAGAATACGAAAAACCATTTTTAGTGTGGCGTCTGTGTGTGTGGAAACCCCAGGCCGTCCGACTCGTCCAGAGGACTTGAGTAAAAACGGCGTCTGTGTGTGTGTCTATCTGTCAGTGCAATATATGTATCCACTCTTACTCAAAAACTAATTGACCGAATTTCATAAACTTTGGTAAGTCATTTGGGTATGACCCTGGTGCAGATTAGTGTTTGGTACGATTCGCAAAAACAGAACTCGTTTTTTTTTTGCGAAATGGCCAGTAAAAAATTCATGTATCCACTCTAGCTGAAATACTAATTGACGAAATTTCATATAAAAGCTACATGTGGAATACTCTGGTGCTGACTAGATTTTGGTATTATTCGGAAAATAACAACCTGCCTTTTTTTACGAAATGGTCCTCAAAAATCGCCAAAATCAAAAACAAAAGCTACGTATGTTCAAATATATCAATTAAATGCGTGTTTTATACGTAATTGTTGATGAGATAAAGAATAAGAACAACTCTATTACTCTAGGACTAATCGTTTTCGAGATATTTAAGATTTTTCTCATTTAATTATGTCGCTATTGGAAAAATATCCAATTACCGAATAAAAACAGAAATTAATAAAAAATGCAAATTTAGTGTTATTTTGTGCAATTAATCTCAATTTAATGAATTATTGATGACATAAAGAAAAAATGAATTTGAGTCTGCTGGGAAAGTCATATGTTGTCCACATCAGATTTTTAATTTCTCCTGCTACAGCTTTTTACAAAATTTTTTCGAAATTTTAGTATTCCGTAAAAATAAAGTAGACAAAAGTTTTCCATCAAAATATAAAAATGTATTATCATGAATAAAAGTATTTTATATTTTATGAAAGTGCATTTACTATATTTTGGAAGTAAATATGAAACATTTTCCAGTTTACATATTTTTTCAGTCTAGTAGGTAGGTGATCGGATATAGCTGTTGTGTTCCTATAACTGACTTATTATGCGCCTGTAGCTTATTATGCGCCTGTAGCTTATTATGCAGCCACCAGCGTAGAACAACTGATGTCCACTATGACAGCAATACAACTAGCAAGTTTCATTGCTGTCATTGAAGGTAATGGCTATTTTAAGCTTACGAGCATAACAGTCACGAAACCGGTCAATGGATGTTGCTATCGGAAATGGGAGCATCGGGAACGCCTCCTATAATTGGGTTTTGAAAATGTGAATTCATATCGAGGTAGTATGCATTATTAATTTGGTGTGACGTGAAGCAGTTGGCAGAATCATACTTCTGACTGGTCATGACTGTCTCAGGGCTCATTTCTATCGAATCGGACTTGCTGCTTCCCCGGATTGTATTTTTTGTGACCTAGGGCAAACTATGTCTGGAAAACATTTGGACAATTGCTCTGCACTAGTGACTTTTAATTCAATTATTAAGAAATACTGGAGAGCTAGCTCTCTGTCTAAAGGCCTATTGGTCAAACGGCCGGCATTTGCAACAGTTTTTGACATTCAAAACACATTTTATTTCGCAAACGTGTTGGCCAATAGAAAATGGAGAGGACAGAATAGAAAATAAACGTCGGTTAAATAGAGAAAGTGTGAGAAGATGGGGAGCATGTCAAAGTTAAGAATATTTTTTAAAAAATTAGAAAAGAAGAGGCCGAAACGCATAGACTGCAAATTAAGAAGGGATCTCTACAGAAATCTTAAATCCATCCCCAAGTTGATGGAAATCACGCCAAATGCGAGGTAATGGTTTGCAAATTTTGAATTCCGTGTGTCGGACATACCTTCTTCTTTTAAATAAATAATTTACACAACTTGTTTGTCAAAAGTTTGGGCTTGAGCCTTGTTTATCTTCAAGGCATAAGCTAATTGGACAGGAAACTGCCGACAATACAGCATAAATGGTAATGTCGCAGATTTCATTTTCATTCTTAATGAATATTTATTATACATATGATACAATTTGAAATGTAATTAATAACTTACCAAAAACCAAACTTCTACAAAGCAAGGGAAAATATATAGTTACAATTCTTTAAATGTATAGCATTGTAGTAAATTCATAATTGTTGAATTTTACAAACACACATAAAGTTTCGCAAGCATTGTTGTTATGAACAAATAGAACATTTCTCAATCATTATTGTCATGGACAATTACATTTCATTGTTGTAAACGCTGTTACCATTTCAAAAAAACAATTATTTAAATATAGATCTGAACTACCTGTATTTATGTATTTTAATAGTTAAAATCTAAATATTAATTATTTGAGATGCCAACATCATTTTTAACAATGAAAGTTTGAAATTTGAAGATACAACAAAGAAATTAAAATGGGTGACAACACATGGCAATGCATTACAAATCCTCATGCCAGATTGCAAATCATTTGATGCCATAGGTCCAGCGTTAGCCCTGACACACAATTTCTCTATTTAAAAAGGATTTGGACATCGGCTACATCGAGCATTTTTACTTTCCTTATATACATAGTATAATGTATAGAGAAAGTATTTTGACGGGGTTGAAAATTCGAATTCTAGTTTTCGACGAGAGAGCACGTTTCAAGCATCCCTGATCACGAATCGAACACTTTTGAGGTGATTTCTCGCTCCCTCTGTGTGTGTGTGTGTGTGAAAGTATGTGTGTGTGTGTGTGTGTGAAAGTATGTGTGAGTGTGTGTGTGTCAGTGAGTCTATGGAGACGATAACTGAGGAATGAATGGACCGATTTGAACAAAATTTAGTACAAAAATCACAATCCGTAAACACTGGAAGCCTATTGCTTTTATGCGCAATCGAATGTTCAGAACTCCCCTAAATTTTCGAATGCACTTTTGAAAAACTCGTCAAAAAATTAAAACCGCTGATAAAATTACGCAAATAGACATTACTTATTAAAACAACGCAAATAGACATTATTTAATTTTTCATTAGAAAATGATTGACATAAATTTTAGATTAAACTTTCGAGGTGATTTCTCTCTCTCTCTCTGTGTGTGTGTGTCAGCGAGTCTATGGAGACGATAACTGACGAATGAATGCACCGATTTGAACAAAATTTGGTACTGTCAGAGCGGGATTCCGCTCGACACGGCCGATCGGAGAAAATCTAACTTTCTCAGAGAATTTTCACATACCCAGGTTCGAAACACACCTCTCGTCAGTTGGAAAATTCCAACTGATGACCTGCAAGGGAAACCCAAACAAAATCCAAAATAACCAAAGAATCACCTTTACCTTTAAGAACTCATCAGGAGCTGAAAACACATATCAACACAAATAAAAACTCATAATTTCGTTTTAAATTCCAAATTTATTAATCACTTAAACATTGGAGTTAGCACATAAAATACAAATGCTGATTCGTAATCAGCTCTTAACCACTGAACCACTGAACCACTTCTACTAAAAATCATCGGCTCTTTGCCGGAATTAAATATTCAATTCTAAAAATCAATAAGTACCAGGATAACATATTAATATTACATATTCAATTATTCAGCTATTGCATGGTCAAGGAGAGAATACACACTCGAGGAACGCTTAAATATTAATTTAATTCAATTATTTTACTTTAAAGGATTAATTTAATAACAATTTAGCTCAGAAGATCTTTAGGATATATTAGGAGGACCAGTTAGTTCACAGATACAAGTCAGACGAGGCATCGCAGCCTCCATTTACCGAAAAGGTCGCTTACCTCCATATCTGGAAGGACACAAGAAATGACGAAGTCGTACATCCACCAGAGTACCTTCGGGGAGAATCTTCCCCGACCAAGGAAAGGCGACAGGCACGCAGCAAGCAGAATACGAGCAACGGCCCGCACAGATCCCAGGCTTCATCAGGGACTCAGTCAGTAGCGGTCCGCAGGCAACCGGAACAGGAGGTTCCCAGACGGTCAACGGCGGCAGGCAAACATCGAGGCTCTGCATCAACGATGGTCCAATCAAGCAGTGGCGGCGGTGGCGTCTCTCACGACCCCCACAGCAACGGTAACCCAACCTGAGGGTTAAGTCCCGAGCCGACGTGGGTTCGAAGATATTTTTGCAGAGAAAGAGCCCAGAAACAAGATTCACACAGCTTTTAAACATTCCCAGTAGATCCAGAACCCTGCCAATGGAAAATAACAAGGGGCTCACATCTTCTATTCTCCGCCAATACAAAATTACTTCCATTCAAATTCATCCAGGGATCCGCCCCTTCAAACGACAAATTCTAAGGCACGTGTACCTGCCACGTGAAGTCAAGAAGACATCTGTATCCACCAGCAAACAAGTGCGATCTTGAATTAACGGTCGCTGTTCCTCGAGTGTGAAAGAATTATTATATGGAATAAATATGGCCACAATTCTATACAGATTTAGATACATTTAAACATGGCAAAATATATGCAACGACATGAGGGTTCTAGGTCACAAATTAATTAAATATTAATACAAAGGTTTAAAAAGTAATGCAATTTTATAATTTACATAAAAGTGACGAATTCCGTCACGACAGTACATTACTTATTAAAACAACGCAAATAGACATTATTTAATTTTTCATTTGAAAATGATTGACATAAATTTTAGAACGCTAATTTGAACCGTTCTCGAGATATTGTACATTTTTCAAAAAAATTATCAAAAAGTCATATAAAATTAAAAAAAAAAATTCCTATTGAGAAACATGTTCACTATTCATATGTATTCATTACTGCTGAATACATTGAAGAGGAAGGTGTATATACAGTAATTCAAGACATTCTTTATTTAGAAATATATATGTGAAATTTTCCAAAATAATAAAAGTGTATATTGTGAAACATTTGAGTTAGCATGGATTCTGTAGGGCAATGAAGTTTGATAGTTTCATATAAGTTTCAATACACTAAAAAAAGAGTAGAACAATCGTTTTTTTATGCTGTATTAAATTTTTATTTTAAAAATAGTGAATTTTTCGGGATGATACACAATTTTTGGTCCCACTGTATATGCCGTAAAATTTTCATGTTTTATTTTATGCTAAGATCAATATTTTACTCTTTATATGTTATGCGAAGATTAAAATTTACATATTTATTCATAGCAAAAAATGTAGATTTAAATACGTTTTAATTATTTAAATATGAATCGTACTTCATTAATACATTTTATATACTTTACTATATTGCTAATTAAGAACGAATATTTAGTCTTTTTAAAATATGCGTTTGCACACTTGGAACAAAAATAAAATTGACAGTGCGAGTAATTATTACTATTATGATAAACGTCTAGATAGCAATTGCCGTTCCAATAAAAAGTTCATTTTTAAGCAGAACATAAGTGGGAATAAAACTTTTTTTTTTCAGATTGCATACAGATTTTGAAATTGACAAAGGGAAAAACATTATTTTTTATGTTTTACTATTTATTAGAACATATATTTATAAAATACACCATGCAACAATTAAACACTGCACAATCCAAGTTTGCATTTCTAATACCATGCGTCGTATTAACAGCAAATTTACATAACTTGTAGTGGACCAAAATGGGAATTGGATCTGGACCTAATGAATTTCTACCTTTAAAACAGGGTCAGGCCAATGACAAAATCCACAAAAAATTTCAAATTTAAAGAATATGAATCTAGTGCAATAAAATTGTTGCTTATAGTAAATGTTCTTGATGCTAATGCATTTAAACATTCTTGTGATGCTGAAAATATCTAATTGGTCCTCTAATTCAGGATGTTACTCAGGAAAACTATTCCCTGAATAAACTTACTGTTATGCAAGAGAAGGCCGGAACACAAAGTTTAGCTTACTTATGGGAGTTCTGTAATGATTATTTTCTGGAAATTTGTGTCTATACAAATATCACCTTAGGTATAAAAATATTCTTTGACAATAAGAAACTTTATTTGTTAAAATATTTTAATTTTAAATTTTAAACATGTTTCATTTTTTATATTAATGGTGAGACAATTGCTCAATTTGTTAATTTTTTTTTTGTGTGTAAAGAAAAATATTTATGTTAATTTGAATTAAAAAAAAATTAGGAATATTATTTGTAAAATTTTTAATACTTTTGAAAATATAAAAGACAAGCGTGGCATTTGCTTCGAAGAAAATATTTTCAAAATGTTTTCTCACATTAAAACATCCTGAAGATAATTTGTTAAAAGTAAAATACAGAAATTCTGTATAGAATTTCAAAGGTAAAGAAAATTTAAATAATATCCTTTTTAAGTTGATAAATCAGGAAAAATTTAAATCCGAGATAAATAGCCTGTAACAATCACCATCTAACAACATAGATAGTGCAAGATGAAAATCGTTATAGCAGCTGATACAATCATCATAGAAACATATGATTTCTTTATTTCATTCTAATACTTCTATAATGTTTTCTAAGTTAAGAAAATAAAAATGTGAATTTGTGTTTTTTCTGTCCTGTTCCGGACCTACTTAAGTGCATCATATATTGAAAATGAAATATATTTAAACACTCACTTCTTTTATAAATTTTCCACACTCCAACAGATTCGAACAATATTAAGTAATGTTTTCCGTCGGAAAAATGAATGCTGACGGTTTATACATTGATTTATTATTCGTTCTCTTCAGAGAAAATTTTACCGATAAAACAATAATCTCGAAGAATCTCGTGCAATGGATTTATAGAATTATATGAATAAAAATATTGAAAATAGTTTGGAATAAAGAACCCATTAGACAGAACGTGCATTCGATGCATCCAAATGTGGCGCTGAATACATTATTTCAAATGCACGATTGAAAATACACTTAAAGGGATAAACAGATATTGGAAAGTATTTCTTTGTTGACTTACTGAATGTTTTAAAATATGTACTTAAATTGTGTGAAATATTGATTTACAAATATATATATATATATGCTCATGTTTGTAAAAATTGCAACTCTGTGAATGAATTAAATGAAATTTATTCCACAAAGGATACAAAATAATTGATACAAATAAACGATTAAATTTGTAAACAAAAAAACAACATTACACGTCGAAAATCAGTTTTTGGTGAACCCACCATGCCCTGCAATAAGTGCTTCTATACGACATGGCATCGAATCAAGCAGATTTTAAATCTGTTACCGAGGAAGAACATTTCACATTGTTTCTATCCGTACCCGAAGTTCAGCTGTATTAGCTATGGAACGAGATTCACTAGCAAGACACCGACCGACAAAATCCTAGACATATTCAATATGTGACTTATCCGGTGAATAGGCAGGCCAAGGAAGACGTTGTATTGGTTATGCTCACATAAAGTCTTGAACATTGCTGTCAGCAGGTGGACGGGTAGTCTCCTGTTGAAGTAGAGCTGCAGAAATGAGTGGAATGAAGGGTTTGATTTCAGGCTTCAGAACTTTTCTGATATACCGGTTGATTTTGAGATTACACACAATTATTATCTGCTGAGATCGTCTAAGATACCCAATGATGTCCCAGACCATCATGATTGACCATCATGACGTCCGTCCAGTTGCCTTTGGGTAATGCACTCGCATTCCGGAGTAAGGCGTTCACCGCTATAGTGTCTAACGTGAATGCGTCCATCACTGTACTCCAAATTAAAGCTGGATCCATCGGAAAAGATGACATGTTGCTAATCGGCAACCCAATGGTTATGTTGATGAACACACTGTAGCCGCAGGCATCGATGGTTTTGCGTCAGGGGAATCCTGTACAAAATGATTCTTGCACTCAGTCCACGGTTCAGCAGACACCTACAAATTAATGGAGCAGACAATAACACAGCTGTTGCAGTATTCCAATTTCCTGCCAACTATCGAGATAAAGCTGTACGGTTCATCATTACCATGCGGATGAGTTGTTTATTATCTTCCCGTGATGGAGCAACATTTCGTAGTCTATACCCGGATTCGCGACTTGTCCGGTTCTCTTTATTCAATTGTTTTCACTCTTGCATCGATGTAGTGGCATTCCGCTCCATATGATCTGCTATTGCACGATAAGAAAAAACGCCGTCTAACTTGAACACCTGTCTATCTTGGAATTTGGAAGCTGTTTACATCACTAAGTTGGACAAGTTCCTTAAAACTATTAAGCATAAAAGAAGTAACCTACCACTTTTGACCTTCCTTATCTACTCCCAAGGATTATCTTTTGTTGTTGATACCTCAGAAGTATTCCCTTGTTGTTTTCACTTCCAGGAAGTTCTTATCTGCCCACATTTATTTCTTATTATTGCTAAGGAGCAGTCCCTCCCCACCATTCCACAGCTTTCAATTATGTATCACAATCTTTTTGTTATCAGTTTGTGTACACACATAACAACACACTTGAAGAATAGACATTTGTAACTTCGCTACCCCATCTTTGCATTGATTCGATTGCTGCCTCTTCTGAATAAAAAGTTTTCTCTACCCTCAAAAGCCACATTTGTTTCTTAGAGCATTCTAGAAAGGTGGCTGTGATTTTAGTGACGTGTACATTAGTTTTTAATAATGAGCAAACGTAAATTAGTTGAGCTAACTATTGAAAAGAAAAAAAATAATTTTTGATCACCCAGATAATGATAGCTGCAGAAAGTTGGCAGAGGAGTTCAGCATATCAAAATCTACTGTTTCCAATATAAACAATAAAATATCGGATGCCTTATATGCATGGGAACTGAACTGCTCGAACAAGAAAAAGAATCTGTAGAACCTCACAAGATGATTTAATGAGAAAGTGCTTCAATTTGTTTTTGTTATCGTGGCAAGAACATCCCCATAAGTGGCACACTTCTTCAGGAAAAGGCTAAAGAAATCACTTCAGAGTTAAAAATGGAGTCATTTTTTGCAGAGATCGAGGGGAAAAGTTGAAACCTTTGGTAATAGGAGAGGCAGCCTACCCCTTAGAGCATTTAAGAGCAACAATGTGGAAATAAACAACCTTCCTGTAATATGGCAGCATAACAAGAAATCCTGAATGACTACTGCAATATTTTAAAGTAGGTTGACTGAGATCAACAAAAAAATGAAGCATGCAAACAGAAAAATTCTGTTATTCGTTGACATTCGTTCTGTTATTCGCAACAAGTCATGTGGACTTAAAGTTGTCAAACATTACAATAACATTTTTGCCTCTTAATTTAACGAGTGAAGTGCAGCCGTTAGTCAAAAAGGATTATTCAAGCGGTAAAGTTACTGTACAGGAAACAACTAATGCTTAAACTTATCCAGGCTGCAGAAAATTGTGGGAATGTGGCAAAATTTATCAAAGACGTAACAGTCTTAGACGCAGTCGGATGGATTTATGAAGCATGGAAAAATGTATAAAAAAAACGATTGTTAAGTGTTTCAAGCATGCAGGATTTCTATGTGATCTCAGCTCTTCTGCGGACCACATGACAGACTGTTGCGAATTGGAGTCACTCGATGAAAAACTAAAGTGCCTTCCTGAAACGTGCAAGAAAAGAGTTAAGAAGAGTCAAGAAAGAGTTGTCAAAATTTTGCATTTGACGATATTCTTGAAACCCATGATATTGAATCTCCATTTGTTGCTACATCGAGCAAGAGTGATTATGACAGCTTTTCTTTGGAGAAAAGGAAAAAACAGATGTAGAACTTCAAACACACGAAAGTGCAATGCAGTGTGTCAAGAAATTAAAACTGTATGGTTTTATGCAAAATATGCCTGAACTCATTGAGGTTGTGTTTAATCTGCACAGTAAAATAGAAAGACAATGGGCATCTGGAATCAGAAAAAAACAAACTTTGCTGACAGAGTACTTTTCTGAACAATAGAAATGAATTAATGCATCAATCTGACACAATGAATTCAATGTGAGCAGCATGTGAGTGGCCGTTACATATTACATATAAAAGTAGGCGTATGTATACAGATTTCTTGATTGACATTTTAAGTATGTATGTACATACAAAAGTATTTTGTAATAGTAATTACAAAATTTAATTAAAACCATTGGGTTATTAGTATTTTCTATATATTAAAACGAAAGTATTTTGATGTGCTTTATTGAAGTGGAAAAATAAAAGTCATCACACTGCCTATGCTGGGCACCTGTCTAAGTTGGACACTTTTAGGGAGAACTATGAGTGTCCAACTTAGACAGGTTTCACTGTATATACATATATATATATATATATATAAAGTATATGTATACATACATATACATATATATATGTATATATATGTATACATATATATATATATATATATATATATATATATATATATATATATATATATATATATATATATATATATATATATATATATATATATATATATATATGTGTGTATATATTTAGTACAAAATGGCATTGTTCAGAAAGAAATGGTGCAATTAGAAAGTTCTAAGTATTATTAAGCGTACCGTATACAAATGATTGCCATGACAAAAAAAAATGATAGAAAAACGCTCCAACATATAAAATATGCGAGAAAATGTATGTACAATGATGACTGTGGTGTCAAAAAATGACCATGGCAAGCTAATCGTACGTAGATTATTGCGAGGTTGTTCTAATATACGACGAATTCATGCTAAACGCTTTAGAAACTGTACGGTAGACTGCCTTACGATGTTCTACTGCCTGATATGTGGTTACCACACGTCCAGTAAAGACGCTAAGTAGGCCGCTCACGTAAAGTGAAGTGAGTAAAAAAATACATAATACAAGTAATTAAAATGAAGAGACTTAATTTAAAACAATAACAAAAATATTTATTAAGATAAAACCTCATTTAGCATTTTAACATATGTAATTCACATACCAACATCCTTAGTGTAATATATTATTTAAGATATTTAAATTCCCTTCATTCTCTCATCAAAATATGAGATTTACAGTTATAACCTATCCAGGTACATTAAAGCACTAATCTTACATTCCATTGTAATATATGGCCCAGGCTAACCTTATTTAGAGGGTTAAGAGAGTCAAAAAGGAGCCATCGTGTAAAAATATTTATAGAATTGACCTACCTCTGCCATTATCGAAGGGCCCCGGACTTGTCGGCTCGTCGTCGTGGCACAGTACCGCAGAGTTCGCGCTTCACTCGTCGCTCTTGCGACCGTTCGTTTTCACCGCCAAAATTCAAGTCCTCTCTTCAAAATTTTAAAAGTGCAAAGTTGCTCTCTGTCTCTTCCCCCTTTACAAGGCGCCCCTGTCTATAATTGGCCAAGTAAATTAACAGCTACGCCCTCCGGCTATATTATTGGTCAAGGCCCCCCTGAAATATAAGATATCAAGTCTCCTATTTTAAGGTGTTGAAAGTTCTCACGAGAATTTTCCCATGGTCCAAGTGATATGAATTGACCTCTCGGGTCAGGAAGTTCAACCCCTTCCGTTTGTCAAAGCACCTGATACTGACTTGAAATTGAGAAGTCCCCTTTCCTTTTCGAAACCATGTCCGGTACAGCTGCGTTAGAGGGAACGTTATAATTATTGCCTCACTGCCTGAGGGACCATCTTCTTAGATGTTACATTGGGATTGCAAATCACAATATAACACTGCCCTACGTTTACACCTAATGTTGGGGAAGGTGTAACTGGAAACTATTTACAGCATACAGATATGAAGAAAGAAAATACTGTAATGTATTTTCCTTCTTCACTTTAATTTTATTTTGTATATTTCTAAATTTTATTTCGAAATTATTTTCTCTTAATTTCCCTCCTAATATATTTTCCGTTAATAATTCGCTTTGCATATACAAATTTAAATTTTTATTTTCCCTCCAATTTTGTCATTCACAATAACTATCTTCTACAACTGTGCCTAGCTGGATACACCTGTAATGATCATTCTGTTCCAATATGTAAAACTATTCGTTTAACTCATATACATTCTTCAATTTTTATTTTTAAAGATCCAAATAAGTGCAGAACTGTCGTGGATGATGACCAAGCTGTGCATTATGGCTGGGTATCTTCATATAAAGAAGATATCCTTTCCCGACTATGCATCTAATTACTCTAGCCAATAGGTGATTTGCATGGCATGGGTTCTTAAAACATACAAATATATATTGTGACAGATTGAAGACATTGAATATGCAGTTTAAGTTAAACTGTATGTAATGCAAATATATCTTTCTTATTAAATGAAATGACATTGTATATTGATTTGGTCATGATCCACAACATTCTAATTGACTATTTATCCGTGTCTACCATAGGTTTCGAAATAGGAACACGAACTTGAGAATTTTATCGAGAGAGGCACTGTAAGCGGACTCGTCTTGTAACGCGCAGTCACTTAACTATTCATATACATCACGTTTATAGCAAGCTATCTACTTTTAATAGTTTCGTGGGTGTTTAATGACTTTTCTATGCACCTTGTATAAAGTACATAAATATAAAACTAGAATATTTAATAATAATTAACGTAATGTTCAATTTTTATGATGTAAAACATTTTCTCTTATTTATTTTGATACAGTACCTAAAAATATTGAAACAAATCTATTATCTGAACTAATATTTGATGAAAAATAAAAAAAACGCACTTGAGATACCCTGAGTTGAATGAAAATGCATAATATGAAACATATTTTTTCTCGTATGATGAAGAATAAAAATATATGTATGAAAATGTATATGATGAAAAAATATATTTTCTTTCACGTCGCCTTTCATATTCAAAAAATCTGATGTGGGCAACACATGACTTTCCTTATATAATGCAATGAATTTATTACTTTTACAGTTAAAAAAATGTTATTCTTATAGTAGATACTTATATTCTTTCCAAGAAATTGAATTTTCTTCAATTAGTCGTCATTTTCATTGATTTAGCGTCATTTTTATCAATTTCGCGAGATTTTTGTTAATTTGGCAATAATTAAAAGTGTCGCCAAGTTGGCGAAATTCCACCAAATTCGTCGCCAAAATCTCGCCAAGCGTTATGGACGGAGAAGTTATTCTTACAACAGATAAATGACTATTGGCGTTCAAATACAAAAGTATTACTCAATGTATCTTTTTTCATGAATAGAACGAGCTAGATCCACGAGAATGATGTCACCCAATTTATCGCATGGTATTACATATGAAAAGTGAACATGTTTCTCAATAGGAAATATTTTTTTTTATTTTATATAATTTTTAGATAATTTTTTTTGAAAAATGTTCAATACCTCGCGAACGGTTCATGTTAGCGTTCTAAAATTTATGTCAATCGTTTTCTATTGAAAAATTACATGAGAAATGTCTATTTGCGTAACTTTATTAGCGGTTTTGATTTTTCGACGATTTTTTCAAAATTTCATTCGAAAATTTAAGAGGGTTTTGAACATTCGATTGCGTATAAAAACAATAGGCTTCAAGTGTTTATGGATTGTGAGTTTTGTACCAAATATCGTTCGGATCGGTCCATTTGTTCGTCAGTTATCGTCTCCACAGACTCACTGACACACACACACATATACTTTCACACACACACACACACACACATCACTTCAAAAATGTTCGATTCGTAATCAGGGATGCTTGAAACGTGCTCTCCCGTCGAAAACTTGAATTCGAATGTTTGATTCTGTCACAATACTTTCCCTATATTCACAATACTTTCCTCGTACATTATGTATATAAGGAAAGTAAAAATGAATAAGCTGCACACCATGAAAACACAATTTTCCATTCGTCTGTGCCGACCATAAGGCGACATCGCATTATATGCGTTATTTAGGCAAAACAAAGCTATATAAAGTGCAGAAAAAATAGAAATATTTAATGAGATCACGAACGTAGACCAATAACGAATATAGGATAACGAACTCGACAATAAAATCGAAAAATGGCAAATTACGAAATTAGAGAGCAGTTCCTAATTAATAAGAATTTACAGCTAGAACGCACGAAATGCTGAATAAATATCAGTCATATAGCGGGTTTGAGATGCTCAGTCACGCTAGGATAAAGTTAAACATTTCAGAACGGCTCACAAACTTTTGCAAATAATCATAGTGAGATAAATGTCCAAAAAATGATAAATATCGGCACGTTGATGTACTTGGCACGACACCTCATGGAGTGGCACGCTCTAATCAGTGATATATGAGAGATATTTCCATATACGCATTTAGTACCTTTCCTGATGTCGATTCTTACTATCTAAAGAATTCTCTACAAATTATAACCAGAAGAAATTAGTCCACGGATTCGGTTCAAACATTGATCGATTAAATCGTTACTGGATCAATGTACGGTTCAACTATCATTCTCATCTAGTCTTTCTGATGGTGTCAGGATGGACAATATGGGATTATATTTCATGTCGTTGAGGATTCGATCTGTATGCATATCGGTGAGAATCGTTGTTAATTAGGGTAATTAATTTAACTAATTTAAATTAAAAAAAAATAACGCCGAAGTCCACTTATTCTGTCCTGAATTATTTGTGTACTAAATATAATGACCATATCTTACTTAGCTTTCCCGCTACAGACTGCACAGATGCACACACATACACACAGAGACACCTTCCTTTATTATATAAAATTCATATATATATACATGGTGTTCAGCGGTATCGGTACCCAATGGCTTTTTCCTCAACCATTAGTCACAGAGGTATACTTCAAATTGCAAACATGTTTTAAATTTTAAAATTTATTATCTTAGAAAAGTGTAAATCAATAAATGCATTTTTGAAAGAAATACGAAATATCAATTTTTATACGGTCCTCTTGGTCTCATCAATTACATTTAGGAAAATCATCCTCATACAATTTCATGCAAAATAAAAAGGAAATCTTCCTTTTACGATCAAAATTTACCGAGTTATGAAGCATTTAACTTTATAACTTAAGTCGCTTTCCCGGGAACAAAAATGTTCCGTTTCAGGCAACCAACCAATCAGGGATAGCATTGACCATTTCGCAGCAAAAAAGTGGTCCAGATTTGAACAGCTATAAATCGGTGAATTTTGGTCGTAAAAGGAAGATTTTTTTTTGTCTGAAATTGTATGAGGATGATTTTCCTAAATATTATTGGTAGGACCGGGGGACTGTATACAAATTTGTGTTTCGTATTTCTTTCAGTAATGCATTTATTGATTTAGACTGTTTCTAAGATAATATATATTAAAATTTAAAACATTTTTGCAATTAGAAGTGTATCTATGTGACTAACTGTTGGGGAAATCGCCTTTAGACACTGATAGCACTGGACATCCTGCATATACACTGCTCACAACTAAAGTCACAACACCATAAAGTTTTAGGTGTAGCTTTATGCAAATATGGCAATGAAAACAGCAAGGGAAGATTTGTAAATGATCACTGTTTCGTTACGCATAGTGACCTATCACAGTGACCGAACAGCATAAACGTGTCAGATCAAGGAGGAGCGATATCACAGCTACATTGGAGTATCATTGGTTTCATGAATTTAAAAATCATCACAGCATACCAAGAGTCCGTTAACGTACCGCATACGTCCAGTTGTCGTCAACGAAATGACAACATTTTTTTTTGTTTTACGTTTGGACCTTCGGAGGATCGCTGAACTATTGGGTTGTGATGGAGCACCGTTCAACGGTGTGTGTAACGTTTCGTGGAAGACAACGAAACGACGCGAAGATCCGGTAGTGAAACTTCCATATGTATCACACCATGTGAAGATCGTATACTTAAGAGAAGTGTTGCGCGAGAGCCGTTTACCACAGCAATAGTGTCACAATGACATGTATCCCAAACTGCAGGTAACGTGGATTTAGTGCAAACAATTCAAAACAGTTTACATGACGCAAGACTCCGAGGTAGATGGCCTTTTTAACACCTGTCGTATCAAGGTCTTCACCGGTTACGTCGCCTTCAGTGGTGTCAAATGAGACGCAATTGGTAGGCAAAATTGCGAAACATTCTGTTCACGGATGAATCAGGATTCTGATTTGGCATGCCAGATAGCCGTATATTCGCATGGCGCGCTTTCAACAACGCCAATAGGAAGCTGTTTCTATGAGTCGCCACACAGCTCTCCTAAGTGCTACTATGGTTTGGGGTGGTGTAACATTTGGTGGACGAACATCTTTAGTACACGTTTCTGGCAATATCATGGCACAATGCTACGTTTCTGACATTGTGAGACCTGTGGTACAGCCATATCTATCAACCAGACCTGGACTGCTTTTCAACAGTATAATACCAGGCCACTTGCTGCACGGATAACTATGAATAGTCTACAAGGTTTTGATATCATGCCTAGGCCAGCATATTCTCCGGATTTATCGCCGATTGAGCATATTTGGGACATCATGGGTCGCCGATTAAGATGACTTCCAATTCCGGCAAACCATGTTCCGTGACAAGCCCAATTGGATGCTGTGTGTGTTCACTCAGCACACACATTGACCATCTCATTGACGAGATGCCTCGTCGTATTTAATCCTGCATAGCCGACTGCTCGCGGTGGGGCTATTCCATATTGATCTAATGTCATTAACGGTCCATGTTTTATTTTCCTGGTATGATTTTTGATCATTTGCACATCTCCATATTACAATCATATTCTATAAATTTCATAAGTATACATCAATTTCTTCATATATATATATATATATATATATATATATATATGCACTTAGTACATTTGTACCTTTATAAGATTATTAAGTGAAAGCCATTGTAAATAAATGATAAATTGAGCGCATATTTCTACTTGAATTATAAATTATATTTACTAATTTGTATTAACAGTTCTATAATACATTAAAGTATACATTCGATTTCCAATCGAGTTAGGTGAGTACATTACATATCAGCATATAATACAGGATAAGCAAAACCGTACGGGATTAACTTAAACCCATGATCAATTGACTATAAAATACGTTGTTGCTGCTACGCCCTTTGACCTAGAAAATGATAGGTTAAGTCCAAAAAATCGCGCCACCCATAACAAAATTAGACTACCCTCTCCTGTTCTTCTACTAGAAGATTTAAAGTGATTTCATTGTGGTAAAAAAGATGAGAGTTAGTAGTCTCGGAGGAAAGACAGGTACATGGAAGGAAAACTCTGTCTACACTTTCAAACCTCATATCCTTGTTATGACCAATCCTTAACCTGGCCAATGCCACCTGAATGGATCTAGGGTCACCATATTGGAGCAATATTGCAGGAATCTGAGAAGAACTATAAATTATAACAAACTGAACAGCAATTTCGATTAATCACTTGCACAAATTCGTAATTATTTATAACAGGTGTATAAGAATGTTTAGTTATCAAATGTAATTGTTTCGATATTCTACAGTTAATATAACTGAATGACCACTTACATACATATGAATATATACCTAGTTAACTGAAAGATTAATTTTTGTAATTGCGAATTTCTTATGAACATTACCTCTTTCTATAGTTCATAATTACAATATTTCCTATTGAAATGTTATAAATGTGACACAGTCATATCTATGTAATATCCAAGTATCTGTGCTTAAAATATGCTCGTTAAAAGTATCGGCAGGTTAAAAAGATCAAAATTTAATTAATGGTATTGTTTTTCATCGAATTTACTATACGTGCTTCCGTTCCAACAATATAACTTGCAGAATAGTATAATGGTAACCATCGTCAGTACTTAAAGTTTAACATGAAAATTTAACACATCCTGAAAATGAATTTTATAATAGAGAATACAGGCAAAATGTAAATATTTTAAATTTAATTTAATATTTCACAACTTAATATTAACTACAAAATTTCATTTCGTAAGTAAACACATATCTGCTGAACTTCTACCACTGACACCTTGTGTTAGCGTTACTTACCAAGATAACAAAAGAATTCACATCGAATGTATGTACATTCTGCATTCGAAATGCTTATTTACATTCCGATATTTTCAATACAGCACGAAACATTTCAAGCTACCACTGTTTCGATAGAGATGCGATTGCGTTTTGAAATTTAAAATATTTTCTTTCATAACCGAAACGGGAAAATTCTGTAAATAAAAATATCTTATTTTCTTGCAATGTAATTACATTTATGTTTGCAAATATTTATGCAATATGAAGTGACAGATCCAGAGTATATATAAAAGAAGGAATTATATGCCTCAATATTTAATACTTTTTTATATTCCTATACATGTAAATTTTTATCGGATCACGATGAATTAAATATTTATAATATTTAGTATTAAAAATAAGACACATTATAAACTTTATTACAGTGTTTGTAAAACTTTGGAAATTATTTCCTTTATTGTTTCAAAATGTTGTATATATAGGTACTATCAGCGATAATTCACGTTGTTGTTGTTGAGACCCAGACCGTCCAACCTACCAGAATGGTGTAAGGTAACCGTTTGGACGGCCGGGAAGTGTCCCCCAATTTAGACCGGAACCCAGTGGGGGTGGTATCCACAGGGACCGCACCCTCCTTCCCCTATCACCAACCTCTCGGAAGGCCTTACGGACCCACATGTTTAACGTGATCGTACTCCGCATGAACACGGCGGCATTTGTGGCAGCGTACAAATCCAGCGAACAAACCACCGGGCTACCGCGCCCTAAATGTGCCAACAGCACGCGGTGTTCCCAGGTGATCACTCACCCAAGTACTAACCGCGCCCGATTCTGCTTGACTTCGGTGATCTATCGAGAACCGGTGTTTTCAGCACGGTAGGACCGTTGGAAGCAGCGATAGTTCACGTATCGACTTCTGTTTCATCATCCTTATAAGAACAAAAATGGGACAAGTTTTGATTAAACATGATGTAACTTGTGTATATGGTATTTTCTGAAGGTGTTTTTGTTGTTCGATTTATTTCATTGAAAATCTGAAAGAAAAACGTTTATTAAAAAGTAAAATTATTTTTTTAAATTTTAAAATATAATTTAGATATATTAATGTGAGACCAGGATAAATTTAGGCTATGTACAATGTGAATATTTATGAGTTCTAACGAAAATACAAAGGACCAGACTAGTTGACACCGATTTACATGATCACTGACCCGAGAGGTCAGGAAAGCCGTAAATAGAGGGACTTCAAGTACAGGGCTGGCCGAGCCAGAGATGGCTGGAGGCTAAAGATGAAGCCATAGGATTGGATAAAGTTTTAACCAATGAGGAATTGTTGTAGCATCGTGTTGAGGTCAACCAATGAGATACCGTAGACGTATCTAGACCTCAGACAAAAAGCGGTAGTGACACGCAAAAGGTTGATAAGATAGAGTTTAGATAAAATATAGACACAAGTACAATATGAAGTAAGTTCCACACAGAGGCAGACACAATGTGCCAGAGACGAGATGGTAGAGGCAGCATCCAGATAAGAGTCTGTATACACATACAACCTTTGTATCAGTAGGGGCTTCATAAAATTGAGGCAATTATCTGTTCACGCCTGCCTCTTTGATGATCGAGTATAAAATATGCAAAATAGCGAGTTTGTGTTGTGCGATGCCAAAAGGCAATCATAAAAATCCAACATCAGTTCAGCGTCTAAAGACAATACGGAAGATATGTACCTACCATCTGTTATAAAAGGTCATAATCCCGTTACAAAATAGTGTACCTGGTCTCACATACCCAGTCTCCTCCTTAAAGATATATGGTAATTGTTGTAATTTCATTATTACTATAAGGTGCTTAATATTTTTTTTGAGTTAAAATGGGTAAAGTTAATTGTGTAGTATGATGTTAATACGCAATGTTTACAACTTACGTCTATGTTTTAATAATGCCCAATTTAAATTTCGCGTTTTGCAAAATTTGTTTGTGCACTACAATTAATATTTTGAAAATATAGTTCTAATAACTATATTAAAATATAGGTATCTATGGACAGCAACCCAGTAAACTGCAGCCCTTTTAAAGACCTGCAAGAATATATAATTGAATTTCAGTTCAGAATCTTGGTTTCTGTGATATAAATGCCATAATTGTAATATTTCCATATTTTGAACTATTTTGATAAGATGATTTAAATTTCGATATTTTAATATTTCGAACTCTTTTGAAAAACGCAAAGAATAATTTACCTAAAATAATTATTTTAGGTAAATGGGTTTCCAATTAAGTAGCAAATTAGTGTATATATTTTTATTATTATTATAACCAGTGGCGAGGCGTGGAGGCTAACAGGGTGCATAGTGGCTACCCAAATTATTTGCTACATTTTATTTTATTTAAATATTATTCGAAATAATCGCATACAATATTTCGAATAAAGTATAATTAAATTAAAGGTTAGTTGATAAGAAATGATTTTGGTAGACAGTGTCTACCCTATTTATGTGAATTCTTCGACACTGATCATAACAATTTGGTCGAGTGTTGCCACCACTAATTTTATCCCTTTGACTGTCCAACCAATGTGTGTGCTTTTATTATTATTATTTTATAAGGCGCTATTAATGCAAAACCATTTAGGGATCCATTGGATTGGAAGTGCAATCACTTTTTTTTTACATTTTCAGCAATTTATTTTTTTCTAGATCTATTCCATATATTACGTGGATTATTATTATTATTATTATTATTATTATTTTCAAAGATTTAATTTTTTCTTACGTACGATCTACTGTACGATTTTTTTTCTTTCTTTATGATATTGTATAGAGAAAGTGCTTTTTTCTGAAATAGTATGTGAAATATACATCCATGCGAATTAGTGTAAATTCTTACTTTCCAAATATTTTCCATTTTATTCTTACGTATTTCATCTTTTTCAGTTTTCTTTCATAACGTGTTACATTTCATACGCATGTAGGATATATGTAGGGATTAATTTTTATTCGGTCAGTACCTGTTGATCTTACCATCCCAGCCGGCATTTGAATTGTGGAACTTTGTAATAGACAACGGATGTTCTGAAATACTGGGGCAAATTCAATGTTTTTCTCGTGAAATTAGATCTTGTAATTGCCTTCCAATGAAGTCAGATCGGCGTACAGCTGTCAATCTAAACGACATATTCGTTATTGTTTTTTAAATACATGCTAGTTTCCTCTGTAACCGTCATGTTAAAACTTGTTTCGAAATTTGTAGGGTCCATTAAAAGTTTGCATCGAGATCATTTTCAGAACCTTCATCATCATTCTTTAGATAGGTAAGTGCAAAAGGTCTTATCTCAGGATACATTTTTCAGTCATCACAAAAACGTATCTCAAATACGTTGTTTTGCACCCACAAAGCCGTATTTTAAGTAGAGTCGCTTTGCGATCACAATGCCGTATCTCAAGATACGTCGTTTATAATCATAAGGCTGTGCATCCAATTTTAAAATGGTATTCATTTCAATTGAATTTGAAATGTCTCACTATACGATCCAGGGATCGAACAAGGGATGTTTGAATTGAGCAGTCGATGTTCTAACCAATGAACCTATGAGACAAAATTAGAAGTTATTCTCTCCAAAATCAGTTTTATAAATCATTATCGTTTTAGTCATTCTCCTAAAACATTTCCCAAATAAACTAATCATTATGTATTGTACGTATACCCACCAGAAAACTGTGGAGTTAATAATGACAAATTTAGAAAGTATTTTAAGATATAACATCAAACACTATGATGATGGTATTTACTATTCAACAGAGTGTTTCAATAAGCCACGTTAATGTTACTATAATAACACATATATTATCGGAAAAATAAACATATCTTAGATATGTTTTTAAAAAGTATAGCATGCAATTTCGAAGGCAATTAATTAGCTATCACCAGTTTGCTCAAAAGACAAATCTAGAAATTACTAAACGATTATAAAATTTCTAATAATAAATTAATACTAAACGATTATAAAATTTCCAGTTTTGCCATAATGCTAGTTGCATTTAGAAAATATTTTACTACGAAATTCATATAAACTCTTAATGATACAATCAGTAATAATTTTCAAAGCATACCAAAGGATGAAACTTTTAATCATCATAAATAAAAATTAGTAATTCTGGCAAGTTCGTTATGAATAGAAATGCAAATCATTTCGGCTTATAGTTAATGGAAATGTATTGCAAATAGTCCAATATATTCGCAAGTATGATGCAGACATAGATATATTTCTTAAATAAATATGTCCCTATAAACATGCAGCATTCAATGGAATATTCACATAAATTTACTTTAAAATGATTTTAATAGTAAAATATGTCAGAAAATGTGTATATTCATACATGTATTCGTATTTGAGAATATTTTCTGCAAATATTTTACCTAGAAAGTTAGTTCTGATATTGCACATGTGATGTGGTCAACATGTAATTTTCTCTACAAATTCGAAATTTATTTCCCCTTACTTGCTTGATAAACATTAATATGAATTTCACCATAAAATATAATAGAAAAATGTGACCATGTGAAATACCATAAAATATAATATAAAACTAATAATTTAAAATAATAATTTTAAATAATTTTAAATTTATTTTATTGTCCAAATTATATAATAATGGTACAACATATAACCCTGACGATTATTTTTGACATTTTTTTTCACTTCATAAGAAAGCCATGAAAACATACATATTATACAACATTTAATTGATTATAAAAGTGAAGGTGTATTGTCATATATTATAAAAATTAGAAATGCTGATGCAATGCGTAACAAGTTTAAACAATATATTGTGCAAAACATATCCTCATGATTTAATGTAAAATGTAATATGTCACTATTCTATTTTAATATCAAATAAATAGGTTTTGGGTCTTCCAAATTTTAATAATGAATCGCGTTTAAAATAAATAGTGTTACCGTATTCATATATTGTAATACTCGTGCTAAATTACCTGTAAAACACTCAATTTGTTCGTGTGTACCACAGACTCACAGACAGACACTCACAAGCACACTCTCAAGGACACACATGTATATATGTGTATCTTCTATATTTATTATTCTTTTAAAATAGTGATCTGGTAAAATAATAATTATGTATCGTACGTATACATACCATAACACTTTATATTTAATAATGGCACATATAGTAAGTTATTTTGAGATATGCTATCTTGAACAATATGTTGTTGATATTTACTTATCTACGGAGTGTATTTCAATAAACCACATTAATGTTACTATTGTGAGACCAGAAATTGTTCTCACATGATACACTTTTATTTGAGTATTTATGGTGGCCAGAACGGCAAAGAAAGCGGTAGTCTGGCTGGCACCGGGGTTTATGACAACGTGAACTTTAAGGTCATAATACTATAAATTTAGGGGTGCCAGACCAGAGGGGCGGAGAGGGGCATTGCTTAATGTGAAATGATGCCATTGGGTTGAGAAGAACCAAAGAGCGCCAAGGGGAAGAAGGGCGGAGCTACCCCCCCCCCTCGCCGAGGGAACCACAGCAGACGAAAGAAAAAGAGTTCAGTTGTAGATGAAATCAGAGGTAGACAACGAGAAGCTGAAATGGAGATCAGACATGAAAAGAGAAACGATCACGATTTTGACTGAGAAGCATAAAAAAACCAACAGATTTGTAGAGTGTCCCGTAGAGGTACCAAATTAATGGAGGTTGATCAAATGGCGAGTGCATTAAAAGTACGAGGAGGAGCCACACACTACAGAGTTATGGCAGTATAAGACTGATACAAGCCTTTGAGAGATGATAAGCCCAAGACTAAGCTGGAAGGTATGTGCTCAGATTATCACATGTTTTAGACACTATCGTAAATCTAATAATTCTGGTCGCATACGATCCCTCGCTAAAATAATTAATGAAAATTGATGTTATTGATAAATTGATGTTGTTAATAAATGGTATTGTTTAAGTTTAAATGGAGTGATCACTTTAGCATTATATTAATTAATAATTCTTTTCAGGACTTACACAAAAGGTAAAAGTAATTGGAGGGTTTATTGCGGCACAACAACAAAGCAATATACGTTTAATGTTAATTCCACTATATATGACTTTACGACAATGTTAATGTGATTAAAAATAATGAATTTAATAATTAAAAGTGCAACTTATAGATTTCTATCGCCACAACTATAGCTCACATATATTATCGACAACATAATTATATATATTGGATATCTTTTAAAAGAGTATAGCGCGTAATTTCGAAAGTTATTATGTAGCTATATCCAGTTTATTCGAAAGACACATCTAGAAATTTAAAACTAAGCAATTCTAAAATTTCCACTTTATCTATGATGCTAGATTGATTTAGAAAATATTTTCCTACGAAAATAAATTCCATGAAAACTCTAAACGATACAATCGGAAATAAGTTTCAAATCATACCAAAGGAAGACACTTTTAATCATGATAAATAAAACTACACAACTAGGGCAAGTTCGTTAAGAATAGAAATGCAAGTTATTTAGGCTTATACTTAATGGAAAATATTGAATATATTCCAGTATATTTAGAAGTATATTGGAGGCACAGAGATATTTCTGAAATAAATATGCCTCTATAAACATGCAGGAATTCAATGATGTATTCAAATAAATTTACTTTATAAAGTAGTGTTAATATTAAAATATGTCAGAAAATGCATGTATTCGTACATGTATTCGTATTTTAGAATATGTTCTACAAATATTTTATCTAGGAAGTTGGTTCTAATAAACATTTGATGTCGGTAACATAGAAATAGCTGTACAAATTCAACATTTATTTCCCCTTACATTCTTTAATATGGATTTTATCATAGCTAATAATGCAAAAACTGAATACTTGTTTTAAATTATAATGAATTTTAGATATTTTCAATTGGTGATTTACTGCATTAAAAAATGTCCTCAAATTGCCAACATTCTAAAAACTAAATAAATTGACAATGGTTTATCCTAGAGTAATGGAGTTGGTTTTAATATTTTGACATAAAATCTACGTGCAAAATTGTAATTTATTTTGAAAGTTGAAGTAAATGTATTCTATTTAGCTTTTGCCATTCACGCATTTCAGCTTTTTACCTGTGTCTCAATTTTGTGATTCTTATTTACATTGCATATGTTATGCACTAATGATATTCCATATATTCCTCCAATTTGTTGTATTTTCATTATTTATATTACTTTAATGCAAACGTTTTGTGTTTAATTTTAATTTTATTATCTGAATTATAAATCAATGGTACAACATATAACTCAGACACGAATTTTTGGCAATAATTCCTTTTTACTTTATAACTAAGCCAAGAAAACATGCAAAACACACAAGATTTCAATGATTATAAAAATGGAAGGTGTTTTGTCATCTATTATAAAAATGTGGAAATTTGTTGCAATGCTTGACAATTTCAAAAAAGATTTTGTGCAAAAGATGTCCTGTTGAATTAATGCAAAATGTAAGATGTCACTATTTTAACATCAAATAAATGGGTTTTGAGTGTTTCAAATTTTAATAATGAATTGCGTTTAAAACAAATAGTGTTCCCGTATTCATATGTTGTAATAATCATGCTAAATTAAGTGTGAAGCGCACCATTTGTTCGTGTGCACCACAGATTCACAAAGACACTCACACACACCCCATATGCATAGACAACACCTGATAAACTTTCAATTCGAGTTCAGTGATGCTTGAAACGTTCTCATCCTACCAAAATTCGAATTCGATTTTTCAACATCGCAACAATAGTTTCCTTATACATTTTACTATGTTCGCAGCAAAAATAATATTTCAAAAAGTATTTCGGAAATTAAATGCTCTAAATGCGCATGAGAATAAAAAAAATCAGAAAATATAAAAATAAAAAAACAACCGGTTATGAATACTACATGAACAACTTCATTTTGAAATAGAAATTTGAGCAATTCATCTGAAGTAATCAGCCAGCCTTAGAAATTAAATGAGAAAACCATACAGGAAAACAAGGGAAGTTACATGCAAGTCATAATTTATACATATTAAGTTAATTTATATCACATTTTTTTAGAAAATGGTTTATAAATTGATTATATGTTTTATGATGTTTAAATAATGGCGATTTTTTTACTATGAATTTTAGCAGCAGTTTGTGAGAATTATTTTATGAGATATGATTCGTGTAACTAATATGTATTTCTACAAGATGTAATGTTATTAATTTGGCTTTGAGTTATATTCATAATAGAAATTATGGTTTATTTTTCCATATTATAAAATATAGTTCAAAGATATTTATTCATAAAAGAAATTATCTAAACGAAAATATATGTATGATTTAAAAATAACTAGTAATAAGTTAAGATGTTAAACCTAGGGGATACAGTTGTAAATGAGTGACACATCTGTTTAATCACTGAACACATCTGTTTAATCAGATATGTTCATTATCATCTTAAGCATAAAAATATCTTAAGCAAAAGAACTGTTACGCCACAATAAAAATTAATTTGTAAAATAGAGCAGTTGCGGATAGATAATTAAGTAAATATGCATTTTGTCAAATGCGTCACCGTATATCTTTAAATATATGTTTGAAATTTTTATTTCTTTAATTATGAATAATAATGTACACATAACATATGATAAAATTAAACTCAAGTATGTCGTATAACGAGAATATGCTGCATTAATCATACTCTGATATATTTCTCTTTTTAATTAACTTAAACGCAAACATAAGACGCATCGAAAACAGAGAAAGTTATATAGGGTGTTCACAGTTTTTCAACACTTTAATTGTATGGTGAGAAAATATATAAAATAGAGCTGTTAAACTGCTGTTAAGGGCTCTTATATGCTTGTGGTAGTTTTCGTTTAAAATAAACATACCAAATATCAATGGAGTCGATTTAACCAAAACACGCTCAAGAACTACAGAAATAAAATCCAATAATATAGAAACTTTAGAAGGCCGGTTTCAACAAAACAAAAATCGTCTTCAGAACAAGTAAGATGTGTGACGCTACTTAACAAGTTTCATAGCCTAAGCATCTTCGAAACCAATAGCCACATGGAATTTAGTATATTCTGTATTTAGGCACATATTTTATATTATCAGAAAATAATTTATTCGATTTTCTTTAGAAAGATATCGCAAATAATGAAGGAAAAGAAAATTTTTGATATATCACGCGGATGGCTTTTGACAACATATAAAAAAATGTGTTCATGCATTTCTGTTCAAATGTTATTACGATGTATCTACTCATTTGATAATCATATTTAATTGTCCATGATTATTTTCCCCTCTAGTTCAAAAAAGTGCAATACCTGAAACTGGGCGCATGTTAGACATTCTATACGTGTTTCATTTTATATTACATTTTATTTAAATCTCACTTATCCAACGTATTAATTTCGTATTAATTTCAACGTATTAATTAAAAAATAGAATTTATGGAGTAAAAAAAAATAATATTGATCCATGTAAAATAAAAGAAAATTCTCAATAAATGCTTATGACAACACCTAAGCAAGCCTGTCGTAAGGATTCTGTTTTGTAAGATTCTTAATCTTTTTTCGTAAAGATTTCTTATAAGATATTCAAATATTTTTCAAAAATAACGCGTCTTACATTTATATACAACGACTTTTCTACAAGATAATCAACATTTTGTGTTTTCTTTTATTGTATATGTAATATGTTAAAAACATTTAAATCATTACCTGGTCTATTCTTTAAAAATTCAGCAGGTCTTAATCGATTGAAATAATCGTATTAAATTTAATTCAGATTATTCAAATTTATTAGTGGTTGATCCTCGTTAAAAGACGCATGAGATGTCAAATTTCTTTAAAATTGGACTATCTGATTTTGATCTCTAAAACAATAACTTTTATTTACAAACACTAAATATCGTGAGAATAAAATATGCATAAAACAAATTATATTCTTAACAATATAATTATTTCGTAAATAATTTCAATAAAAATGTGTTTCGCAGTAAGAATGTTATTTAGTCATGTTGTTCAGACTCTTATCCAGCTTTTCTGATTGTATATATACGTCTTACAAAGAGCTTGACTTACCTTGGTGTACTGGTGAGCAAGGAGGGTGGAACAGATATAGAAATCAAAAGAAGAATTGCAAAAGCTCAGAATTGTTTTAGAAAACTAAATAAAATAGGGAGAACTACTAATCTTAATTTAAAAACCAAAATCAACCCTTTTAATTCCTTAGTGAAAAGCGTTTTACTATATGGAGCCGAAACATGGAAATTAACAAGGGGCCAATGCAACAGGTTAAATGCCTGGCAGAGTAAATTTCTGAAGAACATTTTTGGAGTATTTTGGCCCTATGTTATTACTAACACTGAACTCTACGAGAGTACTGGACAGGAAGCAATTGAAATGGAAATAAAAAAACGTAGATTGAAGTGGATTGGACATCTCTTAAGAATGCCGCAGCATAACATCCCTGCTGTGGCACTTACTTGAGTGCCTGGAAGAAAAATATCCCGGGGTTGACCCAAGCTAACTTGGAGGAGACTGGTGGAGCAGGAGAGAAATTTGATAGGATGGGCGAGCTGGTCAGAAGCAAGGACAACGACACAAGATCGACCAGGGTGGCGACGCAAGCTGAAGGCCCTATGTGCCACTAGGCACGATGAGTTATGATGATGATGATGATACATCTTATAATTAACAATTGCACTTCTTCTCCCAAATATTTTCTAAATGCCATAAACTGTCTAAAAGATAGTGTGTCCGAAGTGGATGTATCAGATATGCATATACAAACCATTCAAATAGGAAAAAAAGTTTATTTATACACAAAAGTGCTTAAAATTTGGAAATACACATTTCAAAACCGATTATAATATTTTGTGATTAGTACAGTACTTTTTCTCTTAACATTTAGTATGCAAAGAAAATGAACAAAAATATCTGAAGTTCGAATACTCAATCTATTCTGTTACCTTAATAATTCAGACTTAAACAGTTTAAGTTTTTTGTTTCATAATCAGCATTGTATCATCCAAAAATCTGATGTAGGCAGCACATGACTTTCCTTGTATAATGCAATGAATATACTACTTTTACAGCAAAAAAAAAAGGTTTATCTTATAGTAGATACTTATATTCTTTCCAAGATATTGAATTTCCGTCAGTCGTCATTTTTATTGATTTAGGATCACTTTTATCCATTTGGCGAGATTTTCGTTAATTTGGCTGCATTTAAAAAAGTCGCCAAGTGTGCGACATTCCGCCAAATTTATCGGCCAAATCTAGCCAAGCGTTATGAATGGAGAAATAAGTTATTCTTATAGCAGATTAATGATTATTGGCTTTCAAATACAAAAGTAGCATTCAAAGTATCTTTGCTCATGAATGGGACGAGCTAAATCCATGACAATGGTGTCACCCAATTTATCGCATGATAATTACATATGAAAAGTGAACATGTTTCTCAACAGTTAATATAATTTTTTTTTATTTTATTGGATTTTTTATAACTTTTTTTGAAAAACGTGCAATATCTCAAAAACGGTTCATGCTAGCGTTCTCAAGTTTATGTTAATCGTTTTCTAAGAAAAAAAATACATAAGAAATTTCTACTTGCGTAACTTTATTAAAAGTTTTGATTATTTTTTGACGATTTTTTCAAAATTTCACTCAAAAATTTTGGGGGTTTCTGAACCTTTGATTGCATTTAAAAACAATAGGCTTCCAGTACTCACGAATTGTGATTTTTGTACCAAATTTCATTCGTATCGCTCCTTTCGTTCGTGAGATATCGTCACCACAGACTCACTGACACACACACACACACACCCATCACCTCCAAACCGTTTGATTCGTATTCAGGGATGCTTGAGTGCTCTCCCGTCGAAAGCTAGAATTCGAATTTTCGACCCTTCAGAGTAATTTCCTTTTACATTATGTGTATAAGGAAAGTAAAAATATTTATATATATTTACCAGTTTTCGGTATGCGAATTTTTAAAAAATTGCTCTTGTTAAAATTTATATTTTTACTTTCCTTATATACAATAATGTATAAGGAAAGTATTGTGATTTATATACACCTATATTTGAATTATAGATGTAGTATATGCTAATACATATTACTATAAAATCATTTACATCCATAGATAGCATTGTTCTAATTGTCTTTGTTCCGCATTGACTCTAAATTCCACATGGCTATGTGAACTACTCTGTTTCCCATTGGAAATACATTCAAATAAATCTTACAGATTTAATAATTATAGCTATAGTCTCATGAGAATTGTTAAAAATTATATTTATTCGTAATTCCTTGCATATCATATTGCATTCATAGTATTTCATTCCGCAGCGAAATATGTTTTAGTTCTTGAGTTGTCATCTATATACTTCACAGATAAACATATAACATACTTTCTTAAGGGTTCTAAATAGGATAAGGCGATCTTAAAACGTACTTATTCGTCAAAATTTCAAATTCGAAAATATCCTGGCAAACAATACATTCTCCATATAATTGCATAAGAAAGTAGATATATATATTTATCTTCACAATAAAATAGTATCACACAAAGGCATTGAGAAGAGGCTTCCGGTTACAGACGGATAATTATATTTTGTGCTACTTAAAACTGCTACTAATCGTTCGTAAGCAGGATTAATCATGAAATCTTTAGTAGACTGAAGGAAATTATTAAGATTTTAGATATACAATGTGTATAAACATACACACATATTTGAAAAGTTTTCGATTTTTATTTTTATCTGCCGATTTTAGGTATGACACACATGCCAGGAAAATGGCACGGTATACTATAAGTATCACTAATTTCAGAAAAACTAATTCAATTTTATCATCGGCATTTGGTCTTTAATTTGTTAGAACAACAATCAACTTTGATGTTAAGTGCAATATAAAATATATCTTGCTTTTATAGATCAGTAATTAATATTTCGAGTTTTCGTAGCAGATTAATTAATCTTTCGAGTCTTCTCTCTGTTTTTAAATGTGTGATAAGACAAACATTTTCTTTCCAAATACGTAATTATGATAAACTTAAATGTTGGAGGAAAATACAATTAATATGTGTGAAAATGTACCTATATAAACGCTGCATAATTGTATTTAATGACTTCAGTTTCGTAGTAAATCCACCAGAGTGATAGCTAATATGTTATGTAATTGGTAGTCAATATATTCGATATGTAATGGAAGCTAATTTGTCGGTCAGTAATAGAAGCGAATATAATCGATAGCTGATATAGTCGATCAATAATGGCAGCTAATATAATCGGTAGGCAATATTAAAGTCTGTCGAGTTATAACTTAAACATTTTATCCGTTTCTATCGGACAATTACCTTTTTTAAAAACAATATCTTAAATAAAGTTTGTTACTGAAAGATGAAATTATTAAAAATGTAAAATCAGATAATTGATTTTGATTTACGGCGGATAATTTACATTTACTAGGTCGAATTATCATTTAGATATATAACGAAATATTAGATCGATGTAGCACTATGATTCAACAATGTGTCCAAATGTGAAATAGATATCATATTCATCATCCGTAGAACAATGTCCCAATCGTCTTGAAGAAAATAGGTTGCATCCAATTTAATCAACGTGTTATCAAGGACTAGCTTCAACTCATGTTCAACAGCCCTCGTATTGGCACAGTTCCCGAATTATCTGATATGCAGAAAGTAATCAGTTCGTCTTCAGTGAAAAATCCTGGTTTTGCTTACTCTACGACGACGACAAAAATTGAAGTTGAAATAACATAATAAATGGTTCAATATGTCCATTTGCATTGAATCAAATACATTCGAAACACAGGTTATTGTGTAATGAGGATCGAACAGATATTCTATTATTTTAATTTGCGTAACTATTAAAAGTAATTTAACATCCTAATTTTATTTTCCTAAAATCGTAGAACTTGCAATGATCTCCTAAATAGCTGATGCTAATAACACTTCATTTCAACTGAATAAAGCCAATCCACATACTGCAAAAATCTCAATATATTTTCGAGGTATCAATTTGTGATCATGACCTGACAGATCCCCAGATTTATATCTAATAGAAAATGTCTGAAATTTAATAGGGATGAAATCTATAGGTTTACATAGCCAACACAGATAACAGCATATATCCTTCAACAGATTGGATATTAATGGAAAGCAGTGCAATAATAAATATATACGACATCT
Organism: Amaurobius ferox; assembly: GCA_951213105.1. NCBI lineage: Eukaryota > Metazoa > Arthropoda > Arachnida > Araneae > Amaurobiidae > Amaurobius > Amaurobius ferox. The sequence goes on from OX578134.1 coordinate 118,395,654, forward strand.
ACAAAATTCAGTGCCACAGCAGTTAGCAAAAAGCATCATTCACAAAGTAGGAGACATTCAGTAATTGTACATATACGTTATCTATTGTTTGTATTATAATGATTTCTTGTTTTCCGAAAATTTTCCATGATTTATTTACTGCCTATCTTTTGCCTTGAGTTTCAGGATATCACACCTCTCCACCTCTCGTTATCGGTGTTACAATTAAATTTCACTGAATGCATATTGTCTACTTATCAATAATATCAAAATATATCACTTATTTAATTAGATAGACACTTGCATTTAAACATTAAAAAACTCCATAAATTCATCAATGTGAGAATTTAATAAGCAATTTTAGAAATTCATCAATTCATTACTGACATTTTCGAAGTTATTTGACGCACGACATATTTGCATACTTCGAATACCAAACCTAATTTAAATGAAACATGCTCGAAAGCAGAAATCCATGGGCTGAGAGGCTTTGCTTGTTATGTACGTGAAACTATTTCATTAGTGTGAGAATTAAGGGGAGAGTTAAGAGAAATTTTTCGTTTCACCGAGTCAGCGTTGGAGAGCAAGGTAGATACGAAGAGTCGGGCAACACTGTGGATCCTAAGTGATTTTACTTCTGAACAGTCGTTTATGAATGGACGAAATTTTAAATAACCATTCAAACATTGTTGAAAGCTGCCGAACGCCGAAATGAATATTGCATATATCCATGGATACATTTAGATAGATAGTATGTGTCGAAATCCCAAACCACTCGAGTCACCCTAAGGCATGAGCAGCAGTTTGAGTAGTCGGGAGATAGTATGTTGAAGTGTTGAAGAACCAGACCACTTGGCTGGCCCTAGAGCTTACAGCAAGAATTTAAGTGGCCGGGGGGAGATTGTATGTGTATTTATTTAAAAGATTTCAATAAATTATTCGTTTTACATTCCCTACTACTCAGAGTATACTAGAAGGAATTAAGTAGCATTTCTCAGGTCCTGGATAAGAGCACGCTACTGAAATATTAGAGATATAGATAACACCGTTCAATTTCAAAATACCTTTTTTGAACTAAAATTTTTTCTCGAGGCACAGATAAATAAAAGTACTTGTCGCAGAAAATGTTCTTTTAAACTCGAATTAAACTTTATAAAATTATAACTATTTCGTTAATTTTCATCTTAGTAATATAAAATGCTAGCACAATAATCAGAATTATAATAGTATATCACCGAATTAAAAAAAATAAGGAAGAAATCTTTTAGATCTGCTAAATTAGAATTCCCACAAAATAAATTGTTTACTATCAGCTGGTTTTTCTTGGCGACGATACGTATGCGATTAAATTGACACACCATATCTCGAAATATCGTCTGTGATGGCAAAAAAACCCCATATATTAAATTTGAGAAAATGGCGAAAAATACAATTTTCGACTTATAAAATGCAATTTCTTTTAAACGAATTCAACGTTTTATGAAATATTATCAGTGTGCTCATTATGGGACGTGAAGGTCCTCTGTAGCAAATTTCACCGCTTTATGTTTTGAGAAATATGTCTTATTTTCAGTATGATAAACGTTTTATCAGACTAGCTAAATTAGACCGTCGTCTGGACAACTTGAAGTTTTGGTTCGAATGCAGAGGTTGACATTTCAGTTCCTTGAAATATAAAGTAAAGCAGGGTAACTTTGCGTTTACGGGAATAAAAAATATACTTTTATAACGTGACTGTAAAAGAATCAAAGATGTTCTTTAATTTTGTAGATTTTTTCTTAAATATATGTATGGTGGAATGTGAATTATATTCACTATTGAACAATTTAAAAAATATGTGTTTATTTAAAATTGATCTATGTGCATAATTACATTACTTTTGAAATATCTGTATATTGAAATTGATATATATGCATTGAAATTGATATATATGCATATATATGCATATTTATTTATTTATTTATCAGTGATAGAAAATGGAACAAGTCAAATTACAATGATTACATTAAAAATTTATATCAAAAATAGAAGAAAACGAAAACCATATTCATAAATCAAACTTAAATTATATTATTTGACATAGAAAATAAATCAATATTATCAAAACATAAGTTATATAAAGTGTACAATTTAAAAAGAAAAGCTAGTATAAAAATCCACAATATTATGGAACACATTTTATTTTTAATAGGTAGTAAAATATACATGATGTTTTTAGTTGAAGAGTCAGCAGAGCTTGCTAGCTATATCAATATCATAGTTTTAATATTAATTCTCTGCTCATTAATTTTATCAATTGTTTTTAACGAAGCCAATTGATAGTCCTTTTAAAATATGATGTAATAATTTATCTCTGCAGATTCCCTTATTTAATAAATTTGGCGGTAAATTCATCGCGTTAGAACTGAAGAACACCCACTCTCAGAAATCTATCAATTAATTTCTAACTTTTGCGTAGCGTTTTGATGCGCACAGTATTCGCTTCCTTTGCTTCGAATACCAAATTTGGTTGGGTTCAAACTCGTTGAAAAGCGGAAATGCATAAGTTGAAATGCTTTGCCTGACCTTGTGTTAGTACGTGAGCCAGTTTCATTAAAAGGAGAAGTAAAGGGGGGGGGGGGGAAACTTGTGTAAACTTTAAGGTTTCGCCGCGTCAGCCATTAAGAATAATGCAGATCTAGCAAAACGGAGTTGCCCAATTAATTTTATTTGTGAATCATTGCTTATAAATGTATGCTACGGTATATATCAGAAATATAGAGGGCTTGAAGAAATATTTCGAAGGATGTGTTTAATATATGTTTGGATTTAGATAGGTGGGAAATTATTGGTTTTGTTCATATATTCGCATTTTTAACTTCAAAGATAGATAAACTTATTTGTGTAATTATTAATTATCATGTTATTAGATTAATTTTATGAAACTATTTCCTAGAATAATTAGTGTAGTTATAATTTTAAATCCCTCATATGATATCTTAAGGGAAATATATTTACATTTCGTCGCTACATATATATATACTCACATACACACATACATATATATACACTTATGTCCAAATGTTAAACAACATGTCAAAATGTTAAATGCGAAAAATTGGGAGTTAATATGGATAAAATGGATCACAATAAGTTGTGGAGTATCGTGGGATGAAGGTTTCATTATGCATTGCAAACCAATTTAGTCGACGTCGACATGGGCAAAGCGCCAGAGCACGTCAGAACGAGTATAAAACGGTCTCGAGAGGCATCTTCAATCAAGGCCGAATTTCGCAATTGCTATCATACGGAGCATTGTTAACAATAACAAAGGACATATGTCACAAAGATGCTAAATGGACATGTTTTTGAAGGGATGAATTACTGGAATGCTGGAATCCGGTCGATCCCGAACCGAAGTGTCTCGAATTCTGAATATGCCTCAGTGTGTGATCGCCAGACTATGGCAGAGGTTCCAAACCGCTGGAGATGTTACCCGACGACCAGTACCAGGTCGGCCGAGGTTAACAACAGCTCGGCAAGACCGATATTTGGTGATAACTGCGTGACGCCAAAGGAACCGTTCTCCCAGACAACTGAGTTCAGCCATCACAGCCGCCACAGGAGTCATTGTTTCGAGTTAAACTGTTTATATGAGACTCAGACACGTTGGTCTATATGCCAGACGACCAGAAATTTGCACCCCCATGAGGTCTGCACAGAAACGCGTGCGTTTACAGTGGAGTTCGGAACATCGGCTGTGGAGTGGACATCAGTCGGACAATGTCATGCTCAGTGACGAGTCCGGGTTTAGCCTGCAAAATTATTCGCGTCGTACCACGATCTGGCGAGAACGTGGAACGCGTTCTCACCTGGGAAATTTCCGTTAAGACATCGTTTTCCTTTTGGGAGAGTCATGGTCTGGGCAGGCATCAGGATGGACGGTCGCACAGGCATCAGGATGGACTGTCGCACAGGCATCATGGTGGATGACCGCATATGCGTCATGATGGACGACCGTACATACATCATGATGAACGGCTCCACATCTTTGACACGGGGCCAGTTACCGGTTAATGATATAAAGACGAAGTCCCTGAGCCTGCCGTTCGATTGCTTCGAGGTGCTGTTGGTTTTGATTTCATATTCATGGATGATAACGCGTCTTTTCACCGTGCGGTCTTGGTCGATGACTTCCTTCAAACTTAAGATATCCAGCGTATGCAGTAGCCTGACAACTCTCCTGATCTCCAATATATAAAATGTGGGATATGCTCAGAAGACATTTTGCAGCCTTCCGATACCCACCAAGCTGGGGGGCTTGAAAACTGTTCTCCGGAAGAAACTGCGTTCCTGGATTGAAAACTGCCTTCTGTGAGGTTTGGAACTCTTTGTTCGTTGTGTAGCATGCGTGGCTACCGGAGTTTCCCCCACACTGTATAAAACTGAAGAATCACATTGTTTTAATCATTCTGTTTCACTGAGTTTGCCAGACGCATTGTGACCCTTTTTTTCAACCCTTTTCTTTGGATAACAAAAGTCGTTACTATCCTTATTTTGCATTGTTTTCTTTTTCTTCAACCCTGTTACACTCGCATACTGCGTTTCCTTTCATTCCGATGTAGATTTTCTGAAAATTTTCATAAGGAACAAGTAAGTTTAGCTTTTTTACATGAGTATATATATATATCGTTTGAATTACTATATATATATAATGATTGAATTACTAGTATATCATAGAAACAATCACAGTATACCTGTTATTTGTATGATAAATTGAGAAACTTAAAGTAAATTCCTAGATAGTATTCAAAATGACGTTGTTATTCAAATCATTCGATTAAAATATGCAATTTAATTACCTGACATTTTAATTATCCTCATAAAAAATATAAGAATATTTGTTCTTGTTATACAAAATTATCTTTACACACAGATCTGAAGAAAAAAACACACTGTCCCGTATGTAAAAAATTTACAAAAAGTATGAAATTGGATTAATATATAGGTCAAAATAACAGCGCTTTAAAATTAAATTAACATGTGCCAAAATGAAAGCGCTAAAATTGTAGTATTAAACGTAAATATTGGTAATGGTATTGAGTGAAAGGGATTACAGAATTCATGCAAATGTTGATTTCAATGGAAATGGTGAATGGACGTTCGCCCTATTATAGACCAGCAAAGCGAAATTTAGTAACTAAGTATAGGAAAATGAAATTAAACTTAATCAAATACAAATTTTATTTCCACGCCTTTAATATTACAAACTACTATTTACTAAATGCATTATTTTTATTACCATATGGTTTTTTGAAAGATTGCATTTTCGTAAGAATTCCCAAAATGTTTTGCTTTTAGCTTGACATTTATTTTTCAGTCACTACAACTTAACACATTTTGTTATTTTACATTAAAAACTATTTTTTACAGATTTAAAAAAAAATTAATAATAGGTAACCATATGATTATTATTATTTTCATTCACGTTTTATGCCATTTTGTTCCATAATATGAATTCTTCTCTATTTTTTCACAATTAAAGATATTGTTAGTTCAAAACAAACTATTTCTTAAAAATATATTGAATTACATTCTTCTATTTTGGAGATGTTGCTTGTCTTTCAAATTTACTCAATTGGTTTCGAACTCCAAATGTATTTTGAAATCATTCTCCAGAATTGCAATTTTCCTCTAAATAAGCATCTGCTAATAACAAAGTCTCATTAGCTCTGTAAATATTCGTTAGCGTTCCCGCTACCGCAACAGACGTTTAACATTTCTTCGGCCTGTAAACGAATGTCTAGTATTCGAATCGAATCTAAAGTACGTGCAGAATCTGAAGCGATTCGAAATTCGACCAGTAATGATGCAGAAACACTTCAATTTAATTTCGGATAAAATTTAAATTCAATAGTAACTGAAATGCACTGCATTTCACTGTAAATTAAAGTTTCGACACTACATAATAATCATGAAATGTCGGAAATGATCTTGTAATTAAAACAGCAGGAAAAAATATCGAGGAATTCTTAATCGTAAATTATGCAATATGTAAATGAGTAATTAAATTTGAGCTAGCATTTCTTAACTTATATAGTGGATGTTTTTGGATAAATTGTGTCCTCAAATATAAAACGTAGTTTGCTTGTCACCTTAGAAGTAAAATACAAGGTCTTTCAAAAGTCCGTATAAACTTTTAAAATTCATTAAAAATTGAAAAATCATTGCAATGAGGTACGGTTTGTACCAAAAGTATTGCCTGGATGGGTTTTTTTTTTTACATGAAAAAATTTTGTAGTTCAAAAAATCACCTATAGGTGGCGCTTACTCGAATACATCTTCCAGAAGTATGAAAATGACGCTGTCATAAAAGAGCTGTAGTGCTCTGTAGATTCTTCATTTGATTCATTAGTAAACGTTGCAAAGAAGTTTTTGCGAGAATGTTAACTTTGATCGAGAAAGCTTTGTTAGTGAAGCTGTATTACGTGAGCGGAAAATCAGCATCAGATGCTTTGTGAAAATTCTGAAGAAAGGAAAAGGTCCTATCACCTGTTCAGGGTTAATTAGGCTTGTCACACGATTTGACACGTGCAATAAGTTATTTTAATTGTCTTTCCAATGCGTTCAGCGCCACCTATAGGTGATTTTTTAAACTATAATTTTTTTCACATCAAAAAAAAAAAATCCCGTCCTAGCAATACTTATGGTACAAACCGTACCTCAATGCGATGATTTTTCGATTTTATCTGAATTTTTAAAATTTATACGGATTTTGAAAGACCCTGTATAAAAAGGATTACAGATTTTGCCTTGGGACCGCTTCGAAAGTTTGAATTTTTGTCATTGCAGATAACGTGCTAAGGTTTTGCACTTAAAATACGTTTGAAAAATAAAACTGATAGATTTTGCATGGAACAGTTTCGTAAGTTTGCAATCTTATCATTGCATAACGTAATCCAGTTTTGCACTTATTATGTTCTTATTTCTATGCTGAAGAGCACATAGTGAGCGTATAATCGGACAGCTGATCACGACTGCTGTTATTGAGGATACTAATAAAGAATTCTATTTAGACAGTCCTTTTTTTAGAATATATTATTCGTCCTAACTTGGGACACCTTCCTATAGGCTTTGAAAAATCAGTGAATTTTATTATTCAGTTTAGGTGTGTTTCCTGTAAATACAACAATAAAATAATCAACTTGTATTGCATTATGTAGAAACTGAAGACTGAATTGCATTAAGATGAATGAATTGCATTAAGTTTTGTGGCTGATATTCTCTAGTATCCACTTAAGCTATAGAAAGCACTACTATCATAGTATGAATTTCAATGTGTAAGTCATCGACTGACCAAAATATATCTGTGCTTTGTGGTGATTAATTTTTGGATCAGTCTAACAATAAGTTATTTATTAGAGAAAAATTTGAATTTCAAAAATGAATTTAATTTTAAGATAATGTCACACACGCATCCTCTAGAATAGTGATGTATACGCAGGAAACAAGAACGAATCCAAGTTTCTAGATAACTTTTGTTTATTCACAGGCACAAAGTAAACATGAACAATACACAATCCAACAGCACTTAAATGCTCCAGCAATTTCACATAATTTTGATGAAAGTAATTTCACAAAACAGCTGCTACATATTCACAAAATATTGACAAAAGTCAGAGTCCAATGTAGCTCTTGTCATGTCAACTCGTCAACTCCCTGCAACGGAGGAATGAGAGTTCCTATCGAGAAGTTCCTCGAAGTTTCCAGAAGTCGCCAAATACTGGCATATGGCGATAAATCGCCAAATCTGGCAACCCTTATTCTAACTGGGCAATCCTCGCAACCCTGGGCTCACGTCATCCTTACATCATGGTGACGTCATGGACTGTGATTTCTTTGTCTGACCTTGGAAACAGATGAAAGAGGAGACACCAAAGAGGAAATACTGCGTGTTCCCAACAATGAAATAATCTAACGCTCATATTTCAATTGCTTTATGTTTATTATTTATTATCCATCATAACCCTAAAATCAACTTTTTTTTAAAAATACATATAAAATCAGGATTTCTAGATATGTCGTCCCGTACACATACCCAGCCTATTGACTCATATGGTCATCTCATTTTTTATGTCAATTATATAAGTATATTAGTACGAAATTATGGTTACAGTAAGAAATAGATAGTCAGGTGGTAAGCAAACAGTTTGAAAAAATTGCTCAAAAGAATAACTAGGCATCCTGCACTTATGCAGTTTTTAGAAATTTTGCAGATAATGTTATAGTTTAGAATTCCAGTACAACAGACAAAACCCGATATTGGTTTCTATTAAAATTCATTTCCATCATATAACTTTTTCTATAGGCAACAAGAAACTATGCCAGATCTTTATAAATTTATGTGATAACGATGAAAGTGCACCTCACTCCGCATCTAGCCTTAAATTAATACAATATTGAGTCAGAACTGCACGAATTTGAAGGGTCAGATTCATAGCAACAAAAGCCGCCTATACAAGTGTCTGGATTTAAAAGCATGTGCAGAGCACTGCAATATCATGATATCTAGTGCAGTAGCTGACGTTTTATTAGTCCCATCTCCCATTTTATGCTAGTTGTAAGATGAAACATTGAGGTAAGCTGGATTTGAAAGTCCCTTTGTAAGCAGAATTTGATAGCTACGTATTAAGCAGCATTTGATAGCCACGTGTTAAGCAGAATTTGATAGTCACGTTTTAAGTAGAATTTCATAGTTCCTTGGTAAATTAAATGATAGCTTCTCAGTAAGCCGAATTTGATAGCTCCGTGGTAAGCTGAATTCGTTGTCTACCATGTATAGTTGTTATCGTTGTCTATCACGCATAGTTTTCCTATTGCCAGTTCAGTAACGTTATTTTAGAAGATTATATGATGCATATCTAAGTTCACTCATTTGTTTCCGCAGTGGGAGTGACATTTCATTACTGAAGGTATTTCTATCGGAGAGCCTCATGTCTGCAGTCGCATAATTCTATGTTTGCAAAATATTTAAAGCGGATTTACTTTTCATTTCGAATCAGACTCGTACCGTATGTAATGTATTTGAGGTGGACCAAAATTGTATTCATTATATTGTTGCTTTCGCGTTATCGGTAACTAGTATTGATTATATAATACACTAGCAGCATACCCGTCCTTCGTACGGAGTATATAATATAAAAAAACTTATAATTCGCAATCATGTGCAAATTCTGATAAAATATTAAATGTATTGCTCATAAAGAGAAGTTTAAGAATATCTGTTCTCACTATGCAAAATTATCTTCACGGACAAATCTGAAGAATAAAATATCCTGGCCCCTTTTGTAAACAAATTCACACTCAAAAAAAAGAATTGAATCAATATATGCAACCACGTACTACTTATATTGTCGCAAATTAGAAAATATGCCAGTGTGTTAGTAGAAGCTTAAACATATTGTAATATGAGTCTTAAAAATATTTACCAAAATAAAAAAGATGACGTAATAAATTGAAAGTATCAAAAATCCCCGTAATCTTAACACCAGAAGGTCGTAATTGATTCCAATATATGCCAATATATATAAAAATTTTGCCAATATACCTGTACTACTTATATTGTCGTAGATTAGAAGATATACCAGTGCATTTGTAGAAGATTACTTGTACAACGTACTATATATGAGTTTCAACAATTTTCGTCATAATGAAACAATGGCATAATAATTTGAAAATATCAATAATTCCTGAATCAACTGTCCCCGAAAAATCAATAATAATGATGTTTAAACCTGAAGACCGTAATTGATATTATCCAGTCAAAAATGCAATGTCAATGAAATTTATTTTATATACATATTTTTATTAGATTTAATAAAAATCGTATGACACATAACACATTGGATCCGTTGCTAAGCGACATGATATCATCTGCTTCAAATAAATTGATGGAAATCATGTCGTCTGAATAATGTGATCTCCATGGAAGGTTTGGCGACATTTTCGTCTCCATGATATTTTTATGGATTTACAAATATTTTTATCAATTTAGTGATATTAAAAAAATTAGTTAAATGCGTTACTAAGTAGGATGGATGGACTGACCGACAAATGCTACAGAAACATCATTTCAGAACTCTATTCTAAAAAAACAAATTTAATTTCAATGATTTGGGTCATTTTTATTAATTTGGAGATATTTCCTCTAATTTAGTAACGTTTAAGAAAAGTTACCAAGTTATTTAGAGATATTCCGCTAAATTCGTAGCTCTAAATTTGCAGATCTGAAGAATAAAATATCAATATCCCGTCTGTATATGTACTAAATGAAAACACTAAAATTGTATTAGAAGATACATACATCCGTTCTACTCTTTTTCTGCTTCAACAATCGGCTAAATGAATTTATTTGGTAAACACAATATATGAGTTTATTAGCTAAACACAATATATGAGTTTTGAAACCTCTTTGCTAAAATAAATAAAAGTGTGATGTACGCAGTTTGCAATATATATAATTAAAAGAACAATCAAACCATTCATTTATTATGAGTTTATTAGCTAAACACAATATATGAGCTTGAAACCTCTTTGCTAAAATAAATGAAAGTGATGTACGCAGTCCGCAATTTATATAATTAAAAGAACAACCAAACCTTTCATTTAAAAATATATTTTTACATCCATTTATTTATTATACAAATAGAAAAAATAATAATAATCATTAACAAACACATTTAATTCCATTCCTTTGCCGAGCAACATGATATAAGATAGAATCTTCCTCATAAAATGCGAAATTAAATAACCATTTTAATTTCTTTATACTTCTAATCGTTGAGTAAAAGCTTGTGAAGTACATGGAGGTTAATACATGTAAAAACGTGGAGGTAGATTTTTCCATTTAAATTCATGTTTCAGACAATTCATGCTTTCAGATAGTGACTATTTAATGCAAAAATCCTGCATCAAACTCAAAAATAAAGTTTTAATTCCCTTTGACGCTTTAAACAAACGATTTTTATCCTTTCCGTTTGAATAAACCAAGGAGTTGGAGAGTAGAACTCCTATAAAAAATGTTCCGTTTTTCATTAATATCTCGACAACCCCTGGTCTTAGAAACTTGAAACTTGGGCAAAATTTATGGGGGGCTATTTCAAGGCAACCCACAAAATTTCATTAAATTCGGTTCAGCCGTTCTCTCGTGATGATGAGACAAACGAAAGTTTCGTTTTTTACTAATATCTCGAGAATCACTGGTCGTAGAAATTCCAACCATAGACTAAATTTTAAGTGGGGCTATTTCTAGGCCACCCACAAAATTTCATCAAATTCGGTTCAGCCGTTCTCCCGTGATGCTGGGACAAACAGACAGACAGATTTTCAATTTTATTTATATAGACTAGCAGCATACCCGTTCTTCGTACGGAGTATATAATATAAAGAAACTTGAAATTCATAATCATGCCCAAATTCTTATAGTATACTAAATGACATGTTTAATCAAAATATTCTGTTAAAATATTTAATATAATGCTCCTAAAAAGAAGTTTAAGAATCTCTGTTCTCGCTATATAAAATTATCTTCATGGACATATCTGAAGAATGAAACATCTTGGACCCCTTATGTAAGCAAATATAAAAAAAAATATGGAATTGAAACAATATATGCAAAATAAAAGCGTTAAAATTGTATGGGACACGTACTAATTATATACGCGAATATTAGAAAATATAACCTGTATTAGTAGATTACATGTATAAATTGAAAATACCAATAAACCCGTAATCTTTAAATCTGAAGACAGTCATTTATTCCAATATATGTCAAAATTAAAGTGCTAAAATTACATGGGAAGATATACACGTACTACTTATAATGTCCGATTATTAGTAGAAGATTACCCGTTTTGCAATATGAGTCACAAATGCTTTTTGGTAAAATACAACAGACGACTTAATAAATTGAATATATAATTAATCCCCGTAATCTTCATGCCAGAAGACTGTACTTGATTCCAATATATATGCCAATATATGTCAAAATATATGCCAATATACCTGTACTACTTATATTCTCGTAGGTTAGAAGATATACCCGTGCATTCCTAGAAGATTACTCGTACAACGTACAATATGCGTGTGTCAGCATTTTTTGCCGCAATAAAACAATGGCGTAATAACTTAAAAATATCAATAATCACTGAATCAATAATTCCGGAAAATATCAATAATAATAATGTTTAAACCTGAAGAGTATAATTGATATTATCCAGTCCAAAATGAAATGGCAATGAAATTTATTTTATATACATATCTTCATTATTGAAATCGGAAAGGATTTAATAAAAATCGTCTGCCGCATAAACACATTGGATTTAAATCCGTTGCTAAGCGACATGATATCATTTGCTTCAAATAAATTGGTAGAAAAAATATCGTCTAAATAGTTATATTTCTATGGAACATTTGGCGACAGTTTCGTCAAATTAGCGACATTTTAAAAAATCGCCAAATTTATCGCCAAGTGGGACTGTAGAACTGACAGTTCCACTTTGCGACAAATTGACGAAATATCATCACAATACTATCCCCTAACAAAAAACAATTAATATCATTTATGTAGCGCAATTTTATCAATTTCAAGATATTTTTATAGATTTGAAAACATTTTTATCAATTTGGTAACATTTTAAAAATTCGCTAAATGTATTACTAAGTAGGATGGTTGGTCTGACAGATAAATGCTAACCAAACATCATTTCAGTACTCTCTTCTAACAAAACAAAAAAAAATTTCATTGATATGTAGAAGATCCAAGCCACACGACCAACCCGAAGGTTTATGGCAGCTGTTTGTGTGTCATTTATATCAATTTGGCGACATTTCCGTCAATTTGGCAAAGTTTAAGAAAAGTTGTCAAATTAGCGATATCCCTCCAAATTCGTAGCTTTGAATTTGCAGATCTGAATGAAACATTCTTATCCCGTTTCAATATACTAAATGAAAACACTACAATTGTATTAGAAGATATACCCGCTCTACTCTTTTTCTGTTTCAACAATCGGCTATATGAATTTATTGGCTAAACACAATATATGAGTTTAGTAGCTAAATGCGATATAAGCTTGAAAACTCTTTGCCAAAATAAATGAAATTGATGTACGCAGTCAGCAATTAATATAATTAAAAGAAAAATCAAACCGTCCATTCATAAGATATACTTTTATATCCATTTATATATTTATTTATTATTTAAATCGAAAAAAAATAATAAAAACATTAACAAACACATTTAATTTAATTGCGATGCCGAGCAACATGATATATCCTCCTAAAATGTTAAAATTTATTAACCACTAACAGCACACCCGTTATTCGTACGGAGTGTATAATTTAAAGAAACTTATAGTTCGCAATCATGTGCAAATTCTGTTAAAATATTAAATTTATTGCTCCTAAAGAGAAGTTTAAGAATATATGTTCTCACTATGCAAAATTATCTTCACGATCAGATCTGAAGAATAAAACATCCTGCCCCCTTTTGTAAGCAAATTTACAGAAGAAAAAATAGGAATTGAATGAATATATGCAACCCCGTACTAATTATATTGTCGCAGATCAGAAAATATGCCAATGTGTTAGTAGAAGATTACCCGTATTACAATATGCGTCTCAAAAATATTTGCCAAAATAAAAGATATGACGTAATAAATTGAAAACATCAATAATATCCGTACTCTTTATACCAGAAGGTCGTAATTGATTCCAATATATGCCAATATATATCAAAACATATGTCAATATACCTGTACTACTTATATTCTCGTAGATTAAAAGATATACACGTGTATTTGTAGAAGATTCGTACAACATACAATATATGAGTTTAAACAATTTTTGTCATAATAAAATAATTGCATAATAACTTGAAAATATCAATAATCCTTGAATCAATAATCCCCGAAAATATAAATAATAATAATTTTTAAACCTGAAGACCGTAATTGATATTATCCAGTCAAAAATGCTATAAGAAAAATCAAATCGTTCTTTTCTAAAATATATTTTTATATCCATTTATTTATTATTCAAATCGAAAAAATAATTATTAAAATTAACAGACAGATTTAATTTAATTGCGTTTCTTGCGTTATAAGATATAATCTTATAACATGTTAAATATGTCATGTCTTATAACATAAACTGCGAAATTAAATAACGATTTTGATTTCTCTATACTTCTCATTGTTCCGTAAAAGCTTGTTTTAAATAAACCATGAACCATGGAGATAGATTTCCCCTTTAAATCATGTTTCAAACAATTCATGTTTTCAGAAAGTGACTAATTAACGCAAAAAATCTCCCATCAAACTCAGAGATTAAATTTTAATTCACTTTCAAACGATTTTCAAGCTTTTCGTTTGGATAAACCACGGAGTTAGGGAGTAGAACTCCTAGGAAAAAGTTCCGTTTTTCATTAATATCTCGACAACCCCAGGTCTTAGAAACTCGAAACTTGGACAAAATTTATGGGGGGATATTTCAAGGCTATTCACCAAATTTTATTAAATTCGGTTCAGCCGTTTTTCCGTGACGATGAGACAAACGAAAATTTTGTTTTTTACTAATATCTCGAGAACCACTGGTCGTAGAAACTCAAAACACGGACTAAATTTTAAGTGGGGCTATTTCTGGGCTACCCACATAATTTCATCAAATTCGGTTCAGCCTTTCTCCCGTGATGACGGGACAAACAGACAGACAGACAGACAGACAGACAGACAGATTTTCATTTTTATTTATATAGATTTCCCTTACAGCAAAGTTCGTCACATGTGTGACAGTGATGTTGTAGTCACATGACTTCTGGGTCAAAATGTGACATCATATTTGTTACTTCCATGCGACGTTATGTATTAACTTTATAACTTCACTAGCAGCATACCCGTTCTTCGTACGGAGTATATAATATAAAGAAACTTGAAATTCATAATCATGCCCAAATTCTTATAGTATACTAAATGACATGTTTAATCAAAATATTCTGTTAAAATATTTTATATAATGCTCCTAAAAAGAAGTTTAAGAATCTCTGTTCTCGCTATATAAAATTATCTTCATGGACATATCTGAAGAATAAAACATCTTGGACCCCTTATGTAAGCAAATATAAAAAAAAATATGGAATTGAATCAATATATGCAAAATAAAAGCGTTAAAATTGTATGGGACCCGTACTAATTATATACGCGAATATTAGAAAATATAACCTGTATTAGTAGATTACATGTATAAATTGAAAATACCAATAAACCCGTAATCTTTAAATCTGAAGACAGTCATTTATTCCAATATATGTCAAAATTAAAGTGCTAAAATTATATGGGAAGATATACACGTACTACTTATAATGTCCGATTATTAGTAGAAGATTACCCGTTTTGCAATATGAGTCACAAATGTTTTTTGGTAAAATACAACAGACGACGTAATAAATTGAATATATAATTAATCCCCTTAATCTTCATACCAGAAGACTGTACTTGATTCCAATATATATGCCAATATATGTCAAAATATATGACAATATACCTGTACTACTTATATTCTCGTAGGTTAGAAGATATACCCGTGCATTCCTAGAAGATTACTCGTACAACGTACAATATGCGTGTGTCAGCAATTTTTGCCGCAATAAAACAATGGCGTAATAACTTAAAAATATCAATAATCCCTGAATCAATAATTCCGGAAAATATCAATAATAATAATGTTTAAACCTGAAGAGTATAATTGATATTATCCAGTCCAAAATGAAATGGCAATGAAATTTATTTTATATACATATCTTCATTATTCAAATCGGAAAGGATATAATAAAAATCGTCTGCCGCATAAACACATTGGATTTAAATCCGTTGCTAAGCGACATGATATCATTTGCTTCAAATAAATTGGTAGAAAAAATATCGTCTAAATAGTTATATTTCTATGGAACATTTGGCGACAGTTTCGTCAAATTAGCGACATTTTAAAAAATCGCCAAATTTATCGCCAAGTGGGACTGTAGAACAGACAGTTCCACTTTGCGACAAATTGACGAAATATCATCACAATACTATCCCCTAACAAAAAAGAATTAATATCATTTATGTAGCGCAATTTTATCAATTTCAAGATATTTTTATAGATTTGAAAACATTTTTATCAATTTGGTGACATTTTAAAAATTCGCTAAATGTATTACTAAGTAGGATGGTTGGTCTGACAGATAAATGCTAACCAAACATCATTTCAGTACTCTCTTCTAACAAAACAAAAAGAAATTTCATTGATATGTAGAAGACCCAAGCCACACGACCAACCCGAAGGTTTATGGCAGCTGTTTGTGTGTCGTTTATATCAATTTGGCGACATTTCCGTCAATTTGGCAAAGTTTAAGAAAAGTTGTCAAATTAGCGATATCCCTCCAAATTCGTAGCTTTGAATTTGCAGATCTGAATGAAACATTCTTATCCCGTTTCAATATACTAAATGAAAACACTACAATTGTATTATAAGATATACCCGCTCTACTCTTTTTCTGTTTCAACAATCGGCTATATGAATTTATTGGCTAAACACAATATATGAGTTTAGTAGCTAAATACGATATAAGCTTGAAAACTCTTTGCAAAAATAAATGAAATTGATGTACGCAGTCAGCAATTAATATAATTAAAAGAAAAATCAAACCGTCCATTCATAAGATATATTTTATATCCATTTATCCATTTATTTATTATTTAAATCGAAAAAAAAATAATAAAAACATTAACAAACACATTTAATTTAATTGCGATGCCGAGCAACATGATATATCCTCCTAAAATGTTAAAATTTATTAACCACTAACAGCACACCCGTTATTCGTACGGAGTGTATAATTTAAAGAAACTTAAAGTTCGCAATCATGTGCAAATTCTGTTAAAATATTAAATTTATTGCTCCTAAAGAGAAGTTTAAGAATATATGTTCTCACTATGCAAAATTATCTTCACGATCAGATCTGAAGAATAAAACATCCTGCCCCCTTTTGTAAGCAAATTTACAGAAGAAAAAATAGGAATTGAATGAATATATGCAACCCCGTACTAATTATATTGTCGCAGATCCGAAAATATGCCAATGTGTTAGTAGAAGATTACCCGTATTACAATATGCGTCTCACAAATATTTGCCAAAATAAAAGAGATGACGTAATAAATTGAAAACATCAATAATATCCGTACTCTTTATACCAGAAGGTCGTAATTGATTCCAATATATGCCAATATATATCAAAACATATGTCAATATACCTGTACTACTTATATTCTCGTAGATTAAAAGATATACACATGTATTTGTAGCAGATTCGTACAACATACAATATATGAGTTTAAACAATTTTTGTCATAACAAAATAATTGCATAATAACTTGAAAATATCAATAATCCTTGAATCAATAATCCCCGAAAATATAAATAATAATAATTTTTAAACCTGAAGACCGTAATTGATATTATCCAGACAAAAATGCTATAAGAAAAATCAAATCGTTCTTTTCAAAAATATATTTTTATACCCATTTATTTATTATTCAAATCGAAAAAATAAGTATTAAAATTAACAGACAGATTTAATTTAATTGCGTTTCTGAGTAACATGATATAAGATAGAATCTTATAACATGTTAAATATGTCATGTCTTATAACATAAACTGCGAAATTAAATAACGATTTTGATTTCTCTATACTTCTCATTGTTCCGTAAAAGCTTGTTTTAAATAAACCATGAACCATGGAGATAGATTTCCCCTTTAAATCATGTTTCAAACAATTCATGTTTTCAGAAAGTGACTAATTAACGCAAAAAATCTCCCATCAAACTCAGAGATTAAATTTTAATTCACTTTCAAACGATTTTCAAGCTTTTCGTTTGGATAAACCACGGAGTTAGGGAGTAGAACTCCTAGGAAAAAGTTCCGTTTTTCATTAATATCTGGACAACCCCAGGTCTTAGAACCTCGAAACTTGGACCAAATTTATGGGGGGATATTTCAAGGCTATTCACCAAATTTCATTAAATTCGGTTCAGCCGTTTTTCCGTGACGATGAGACAAACGAAAATTTCGTTTTTTACTAATATCTCGAGAACCACTGGTCGTAGAAACTCAAAACACGGATATAATTTTAAGTGGGGCTATTTCTGGGCTACCCACAAAATTTCATCAAATTCGGTTCAGCCGTTCTCCCGTGATGGTGTGACAAACAGACAGACAGACAGACAGACAGACAGATTTTCATTTTTATTTATATAGATTATGACTATATCCTGTGACGTTTTCATAATTTAATTAACACGTAGCAATGTGACGACATTACAATGGCAATTACAATGTGACGTCACAAACAAGTTAATAGGCGATGTCATAAATGACCATGAAAATGATCAAAATGACTTCGCTGTGAACTTAATATGACATTGCCGAGACGTACTGCGACGTCTCAAATTCTCAGTGTGACGTAAATCTTACGTCACTGTGAAAAAATGCTGTTATGGATTATTACAGTGTTAAATGATCAATTCTTATTATCGTTCTGACTTATTATTTTTCTAATGAGTTCAATAGAAGTATGTTTGATTGCATTAGCAATAGAAAAAATATGACTATGATAGACAATTGTCAATTGCAACAATTTGTAAATACACACTTTTATGTAAAATGCTGAAGATTTAGCTTATTTTATCTATCTGGCCGACATAAATAAATGGAAAATTTGTGAATTGAATTAATCTTTTCATGCATTTTACAATATTTATGCCTGATTACGTCTGTCTCTCACATTAATTTCGCGATTTTTTTTCGAAGTTTCAAAACGGAAGGAATGCCACTACGATTTGAAACGAAAAAATATTTGCCATACATCATTTTTTACAAGTAATTACGCTAATTATATTACAATTTATAAGATTACCTGACTGTTATCCCACTTATGTTCATTAATCACATAGTAAACTGTCATATATGATGAATATGATTCCAAATAGTTATTTGTGAGTAAGTACTGTGTGAAGAGGAATAATGCCATCAATATATTAAATTACCATTAATATATTAAATTTAATGATATGTGTCACTCAGAAGCATTCAGCTCTCAAGTGCTGAACTTGCTAATGGTATTTTATAGTTTACTGATTAAAATAATTTCTGTATATTTATAAATTGAAAAGTCTGTTTATTTGTCTGATTCGTACACAAATTCACATATTTTGACGAATTTATTCTCAAAATTTGGATGGTAATAGCATATTTTGTTGCAGACAATCCAGTGCTTGTTTCAAATTTCTAGTCTCACAGATTACTAAAATATTAATTACAAATACATTAGACTTATATTAAAAATAAATTGTATTAAACGGACGATTTAAAATTCAAAACGTTATTTGAAATAAAAATTTATATATCACTTTGCTTAACAGCAGACATTATTTGCAATCACTGTTGAAAACTCAAATGTATTCGTATAGTAAATAATTTTAATTCAATTTGTCCGAATTAAATAGCAAAACATTGATCGTAATATAAATTTATTTAGAAGCAAAAATACTAATTGCATTGTAAAACACCTTTTCGTTTTAAAAGGAAAACCAAAAATGTACACATATGAATTTTTGTCTCTTTAAGCTTATTTAAAGTATTAAAATACAGACAAATTGTGGCAGTATTGAGCGCGGTCATACTTAGAATACATCGCCAAGAATCATTTTGAAATAAAACAGTGGCCTAGATAGCAATGAAAAAAATGTATGATATAATAATGATTTCATTATCATCATTTGAGAGTTTATACTTAGTGCGTCTCTTAAGTTTTTAAAAAATGTAAATCTAGGTATTTGCCATACAAAACAAAAATCGTAGCATTTTATTGATTTTTTATATATTTAACTTTAACTGTAATTTTCTGCAAGATATGAAGCTAATAACTATATTTATATAATTTATATAACCATAAAAATACAATACGCACACGGTTTGTAGTAACCTGATACTTAATGATTATAAGTAATTTTTAAATTAGACATATGACATGCAAATATTTCACTTAATTGTATTTACTTATTTTCAGTTTTAATTATAAATACACAGCAATAAATACACGTAAATTAATAAATACACAGCAATAAGTCAAATGGATTATAAATGCAAAATATTACATTCATTCTTTCGCAAAGAGAGCAGAATAGAATAGAGCAATTTATTTTAGAGCTAAACTGCGTGAGCTGCTAACGCTAAGTTGCTGTTCTTATGAAGATTTATTGTTGCTAAATGCAACAGCGCTTAAAGACTGCAATTTCTAGCGTTTAATGTTTGTCATGTCACGAATCTTTTAATGCAACCATCGTTCAACTCTTAACCCTATACCAGAATAAAAGCAAGTCAAATGAAATGATAAGTGGGTGATTCTATATAATGTATAACCTACTTTGGACAAACTATAGGCACCAATTGAAAGCGTTTTCATAATGACAACTACAAAATATTTATTCATGAAGTGTATGATATTATAATTTATTTTATTTAAAAATTTATGATTAAAAAAATATATAAATTTTTAGAAATGTATGACTTCAAATTGGTCAACTCGTGTTTGATTGGTTACTATGCTAACGTCTGAGCCTAGGATTTTACTTGTTTTGTAAAAGACAATATACATTATTTAATGTTTTACATATAACATTTATGTATAAGATGGCCACTGTAATATATATGACTGCAAAATTTGTTTTTGATACGACCTCCTGCATTAATTTAATATTGTATTAACGTCGTTGCAAACCGTAAAATATATTATATATTTAAGAGTTCCGTAACGAAGAATTTGCATAATTACGAAAGAGATGGGATTTGCAAAAGAAAAAAAAATAATTATTTTTTCGAATTTAATTATATGAACAGGAGCCTAAGGATTGATTATGTAAGGCAGAAAGTTTCGTGATAAGTATTAAATTATAGAGGAGATGGAAAATCCATGGTTCCTCTCTGCAGTTTCATTTTTCAGAAATCCCCAGATGTCAAAACAAATTTAGCAGAAAATTGATAACTTATTGAAAATATCTTTGGAATTAATAGATTCGCGAGAAGAATAATAACCACCTACCATATTGATGGAAATAGCACTTTTGGAAACACGAAGGCCTGAAGTACAGAAAAGCGGTAATTACAAAGAAAGGAAAATGTGTTATAAGTCACAATAGTGTGATAGAAAGGGTGTAATCTAAAAATTCATTTCACATTGAACAGGTCATATATCTGTTTATTTTCTTTTAACATACTTTATAATAAGTAACATTTCAAAAGTAAAAGAAATAATATACATATTTCTATATGATTTATAAAAGAAAATATGTATAAACAATGTGTACTTATAATGCTTACAATTATACAGGATTGTATTGCATATGGATATACATATTTATACTAACTATCATCACAAATCAAGGTTAAGAACAGATCTATAACTGACTAACAAAATTAAGTGATGTAATTTAAATTGAGTATCTCATTGAACACACACACACACACACACACACACATATATATATATATGTATATATATATATATATATATATATATATATATATATATATATATATATAGTGAATTGGAAACCCAGGTTCAAAATCATATTGGACCACCTTTAGCCCAAATTGCAGCACTTACACGCTTAGGCATGTGTTCTATAAGGTGCTAGAGTGCATTTAAGTCAAGATAATACCAAGTGTTGGACAAACAGAGATCGTAAGCTCTTGTACAGTTAATGGCAGATGAGATTGTTGTTGCAAAAGTGTTTCCAACACATCCCAAACTTTCTTGATAGGGCTTAAATATGGATTTTGTGATGGTAAGGGTATATGGTGGAAATCAGAGTCAAGCTCTGTGAACCACTGTTGCACAGTTCCTGGCGGTGGATGATAGCATCATCGTCCATGGTAGCGTCATCCGACACTGAGGGACAAACATGCAGGGTGAACATGATTGGTGTGAATGTTCTTATACACCATGGATGACACCCGACCTTCCGGAAACACCAGAGGACCATAATCAAACCAGCAGAACATGCCCTACACCATGATATATCCACAATAAACGTGAAGTGTGCGAACAAGCATGATGGGTTCATAATAGGCTCTTGCCATAATTCCCGCCTGTGTTGGCACAAAACAAAGTGTTGAGTGATTCGCCTGACCACATAATTTTCTTCTAATCATCGGATGCCTAGTGACGTCGTTGTTCCCGCTACCACTGTAAACGCCTTTTCAGGTTCTTTGCTTAAATGAGAGGTTCAGTTTCCTGTGCATTGTTCTGGGGAAGATCGGTAGGGACAAGCCTTTATTGAAGTATCTCCCCTGTTCTGCCGTATGAGTGGTCTGAGATTCCGCCGATCGTGGGCTTGATTGAGGTTTTCGATACACAGTTCGGCTATTTAGATAAAACCTGTGGGTTCTGTTTCCGACTGTTATACACTTTGTTTATCAAGGCCAACGGCCGTACCGTGCTGAAAACACCGGTTCTCGTTAGATCACCGAAGTCAAGCAGCATCGGGCGCGGTTAGTACTTGGTGGGTGACCACCTCGGAACACCGCGTGCTGTTGGCCATCTCGGGTGCGGTATCCCCGTGGTTTGCGCGCTAAGATTTGCACGCTGCCACAAATGCCGCCGTGTTCATGCGGAGTACGATCACGTTAAACATGTGGGTCCGTAAGTCCTTCCGAGAGGTTGGTGGTAGGGGAAGGAGGGTACGGTCCCTGGGGATGCCTCCCCCACTGGGTTCCGGTCTAAATTGGGTGGCACTTCCCGGCCGTCCATACAGTTACCTTACACCTTTCTGGTAGGTCGGACGGTCTGGGTCTCAACAACAACACTTTGTTTATCTCACCCTTAAAGAAGCCAGTGATTTGTTATGTTCTGGCAATCGGGGCCATTACCAAACGGTCCCGCACAATAAGATATTTTTTAAACGGAAGCAGTTTCCCCGTTTTACTCCACTTTTCTCGGAATATACAACGACAGCATTCTCATTAAGGTGTTGCGATCCTGAGTAACTCTTAGGAATAAATTTGCATACATTCGCCTGTAACTTACATTTGCATAAATGTTCCCAGGTTTCAATTTCTAAGTCAGAGGGCAATATGTATATATATATATATATCAAAGAAAACGTAAAAATATATAAAGGGGGATGCCAGATATATTGCATAAAAATGGCAGAGAGGGATGGCGACCTCTCATTCCCGTTTAAAGTACTTTTCTGTCTAGACAACGCTCACGGAACCAATGCAATACAATGACAGGTCCCCGGTGTATGTGCAAAATCGAAGGCTCTAGAACGAAGACAGAAATGAAGGGAGATACGGAATAACGAGAGTAAGAATGTAGAAAGTTAATATGACAATCAAACGATCCAAATTGTACAAGACTACTTCCTAAAGTAAACATTTTAACGCATGCGTACAGCGTTATACACGGTTATGATGTCATATTACCTATGTCTTGTCTAAATGAGTATTCTTCTTTTTTTAAAAAAAGAATTATAATGAGGTTTTAGAAAATTTATCGGGTAATATTTTTTATATGTTTCCTGCATGATTCTTCTCTTACTTATGATACAATCTTTTTTGAAAGTATTATTGTTGAGATTTCTTCTGAGGTGTCCTGTGATGATATTTCTGAAAATATTCTTAGTCAAATTTGAATCCCAAGTATATATATATATATATATATATATAAAGAAATACAATCCCAAAAAGTATGAAATCCAAGAAAGAGAAAGGCGCAAATTGCCGCACTATCAGAGTCTTGAAAAATAAGATTTAAAATGAAAAAAGAAAATATATAGATGGAATGATTGTTTTTACAGGGTTGCAGAAAGGTCAAGGGGGATTGCGACCCCTATTTCCTGGTTAGAAGCTAGCTTTGACTTCATGAAAACGCTCCCAGAGACTCTGCACGCCCGAAACAACAATCGATCATGCCCGTGGGGAAAAAATGGCCGAATCCCAGACAACATAAAACTGATCAAAATAACAAAAATTGGAAATTTTACTAACCAGCAAGACGAGAATCTTGGAAGAGTTGCATAAAGCGTATATACTTCGAATAGGAAAGCATACATAAAAAAGTCGCGTCTAACTTATAGAGCATCCAGATGGCTCTATAAGGCGATTTTCCGAATAAATGTGAAACGCGAATTATTAAAAAAATTACTTTATTCGGGAGATTGCTTATTGTGGTACCGTTGATTTTCAACGGGTATTAGGCTAGTAAATATATTGTATTTGTATTAGTATGTGTCTTCTCGAATGCATTGTACTGTAGATTATCTTTGTGCTTATGAAAAAATTTCAACCTTTGGAAATACGTTTTAATCTAATTTCAAAGAGTAGTTAGTTACGGAAAAATATTTTATAAAGATACAATTTTTACAGATATGTTGATTTTGTCAATATCTGCTTAAATGTTATGCGATTATATAGTATTTTTTTATATTATAATCTGATAACGAAAGTCTTTAAAACGTTTAAACTACATCATGGGCCAGTTGCAACTGAATATTATTTACTAACAAAATACCCATGATGCAAGTGGATACAAATGAGTGGATTATAAATAAGATAAATATGAGCAGGGTACTATAAATGAAACTAATGTACACATGACAGCATTTCGCCAAATCAATGTTTTTATTTCATTTCCACCTTCAACATTGTATTATGTTGTTGTTACAGTCAGGGTATAACAAGAAAACTTTAGATTATTTAGCTCTGGGATTAGACTGAAAATAATAATTTTGATACACTTTAGATCTATTTAAGTACAGGAGAAATACTTTTACAGGAGGTTACGTTTGAAATTGAATTCCACACTATTATTATTATGCTTGTATACACAGTCATACACATGCATTCGGTGTCTAAACCCGGCTCTCTGGATCTTAAGCACAGAGAGTGCATCGTTTGCCCTAAAATTAGCTTTTCAGTTCACACAAGTTTCGTATGAATGGAAGGATGGAATGTCTGTATTTTAAACTTTAGGAATTATATATTAAACTGCTTTCTTTACAAAAACTCTGTGTTTTTTGCAGTTAAATTCTCCGAACTTCTCCCTTTCAGGGAAATAGATCTCAACAAAGTATTTACAGTTTAGTATAAATGAACATAATTATCTGACTGTATTTGATACATCAGCATAATAGGGCTGTTGATAATTCTTACTGTTTTAATGAGTTACATTTTAAAGAACGACTTACAAATTAATGCACATAAGATACTTTCTCACTCTACATATTTTGCTTTGATACTTAAACCATCTGACACTGATAATTTTTTCTTAATATTTTTAATATCGTAGGAAAAATATTAACCCTGAGTACACAATAATCAAGTTTCAATCAAGGAATATGAAATTACGGTAATTGAAGGCATTATTTCGAAACGCATTTTATATTAAGATAAAATTATTTTTTTGTAGTTTTTAAAAATAATGCTAGAAACCTTTCATTAAATATGTATTAATTTTCACTTCTGTGTTTACTGTCTTAACAACTGCTAATTAAAGTTCCTTTTTGCTGAGACAAATAGACAATTGTGCCGTAAGGAATAATTAAACAAAAACAGTGATTGAAATATAATAGTTAGGGTGAAATAACAATTATCTTTTTTGTCAGAAAAATTCTAATTAAGCGATATTTAATAATGAGTATTTCCATTTTTTAAAGGTCAAAAATTTAAAAAAAATATAATGAAAAAAATAAACTCTTTTTGATGAACTTTTTAATGTGGCCCAGTTTTAAAACATACCTTTGTTAAAACATACAATTCCAATAAAAGTTATTTCATATTTGCTTTGTCATACTATATAGCTTAGGAAAGATATTATTTTCCAGACCATTTCTGAAAAGAATTTTTATTACAGAAATATTTTTCCATTAATATTAATCTTTCAATTTTTATAAAATTTTCGTCGCATTAGTATTTTATTTTGCATTTTGGTTAATTATTACTAAATATGTTAGA
This sequence comes from Amaurobius ferox, assembly GCA_951213105.1. NCBI lineage: Eukaryota > Metazoa > Arthropoda > Arachnida > Araneae > Amaurobiidae > Amaurobius > Amaurobius ferox. The sequence goes on from OX578134.1 coordinate 118,421,718, forward strand.
AAAATGACTAATTATTACTGAAATAAAATATGAATAGGTACAAAGGATTTTTTAAAAATATTTTGGCTAATTTAATGTCTGAAAATACTTTGAGCATTTAAAAATGATGCACGATTTCATGTGAGCATGAGTGTTAAAAATTCGTACTTGTTTGGGTCTAATTGTACTATACATAGAAATAAACGATGAGGCCGTGACCAGAAACTGATTAACGCAAGGGCCGCCGGAACCACGGCTCTGGGCCCCCAAATTTTAATTGGTCCTAAATTTTGTATGTGATAAAATTTTTTAGCAGAAGCGATGTTTTATTTAATTTACAACTGGTAATATTATTTTTTATTTTAAATTATAAAATATATATTAATAGTTTTAAATATTATATATCCTTAAAAATCACATACTACTTTGAAATAACATATTTGAAAGTTTTTTACATGTGCAATATTTAGGGGTGTGATCCTGAGCCCTAAAATGTGGTGTGTGTTGATGTTATTCATGCTTTTGGCATGAAATAGGGGAGCCCCGAAATAACACCAGGCTCTTGGCCCTACTTAGCCCCGACCGCCATGGCCTACATTTCTGTTCGAGATGGGCTAGGTCTACATTGAAATAAATTATAAATGAATATTAAAAATACAAATCTGACAAATTATTGTTATTTATTTATAATTATTTTCTTTTTTTTAAATTAACAGTGTGTATCGCATGGAGTTTAATATCGTTTTTGTGACTCTTTTGTATGGAGTTTAATGTCATTTTTGTATCACTTTTGTATGAAGTTTAATATCGTTTTTGCGATACTTTGTATGGAGTTTAATATCGTTTTTGTGACAATTTTGTATGGAGTTTAATATCGTGTTTGTGTCTTGCAAGGGTCAATTTCATTTTGGAAAATAGGAATGTCGTTTCAGATGATCAATGGTTAGAATGTTGTTGGAGATCCTTGGCTCGTATCTCGATTTGGACACGATTTCTGTACAATGGCCATTTATGTTAGAATCTTTTGCACTTATGCATTCAGAGAAGTGGTATGGGAAAACTTGGGCCAGACATAATAATTAGATACACCTCGTTTCTATGCTCTTCTTTTGCCTCTATGCATGGATTACGTAGTGTTAATTATTCTTTTAGCACCTATGGCTATTGCTAAGAATGGCGAATTCCCATTTTATTAACACTTTATATTGTTGAAAAGTGTTTATGACTTTATTAATTCATTCTGTCTGTCTGTCTGTTCGTTAGCATGATAACTGCCGTACAAATGACTTTATAAAAATGAAATTTTAGTATGTTGTTCAGACGGTCTGTGGGACCTATGGGAATATAAATAAATAATATCACCCAATTAGTTTTTTTATTGAACCCGGGTTGAAAAAATGAAATACGTTGAACCCTATGGGATCTAATTTTTCAAACATTTTTTAAGTAAATTTAAAATTCACGAATTGCTTCGAAATTTTTAGGAAATATTCACATTATCCCATAGAATATATAAAAAAAATTCAGTAAAATATGTTAAGTAGTTTTTTAATTAAAAATTATTTAATATAGGGAAAAAAACAAATTCAATTAAATTCTGACTTTGGGATATCTTCCAGAAAGAAAAGAGACATATATTATATAATAAATATCTTCCCATTTGTTTAAACGTTTTGCATATGGGAGAGGCTTCACATCTTAAAATAAATTTAGTAAATAACAATTTTTCATTTTTTTTAAATTTTATATAACCCTTCATGATAAATTTATTTGATGGTATTTTTAATGCACTTTCCTACGTCCTTGAGCGTTAAAATTTGGTACACAGCTTAAATTTGTTGAACATTTTATTCGACAAAAATTTGATGGATCTTTAAATATAGATCATACATTTTTTTCGAAATGGCCTGAAAATAATCCCCGTTCACTTCTATAAATCATTGTTGTAATATTGTTAAAAATTCTGATGTGGACAGCACATGTCTTTTCCTGCAGACTCATATTCGTTCTCTTTATTTATTCAATAATAATTTGAGTTTATCTGCACAAAATAACAACCATAAGTATTTTAAATGACATTGAATTTACACGTTAAACTTAAATTTGGTTCTCATTTGATAGCTGGACTTATTGTCAAAGGTGGCGTAGCGAAAACGCGAAAAAACTAGAATATCTCAAGAACGCCTAGTCCTAGAGTAATGGGGTTAGTCTTATTCTTTTTGTTGTCAAAAATCACGTATAAAATAGGAATTTAATTGATATAATTGAGCACACGTAGTCTTTTATTTTTATATATAACGATTTTTGCGGGCCATTTCGCAAAAATAGCCCGTTCTTTTTTCCCGAATCGTACTAGAATAACCTACAAATGATTTATATACAACATTTTGTTAAATTTGGTATATAAATTACTTGTAGGTTATTGAAATATTATACACCAAATTTTGTTAAATTTGTTCCATTAGTTTTTAGCTAGAGTGGATAAAGGGAATTTCTGCGGCCATTTCGCATAGAAGGCAGATTCTTTTATTACGAGTCGTACTATAATCTAATGAACATCAGGATTTTCCACAAAAAACATACCTACCAAATTGTATAAAATTCGGTCCATTATTTTTTCAATTAGATTGGATGTAATATCCACACAGCCACACAGAAACGTACACAGATACACCCTTACACACACAGACGTCTTCCTAAAAATAGTTTTTTCGTGTTCTAAAAGTCCCAAAACGTGTAGATCCTTTGAAAATTCGAGTTCCGATCTTCGGCACGATTCCAATACTTTGAGTACATACACATACACATATATATTATCTGTGTATTATCTGTGTATCTAAATTCCGTGCCTATGCAATTACAATAGTTGTGATTTTAAATGATCCCTAAACTTTTATTATTTCTTCAACGAAGTCTAATGTTAACATATGCAGAATGCAAATATCTCAAGCGATTGTAAGATGAATTACATAAGGATTGCTGAATTTTTTTCACACAAAATTATTTAGCTCTGGAGTCTGGAATACAAGTTATATGAATGAAATATTCATTGATTTTGCATAAAGAATCAGATGATTTATATTTCGATACAGTTTTAAATATTTAAGTATAATACATTACTGTAGTACTGTGATAATGTAAAAGATATCACCACTGAATATATCACATTTTAGAAATTTTTAAATGAAATTACATTTCAGTTGGAAAGTGTTTCATAATCAATGCTTATGCATGATTGATCTTTCTTGTTTAAACAGTTTTTAAGCGAATTCAAAATTCACAAATTGCTTCAAATGTTTTAGGAAATATTCAAATTATCTTATAAAATATATAAAAAAAAAATTCAGCAAAACATATTCACAAGTTTCTTAAATAAAAATTAAAACAATAATTAAACCCATTATTTAAAGAGATCACGTGACCAGCTTCAAAATAGAATACGGCATCCATCTTGTGTCAAAATTGTGATTTTTAAAGTTATTTTTAATTCATATTTAGTGTTGTATCCGTCCTAAAGCTGCTTTATTTTTGCTTACATTCTGTGCATCTACATACTGAAATAACGCAATTACAATATTTTGAGTTTCAATTATTATCAAACTTTGATTATTTCTACAACGAAGCCCAATTTTCGCTTATGGAGAATGTAAACACCATGTAGAATGAGTATGAAGATGAGTATAAAAGAATGAAGAATGAGTATAAGATGTAGAATGAGTGGTATAAGAATTGCTGCATTTCTTTAAAGCAAAATTATTTAGCTCATGGAGTCTGCAATATAGCGGATATGATTGATACATACATTGACTTTACACAGAGAAAAATTTCGATGAAGTTTTAAGCATAGAGTTAAATTACTTGTACCTCTATGGTTTTAAGTTTTTAAATAAAATAAGTTATTATAGTATTGGGATGAATGAACGGATGTGTTTATGAATGAAATGCTGCTTTTATGGAGAGAGCCAGGCGATTTATATTTCGATGAATTCATTTGAATAAAGTTCACTTGTTTTCGATGAAGTTTTCAAATATAATAAATTATTGTAGCATTATGATAATTTTTAAAATATTACCGAGGTATGTATGGCATTTCAGAGATGTTTAACCCAGGCAATTTATATTTCAATGCCGTCATTTGCATGAAGTTCATTTTTTTCGATGAAGTTTTACGTATTCAAATATAATAAATCAATGTAGTATTGTGATAATTTTAAAAATATTACCGAGGAATGTATCGCATTTTAGAGATAAGTAAATACAATTGCATTGAAGTTGGAAAGTGTTTCATAATCAATGCTTTATGCATGATTGACTTTTCTTGTTTAACATATCAAAAGAAAAACGCAAGCATTTCCAGTCTTCAGAATGTCTTATTTGATGCAGTGATGCATAGAGTCTTGTTTGATGTTGTGATGAGTTTCTGATGAGTAGCTAGAAATATTTTTGTTACGTAACGTACAAAAAACATCTAAAGTGGAGCATAAAATGCTCACAATTGTGAAAGACGAACTTTTGTTGCGCACGTCATCTCCGTTATAAATACGATTATACGTATAGTCGCACTCACTTTCGCATGTTTGAACTGCGCACACATTAATTTTCCTCCAAAAAGCACTAGCCAAGTTATGTTTGAAAATTTACATAGATATACATAGAAAATCGACATTATGCTGAAGGCTCTGCCGGACACTTTCTACATGATCCAGCATGTGGAAGTTTTCATCCCCATGTATATCAGAAATTAAAAGGTGTTAAATTCTCTGATAGGCAGGCGGGTTGAGCCAAGGCACTGTTACTTAAGTTTATTTTGCCTCAGCTAATTTTCTGTATCTGTGCTTCAATTTTTTATATTTCGTTTTTATATGAAATTTATACATTTACACCTAAACTCTAAAACCGTTTGATAAATTTAAAATCTTGAAATTTGGAATGGAGATTATTTCACTGTTGGTCTTCAAATAAACGCAAAAATTTCTCTCTTTTCAAATTCAAGTAACAGTAATGACTACGAAATTTCGCAAATGTCGTATTTATCATTTTTTCTCTCAAAAAGGATGGCTGGTAATCAATATTTTACAGAAAATATATTTAAGATACACAGTCCAAGTTATGCATGCCGAGTTTCCTGTAACAATCGTTAATAGAAAAATCATATAACTAATTGTGTTCAAATTTTCAAAAACTGTAATGACTATTTAAAATTTCCGAAATGCCGCATTTATCTCTAAAACAAGAAAGATCAATCATGTATAAAACAGTGATTTTTAAACAATTTCCATCTGCAATGCAGTTTTATTTAAACATCTTTAAAATGCGATATATTCAGCGGGAATATTTTTTCAATTGTCACAGTACTACAATAATTTATTTTACTCAAAAAGTTTAAAAAGTACTTTCCAAAAGTACTCCATACTTAAAACATCATCGAAAAAGACAATGCTGTAAAATCGACTCTTTCCCTATGTAAAATCAATGAATACTTAATTCATATCTCCTATATTCCAGACTCCAGAGCTAAATAATTTTGCGTTAAAAATTCAGCAATTCTTGTACCACTCATCTTACAGTTCGATTTGTTTACATTGGCATCCATTAAAATTAGTCTTCGTTGTGGAAATAATCAAAGTTTGATGAGCATCTAAACTTAAAAATATTGTAATTACGTTGCCTCAGAATATAGATGCACAGAAAATGCGCAAACATAAAGCGGTTTTATGACGGTTGCAACACTAAATATAAATTTCAAAGAACTTTAAAAATCACGATTTTGATACTGGGAAAAAGAAGGATGGCATATTTTATTTTGAAGTGGGACAAGTGATCTCTTCATATAATATGGGTGCAATTATTATTTTAATTTTTATTTAAAAAACTGCCGAACATATTTTTGCTCAAAATTTTTCATATATTTTATGAAATACGTTGAATATTTCCTAAAATTTTTAAAGCATTTTGCGAATTTTAACATCGCTTAAAAATGGTTGAAATATTAAATCTTATAGGGTTCAACGTATTTCAGTTTTTCAACCCGGGTTCAATGCAATTGGATGATATTATATTATTCATTTACATTCCCGTATGTACCACATACCATCTGAAAAACATACTAAAATTTAATATTGCTAAAGTCATTTTTACGGCAGTTATCGCAGGAACGGACATACATACAGAGAAAATGACCAAAGTGATAAACTCTTTTCAACTATGTTGTAAATTGTTGAAATGGCCCGTAATAATCGTTACATGGAAACATAAAAAATTCCAAATTTTCAAATTTTAAAGTACCTTATTGACAAGTCAATATTTGAAAATTTTAAATTTTATAGTACCATGATGACAGATCAAATTTTAGCAAATTGCTTTACTTCCTCAAAAGAAAACACTGTCGATCGAAGTCCTGCAGAACACATATCAGCTGCAGGCAGTTGCAGTTCGATACATTGAACATACTGTGCTAAAGAAAGAATATACATCTACAAGAAGGGAGGGTATTTTATCAGAAACAAGTTTGAAGAAAAAATCTAAGTTATTCAGCTTCACAAAACGAGTCAGTTTGGAAAATTATTGAGATGAAGAGCTATTGTAATCAAGTTTCATGAATGGAAAGTTGTTGGATGTATTTATTAACAAACTTGACAAATTTACCTCCTTGATGCAAACATGCATTTAATTGATTCATGTAATAAAATCATTTAACACATGTATTTAATTGTTATATTTCCGCATATGTAAGCTTTTATTTCAGATTTTGATGATATTTAAAGGCCATTTTGCAAAAAAAAACAAGTTTTTTTTTTTCAAGCCATACCAAAATCAAATCAACACCAGCCTAACCCAAAACTGACATATCTATCAAATTTTGTGAAACTTAGTCAATTATTATTTATTAGCAGCTAACGTGTACACATATGATTTTTGCGGGCCATTTTGCAAAAATGCAGGTACTTTTCCAAATCGTATCAAATCTAATCAACAGCACAATAACACAAAACTATCCTATTCACCAAATTTTGCGAAAGTTGGTCAATTAGTTTTCCAGATAGACAGTATAAATGCATAGCACAGACAGACACCCATATAGGTTTCTCTAAACATAGATTACATTTTTGGGGTTCTAGATTTTTCGAATTCTGTAGATCCGTCGAAAAATCGAATTGCAATTTTCGATACGATTTCAATACTTCCCTATACATTACAATGTATTATAGGGTATGTATAGGACCATGTATAAAACAAATCTTAAGATTCCGATAACGTATATTTGACTTCTTATAAAAGAATTATTAAAATACTGATTATCGATTAGGGATTATTATCAATATGCGAGTAACATTTTTTAATCTTCTTATGCACAAGTAGCAAACTGTTTATGCATACAGTGGTGAAAGAAAGTTAACTTCACGACCATGTTACTTTTACGTAATTTCCTAATTTTTAGCTCATTATGCACTTTCTTTCACCACATTTTGTTGTTGTTTTTGTGAGGGGGAGAATGTGAGACCAGTGAATCGAAAAGTTGAGCATAGCATCGTTGCCGCATTATAACGCACAATTATTTCTTTGTTCCTAAAACATAATTATTAATTGACATACTACACAGTTGAATTCCACAGTTTTAGCTTTTCAAATAAACATTATTTATTAAGCATATTATGATTTACGATTACACTTACATTACTTTTATAATCACTCTTAAGGAGGAGTACCTGCTCATGTGAGACCAGGATTCTATTTGCCCAAAATAATTTATCTGCCCTAATTTTTAATGCAGATTTACACATACCTCTGTTTGTCGTCTTTAAAAGCACTGTTGGAACTCCATTGCTGTTTGTCTTGGCAATTGAAACACCCTGTATTTGTTGAATGCCACATCTACTGGACGGTCGGATTTTAATTCACGAAAAAACACCTTCTTGACCAGCATTTCCTCTCAATCTCTTACACAACACTCTTCGACGATCATTGATTCAATTATATGAAACACACTCTTGACCATGTTGCACGGTCATTCTAGTCACAACGGTTTCGGACGGTTATTCTCAATCCGACTGTTGTAAAGCACAACACTCTTAGCCGGTTGTTCTAAATTGAGTAAATATATGTTGAACTTTCTTTTCTTGTTGCCACATCATTTTGTCTGAGGTCCAGATAATCCCTCATTACCTTATTGGTTGTTTCGCAAGCCGTTATAGCAAACACTTCTTCATTGGCCACATTATTATTAAATCAGCTTGGTATAAGTCTTGCCCTCAAAAATATGTTTGACCCAACCACACCTGTAATTTATGTGCACTGAATTAATTGCGGACCTGACCTCCCGGGCTTGGAAAATCGAAAATTGGTGCCAATGAGTCTGCGCTTTGTTTCGTAGTTATATATCCTAAATCTTCGTAATATTAAAACTGCAAAAATGTCTCCAGTTCTCACACATACATTTTGACAAATGTATTTAAAGCAATTGATTTCGCCTGTTATGTTTCATATTTCAAATTGGTATATCTAATGTATATATATTAACATCTTTATAGAAAAATTATTTGTGCGCAAGTACAATTTCAATCAGAAAAATGTTAACAACGGCTAATGTTAATTAGTCAACTTATTTGGCAAGCTGTCAAAAGATGAAATACGTTCTCATTTCACCTTACGTTAACAAGCATGCCTCCAAATATACACTATTGTAAAATAATCACTGAAGACCTTAATTCCTAATGCCGTATCGCCTGAATGTTCGATTCAACAGTTTGTTTAAACGCGGCTTGAAAAACTCTCTTTTTCAACGCCTGCTTTGTGTTAAGCCTTGTTTAGATTATTTTATATGCAAAAGTCTGGTTTTGTCTTAAGATGTGGATTTTATGTTTCTGCTGTTCCACTTCGTGGCGCCTGCCCCGCCTGTGACATGAGTTCGAATGCGAACTTTTTGGAGTTTTTGCTCCACTCTCAGCCAATGGGAGAGCGGCTTTGCTGTCGTTGGGAGAGTGCGGCCTTGTCCGGGGGCTTTTTGATAGTTGGATTTTATGAAGCGCGGATGGTAGGAGACCCGGAGGAGTGAAGAACAAAAAGAGTAGGGCCGGTGGCCCCATACTGCTGGGGATTATTGATTTTCCCAAAATCTATTCCTGATGGATACCTGTGGAAGAATCTTACCGGGATCAGCAAATTATTCAAAATTTAATTCCTGTTTTTCTATTTTAGGTATAGTTTTGGAGTCTACCGAAGACCGTTCGGGTGGGGGGTGGTCCCTGACGGCATTGAACTTTCTGTTCTGGTAGACTTTTACTTTGGGTGTGATTTGCAGAATATTTCGTCTTCCATGTTAGTTACTGTTTTAATCTGATGATACTGGAAAATAAGAGGTTCGACGTAAGCAGAAACTTTGAGGCAAACTTTTGAATTGAAAGATATATTTCTGGAACAGAGAACAATAAAATTGTCATTTCAAAACCTGGAATAAATATGAATGCATCCAAGGAAAAGTGATTTTTGATGGAATCCTTTATATTGTGTTTATATTGATAATTAAAATAAGTGATTAATTAAATAAATATTCTTGAATGTTTGGTTATAATAATATTAGTCGAAAGCTTAATTATTTAACATGTTGTTCTCTAATGATATAAGTATCAGAAATAGTTTCTGATAAGTATCAAATTTGATTTGGATGTTGAATATCTCAATTGTTTGAAATATAATCTCAATTTTAATGGTTTGCACCTTAATAAAATATGAATATTAATTTTAATGTGTTAAATTCTTTACACACCCTGTTTTATGTCGTTACTTCTACCCATCCGTGGACTGGAGTTTCCAGACCGTAAGTATTCCTGGGTTATGAATGATTATAATTTGAATGATGTGTTTGGTTCTCGCAATGTACTTCCGAGTCTTCGATCTTCAATGCATGTCGGTTGTGAGGTAGGTTTCGGTTTCACTTTCGTTCCTACTCACCGACGATGTGACACTAATAACTCGTAACTCATGCCTGGACGAAACATTGAACCTTCTATTTCTGTCGAGAAAAAAAAAAGCCACAGTCAATTAAAAAATCTGATGTGTGCAGCACATGACTTTCCCATCAAACTCAAATTTATTTTCTCTTTATTTCTTTAATAATTCATTAAATTGAGGTTAGTTACACAAAATAACACAGAATTTGCAATTTTAATTCAATTTTCGTTTTTATTTGATACCTGGACATGTTTCTGTTTCTAATATGACATGTTCATGCTTCTGTTCTGTTTGTTCTGTAAGTGGGTAATTTTTATAGACGGCGTAGTAAAAATGCGAAGAAGCGCATAATTTTTCAGGAACAGTTAGATCTAAAGTAATGGGGTTTATCTTTTTTTTCCTCTTCAAAATTATGTATAAATCAAGCATTTAATTGAAACATCTGAGCATATGTAGTCTGTTATTTTAGATTTTCGAGGGCCATTACATAAAAAAAAGCGGTTTCGTCTTTTCTGAATCGTACCAAAATCTAACCAGCACCACGATATCCCACAGGTGACTTATCTACCACATTTTGTGAAATTTCGTCAATTAGTTTTTTAGCTAGAGTGGATACACATACAATCACATATATCTGATGTGATACACATATATCTTGTTAAACACATATATCTTTGAGCTTATGTAGTAGTTTCTAATACACTTGGTGAATGCTTTACTACAGAAAATTAAAAACAATATATATATATATATATATATATATATATATATATATATATATATATATATATATATATATATATATATATATATATAATATTTAAGAATATAAAAAGATAATAATAAGAGATATTATATTGGAGCGCAAAGCGTATGCGCAAAGCAGCTATAAGTACTATGCATGGTATAAATTTAAAATGAAAAAGAGAGAGTGAAAAAGCAACAAGGAAGGAAGGCTTATCGAGTTGCTTACTTAAAGGCGGTAAGGGGTTGTGACCTTACACCCCAGTTGTCAACATGCATGTCATAAATGCCACGGAATTATACTCCAGGACACCAGCACTGTCTAAAGCCAACCTCCGAAGTGTTAATAACAATTATCTCAGAACCTGGATAAAGTAAAGGCCAAAGAAAATATCTCTAACTCGTTAATCCTTATAAGTGCGTTAGACGGTATGGAACTTCCTAAATACTACATGGCATGCATGTTTACAACTGGGATGTAAGGTCACAACTCCTTACCACCTTTAAATAAGCAACTCGATAAGCCTTCCTTCTTTGTACCTTTTTTACTCTCTCTCTTTCATTTTAAATTTATATATATATATATATATATATATATAAATGTAAATTATTAAATCCAAAGTTAGAGTGTATGTAGTAACTCATAATACACTATTCCAAAATTTTCTACAAATACAAAGAAATAAAAGAAATTAAGACAAAAAGAGGAAATAATAAAGCATAATGCAAGTCATAAGGACAAAGACAATCAACAAATTTCAAAAATGAGGAATGCAAATAAGAAAACAAAAAAATCAAGCAAAAAAGCTTGCACATGGAGGAGATTTAGGCTTACGAGATTAGGCTTACGAAAAGTTCATTTCGAAAAAATTCTCGTCGGGTCCATATATCCTTTCGAAATGAACACAAAAATGCTTGTTTCTGAAACACAAGATAGATTTTATCTATAAACTTGTGTTATATGGACGACAAGCATATAGATTGGAACAATAAAGGAAACATAAATACCTCAAAACACACCTCTTCAGCGCAACCATGACGAGCAAAATATGACTGGATCAATGTTGCCATATGCCAAAATGAAAAGATGTGATTTGCTGTTGCCAAACAGAGTAATAAAAACTGTACTGCGCAAAAGCAATAAAATGAAATAAAATGAGTTATTCAACTGTTAAAGCTTCGAGATAAAAAGATGAACATATAATTGCAGGAGAATGAAGAAGTACGGCTAAAATAAGATAATAAGGGGAGAATATGAGAATTTTATGCTAATCGAAACTTATTAACTATACTATTGACTAAATATGCAGGATATTGATACATTTTACTGGTAATTTTGAGGTTATTAATGTGCAAAGCATGAATTCTTTTATCTGATAATCTATAAATTCTAAAAAGTTGATTAAGTATAATATTTCTAAACAATTGAATCGAGTTGCAGGAATTAAAAGGTAATAATTTATTAATATTAAATTTAAAAAAATCTTTTTTATCATATAATTTAGTAACTATCCCATGAGCAGGTTCTATAATTAGATTTAAATCCAAATAATAAACATTATTACTAATAGAAGTTTCATTAGGTATTAATTCCAAATTATCCGGATAGAAATCTATATCTATGACATAGTTATCAGTAAATACAAGACAAATCAGATCATCTACATATCTATAAATTTTATAATCAGTTGAAATAAAGAATTTTTCATAATGATATAGGTATAAATTAGCTAACATACAGCTACTACAGCCACCTTGTGGAACACCTGAGACTTGTAAGTATAATTTATTACCTTGAAAGATATAATTATTGAAAAGAACAAAATGGAGAAGCTTAGGAAAATTGGTAAATTTTGTAAGATTAGAATGTTTAGTAATATAAGCATTATATAATATATATATATATATATATATATATATATATATATATATATATATATATATATATATATATATATATATATTTATATATATTTATATATGTATATATATATATATGTATATATATATATATATGTATATATATATATATCTTTGTATATATATATATTGTTGAGGTTGTTGTGTGTAGCTGTTGAGGCTGTAATTATGTGTAGCTGTTGAGGTTGATCGTGTATACACGTGGTGGAAGAAGAAGGGTTCATGCCGCTTGGTAATGCAAATTTTCTTAATGTATCCTATTTTCATTTTTTCATTTTTTGTTGCCTGTAGTCTGAGTTTAAGCATTTATAGTAATGTACTATTGCTTAATCTGAAACAGGCATTTGTTTGGGTTAATTAGAATTAAATACTCAGACCTGAAGATGAATTTAATTCTGATTAATCATCGAATTTGGGACGGTGCTGTTCTTTTCTCTTATCGGCATTATGGCCGTGAATTTGCTTCTATGGTGATGTTAATATTACTTAAATTGTATTTTTATTATTTTTTATTTTTTACATAATTCTTATTATTACATATTTCAAATATGTGTAGCTGTTGAGGTTGATCGTGTATACACGTGGTGGAAGAAGAAGGGTTCATGCCGCTTGGTAATGCAAATTTTCTTAATGTATCCTATTTTCATTTTTTCATTTTTTGTTGCCTGTAGTCTGAGTTTAAGCATTTATAGTAATGTACTATTGCTTAATCTGAAACAGGCATTTGTTTGGGTTAATTAGAATTAAATACTCAGACCTGAAGATGAATTTAATTCTGATTAATCATCGAATTTGGGACGGTGCTGTTCTTTTCTCTTATCGGCATTATGGCCGTGAATTTGCTTCTATGGTGATGTTAATATTACTTAAATTGTATTTTTATTATTTTTTATTTTTTACATAATTCTTATTATTACATATTTCAAATATATATATATATATATATATATATATATATATATATATATATATATATATATATATATATATATATATATATATATATATATATATATATATATTTATATATATATATATATATATATATATATATATACAGAAAAATAACTGCATAATATTTTTTAAATAAAAAATGTATAATTTGTCAATTTATATTTAAATACATAGTAAATACTTTACTACCATTTTCTATTTTGCTTAAATACATAGTAAATACTTTGCTACCATTTTCGTTTTTATTTGATACCTGGGCAAAGATAATAATAAGAGATATTGTAGTGAAAAAGGTACAAAGAAGGAAGGCTCATCGAGTAGCTTACTTAAAGGCGGTGTCGTATCGCATGTATGTTCGATTCGACAGTTTGAGAATCGCGGCTTGGAAATCTCTCCTTTTCAACGCCTGCATTGTGTTAAGCCTTGTCCAGATTCATTTACGAGTAAAAGTCTAGTTTCGTTCGAGAATGTGAATTTAATGTTCTGCTGTTGTTTTTTCGCGGCGCCTGCCTCGTCTGTGGGAAGTTTTCGAAAAGTGAAACTTCTCCTCTGGTCGGCAGCCAATGGGAGAGCTTCTTGGCTGTTGTCGGGCAGTTGCGGCCGTGTTCGGGGGTTTTTTGGAGAAGAACTTTGAGAAGTTCGGATGTAAGTTTTCGGAGGAGAAAACGGAACAAAGAGAGTAGGGCCGGTGGCCCCATATTGCTGTGGATTATTGATTTTCCCAAAATCTAATCCGGGATGATGCCCGAGGAAGAAATGCACCGGGATCTGAAATTTTATTCAAAATTTAATGCTTTATTTTTCTGTTTTAGGTTGTGATTTTGACCGTTGTCCGAAAATCCGGGCGTGGCTGCTTGATCGGTTGATCGGTGAATGCTGATGTCGTATACTTCAGTAAGGATATAATTTTTCGGAAATGTCCTTCAGTCATGTTTTTAAAGTTAAGATCGGATGTTCTGAAACTATGAGGATTTGGTTTATCAACAGAACTGTAAGGTAAAATTACTAAAATTCTATTCATGAACAGTAGAACTTTGAATCATCATTCTAAGACTGGTATAAATTTAAAGCTTATAAACTAACTTTTCTTAATTGGATTTCATATTGAAAGAATATTGATAATTGTCTATATAGAAATTTAAATTGATAAAGATTCTAAAGAGTGTGATTGATATAATGTTAACTGAATGTTAATTTACTTTGCATAAAGTTCTCTAGTGAAAGAGATTGTATTTACCGAAGGTATTATTGTGAAATGGATATTGAATATTAAATTTGTTTGGAATATATATATATAAAATTTAAATGGCTTACTTAAGAATAAATATGAATATTTGGTTTAATGAGTTAAATTATTTGCACACCCTGAATTCTGTCTTTTATTCTTCTACCCATCTGTGGACTAATGTCTCCAGACCGTAAGTACTCCTGGGTTACATGCGAGTATATATATGAGTTATATGTGAGTATTATAAGTGAATTATGTGTGATTACACTGTGACGCAATGTACTGGTCTGCATATCTTCGATTCTTCTGTGCATATCGGTCGTGAGATCGGTTTCGGTTTCACTTTCGTTCGACTCCCCGCCGATTTGACTCCGGAGCCGAATCCACCGCCGATGTGACTCTGTCGTCGGGAAGGGTTCTGATGCGACACTGATCTCGTGACTCTCCCGATGCGACAGCGGTAAGGTGTTGTGAACTTACACCCCAGTTGTCAACATGCATGTCATAAATGCCACGGCATTATACTCCTGGACACCAGCACTGTCTGAAGCCAACCCCCGAAGTGTTAATAACAATTATCACAGAACCTGGATAAAGTAAAGTCCAAAGAAAATATGTCTAACTCGTTAACTCTTATAAGTGTGTTAGACGGTATGGTACTTCCTAAATACTACATGACATGCATGTTGACAACTGGGATGTAAGGTCACAAAGCCTTCCTTCTTTGTTCCTTTTTTACTCTCTCTCTTTCATTTTAAATTTATATATATATATATATATAAGATATAAAATGAAAAAAGAAAAGAGAAAATATATAGATGGAATGATTGCTTTTACAGGATTGCAGAAAGGTCAAGGGGGATTGCGACCCCTATTTCCTGGTTAGAAGCTAGCTTTGACTTCATGAAAACGCTCCCAGAGACTCTGCACGCCCGAAACAACAATCGATCATGCCCGTGGGGAAAAAATGGCCGAATCCCAGACAACATAAAAATGATCAAAATAACAAAAATTGGAAATTTTACTAACCAGCAAGACGAGAATCTTGGAAGAGTTGCATAAAGCGTATATACTTCGAATAGGAAAGCATATCTATTCATCTATTACAGAATTTAATAAATGCATGGTGCATTTAATCCACGGAACTCGGGAACAATCATATTCCTTCCGCTTTGTACAGCACTATTATGATGTTTTTTGCAGAAATTATAGGGATAAAAATTATGTTAATTTATCCGACACCATACAATACAACTCAACTCTTACCTAGGATCATCTGATTGTTTCACATCCCGATGGCTCTATAAGTTAGACGCGACTTTTTTATGTATGCTTTCCTATTCGAAGTATATACGCTTTATGCAACACTTCCAAGATTCTCGTCTTGCTGGTTAGTAAAATTTCCAATTTTTGTTATTTTGATCATTTTTATGTTGTCTGGGATTCGGCCATTTTTTCCCCACGGGCATGATCGATTGTTGTTTCGGGCGTGCAGAGTCTCTGGGAGCGTTTTCATGAAGTCAAAGCTAGCTTCTAACCAGGAAATAGGGGTCGCAATCCCCCTTGACCCTTCTGCAACCCTGTAAAAACAATCATTCCATCTATATATTTTCTTTTTTCTTTTTTCATTTTAAATTTTATTTTTCAAGACTCTGATAGTGCGGCAATTTGCGCCTTTCTCTTTCTTGGATTTCATACTTTTTGGGATTGTATTTCTTTATATATATATATATATATATATATATATATATATATATATATATATATATATATATATATATATATATATATATATATATATATATATATATATATATATATATATATATATATATATATATATATATATATATATATATATATATATATATATATATATATATATATATATATATACTGAAAAATAACTGCATAATGTTTTTTCGATAAAAAAGTATAATTTTTCAATTTATATTTAAATACATAGTAAATACTTTACTGCCATTTTCTATTTTGCTTTAGTACGATATTTAATTTATGGTTTTATCTTGCATATAACTTACATTTTTATAAACACTGTAAATGCTATGAATAATGATAGATTATTGTTGTTGAATATGGGGAACATAAATATGGGGAACATATATGTCAACATTATAAAAGCATAAGAGAATATTTTAAAATAAAAATTGAATATTCCTCTTAATTACATAGTTTTTATTTTGATCGCTTTTGTAAACCAGAAAAATATATGGACTTAAAACTATAAATTTTAGTTTAATAATTATTCATAATTATCCTTCAACATATTTTATTATCTTGAGGATAAAATTTTGCAATAAAAATAACATTTATACGATATGCTTTTTTTTTCAGTTTAATATTTCATGTACGTGTTATTTCAACGTCATTCGAGTTTACATCTAAGTAATTGCAAAATCGCGATAACTTTTTAAGTTTTCAATAATTTATCTTTACATATATCATTTTGCAACATAAATATTAACAAGAAACATAAAAACCATTTAGTAGGAATATTTGCTTTTTTTTCGCACAATTCCAGTGCGGGAACTATATGTCACGATAGAAAAATCTTTCCACAACTTCGACTGATCACATAATTGCAGAAATGTTTTTTTCCCTATCAGTCTAATTTTTCACTCTAATGAAAAAAAGAAATGATGACAAAAAGTCATTTGTATCATTTTACGAGATAATTGTCTGCACTAGCAATAAAAAAGAAAAAAAAAATCTTTTGTGAAGGAGGAAATTATTATTTGTTGATTTTTCATTATGAACGGCATTTCCAGAGCTAATTTTTCGTCCCTCAGGAATCTTAATGGAAATATTACTTTTACCAGACAACAGAACATTATTAAGACAGAAGTATTTTGTTTCAGTTTTTGAAGAAAAAACATATATTGTTTTTTCATGTATCATTAAATTTTAAGAAATTCTCAGTAAGTTATGAAACCTTCATTTAACCGTAAGATATCATATTGCAAATCTATTTCCAGTATTTGAGTAAATAGTGTGTTTCATAAAAAGTTATTAATGGAATAAAGTGTAGTTGATTGAAAAACATAAATTTACATGATATGCATTGGAGGTCTAAAGCCATGTAAATAATTATTAATTAAAGAAATTAAAATTATGTATGTTAAATAATACGCTAAGAAGTGTAAACATTTTACCACAATAGTTTAATAAATGTTTCTAAAAGTGTGAGATTCTAGGATTTTCCTCCAAGACACCACAAATTACACCATGAGAAATATTCTACACTGCAAACAATCACTGTACAATTAAAGCATTTTTATACCTATGTTTGTCGTCTTGGAGATTCAAAAGCACTGTTGGAACTCCATTGCTGTTTGTTATGGCAACTGAAACACACTGCATTTGTTGAATGCCACCACTACTGGACGGTCGGACTCTAATTCACAAAAACCACCTTCTTGACTAGCATTTCCTCTCAATCTATTACACAACACTCTTCGACGATCATTGATTCAATTCTATGAAACACACTCTTGACCATGTTGCACTGTCATTCTATTCACAACGGTTTCGGACGGCCATTCTCAATTCGACTGTTGTAAAGCACAACACTTTTAGCCGGTCGTTCTAAATTGACTGAATATATGTTGAACTTTATTTTCTTGTTGCCACATCATTTCGTCTGAGGTCCAGATAATCCCTCATTATCTTATTGGTAGTTCCGCAAGCCGTTATAGCAAACACTTCTTCATTGGTTACATTATTATTAAATCAGCATGGTATAAGTTTTACCCTCAAAAAGATTTTTGACCCAACCACACCTGCAATTTATGTGCACTGAATTAATTGCGGACCTGACCTTCCTGGCTTGGAAAATCGTAAATTGGTGCCAACGAGTCTGCGCTTTGTGTCGTAGTTATATATCGTAAATCTTCGTAATATTAAAACTGCAAAAATGTCTCCAGTTCTCACACATACATTTTGTCCAAATGTATTTACAGCAATTGGTTTCGCCTGTTCTGTTTCAAATTTAAAATTGGTATAGCTAATGTATATATATCAACATGCTTATAGAAAAATTATTTGTGTGCAAGTTCAATTTCAATCAGAAAAATGTTAACAACGGCTAATGTTAATTAGTGAACTTATTTGGCAAGCTGTCAAAAGATGAAATACGTTCTCATTACACCTTACGTTAACAAGCATGCGTCCAAATATACACTATTGTAAAACAATGACTTAAGACCTTAATTCCTAATAACTCGTAACTTATGCCTGGACGAAACATTGAACCTTCTATTTCTGTTTAGAAAAAAAAAGCCACAATCAATTAAAAAATCTGATGTGTTCAGCACATGACTTTTCCATCAAACTCAAATTTATTTTCTCTTTATTTCTTTAATAATTCATTAAATTGAGGTTAGTTGCACAAAATAACACTGAATTTGCACTTTTAATTCAATTTTCGTTTTTATTTGATACCTGGACATGTTTCTGTTTTTATTTGGTAAGTGGGCAATTTTTTTAGACGGCGTAGTAAAAATGCGAAAATACGCAAAATTTTCAAGAACGGTTAGATCTAAAGTAATGGGGTTTATACTATTTTTCCTCTTCAAAATTATGTTTAAATCAAGCATTTAATTGAAACATCTGAACCTATGTAGTCTGTTATTTTGGATTTTCGAGGGACATTACATAAAAAATCGTCTTTTCCTATTTCCAAATAAGTAAACACTTTTTAAATACCGTAATCATACATATATTCATATAGTTACTTCTGAGTTATCACAGGCCATTTTTGAAATATGATGAACTTTAATTTTTCAAGGGGAAATACGAGATCCTTCAAAGTAACAATCGATTTTCATTATATTTGGCATGTTTATTTTAATAGGTGTGCAAATAAAACCCATTGACTTTCTGCGAGATTGTTGTAAATAAGCTTTATAACTTTACAACACGAATCTGTTATTGTTTTCCCACAGTATACCTCGTTATAATTTTTCCCTGCTAGTATGTTTACCTCTAAAATCATTGCTATTATTTTCCCATCGAATCTCTCTGTTATTATTTTCTCAGGCAATTGTTCCGTTATCGTTTTTCTCTGTTGGCATGTTGTTGTCTTCTGGTAGCTCTGTAAGTGTTTTCCCACTGCATTGATCCATTATTATTTTTCTATGGAAGCTCTGATATTCCTTTCCAACATATCACTGCGTTATTAGTTTCCCCTCTTAATCTGATTTTCTATGAAAGTTCTGTTATTTATTAGCCATGATATTGTTCTTCTATTGATTTTCTGCGGTTATTGTTTACTTCTGCTAAGTTGTTTAACTCTGAAAGCATTTTATTGTTTTCTCAACTTAACGATGTGTTACTATTTTCCATACTCTGTTTTTATCTGAAAGTTCTGTTAGTGCTTTCCTATGTTAGTATATTTTCATGCGAAATATATCTTATTATTTTTCCACCGTTTCGATCTGTTATTATTTCACCCTAATAATATGTTTTCTTCTAAAAGTTCTGTTATACATTCCCAATCTTTTCACTATGTAAGCTATGTTATTGTTTACCAACTGTATAGCTTTTCTTTTCCTTTTCTGTTTTCTTCTAATAACTCCGTTGTTTTCTCATTGTATCGAAATTTGTTAATATGTAGACATAATCATGTGTGGAACACATCTTCTCATTTATTTTAAATTTCCATTTGGAAATACTCTTAAATTGAAAGGGCAAAACGAATGCATATATTTATAATAATCTTCGTTGTAAGATATAAAGAAATATATTTCTTTTCAAAAACATTTATTTATATTATAGCCATCAGTATTAGTTTAAAGATTTTACTTTCATTCATCAAACATAATTCACTTCCGATAATTTCATTCATATTTCATTCATTATAAATATGATTTCTTTCACAGATTTGAATTTGTTATACGCTAGCATGATTCAGGAAAGAATACAAAATGCATTATTTGAAAAAAGATTAGAAAACAAGAAATGAAATTTCATACTCAAACATAAATGTAAAATTTCGAACTTATCAAGTTTCTTTTTTAAGAGAAATATAAACAAGAAAGGTAATAACTGAATTGTGGAAATATTTGAATATATTTATATCTTCTTTTGTCTCATGAGCTATTTTCTCTTTGTTATGTTTATTTATAAAGTTGTTACAAATAAAAGAATGATAAACGTTGTTTTTAAACTTTCTCCGAGAGTTTTGCTGTAGAAGGTAAATCATTTCAGTTTATATAAAGTAAATATTATGAGCGTCTATGTTTAGAAACTTATATCGATAGGTATTTTCATGGTATGACATTTGGTTCGCCATATATTTTGAAATTGGTATTACAATGAGTGAGCAAATTTAGACTATTCGCATATATAAATATATCTAAATGAAAGTAGATTGATAAATTTTATAGTGTTTGGTAAAGTGGTTCCCTATGTGTCTTTAAGAACCAATCCAGTGTTTCGAGATCATAGCGACAGGGAGCAGAGACCTGACTAATACCCTAGTAGCATGCCGATGTTGTATATCTTGGCGTTTTATTGGAAACATCTGCAACGTGACTCCAATATTGGGAATACATTGGCCGCTTATGTTGGCTAGATATTGGCATTACAATATTACGGCACTATTGGAGTAACATTGAAAATTACTTCCAATATTTGGGGTTTATTTGAAACCAATGCTAGTTAATATATAGTTTGGCATGTTAATAGTAAATAGCTGGTCCAATATTATCGTGAGGTCCATATTTTCATAGTGGACTAAAATTGGGTTTATAAGTTGCCAATATCGGCATGTAGGGCGTAAAATACATTATTGTTTTTAAAATTACATATTGTTAGTTTTATAATGCATGGATATAATAAAATAATACCTCATACGTGTTCTACAATGAGTGCAACAATTTTACAAATATTGCAATGTATCAATATATTTATAATATTCATTATCCTTCATTCAAAGTGTATTTAACTTATTGTATACAACGAATCATTTAGAAACACAAAATGCTTACTAGAATAAAATATATGGTCAAATTTTTGGTTAAATGCATTTCAAACTCATTTTCAAGGCATGTAGCTACTATTTGTATATCGTTTACGTGTAGAATTAAAAGAAAGTTTCGGCACGCAGAATTCTCGTGCGAAGGCAAACTAGGGTGATAAATCTTATTAAGCGCTTCATAATACAGAACTTAATGAACTGAATTTAACACCATTTATCACCGTGGACGTAAACAGTTTCGAGACATGCTTATATAACTAAAGCACTATAGTTTAGATGAACAGAGTGATAACGCTATATAATGAGACAGATTCCTTGTATTAATGTGTAATTGAACGAAGGAACACATCGAAATTTCAACAAAATATACTAATATTTATTATTTAATTAAACAATTCACTCATTTTTGGTATACATTCATTTGTGCATTGTACACATCCACTTGTACTGTGACGAAAAATAGAATATCTTTATTGGAAATTTCGTTCTAGTGTAATTTACAGTTAAATAGTCATTTAAAGTTTATTTTTACTTTTCCTATAATGTATGGCAATGTATAGATCATGCATTGGAATTGTGTTAGAAATTGCAACTCATGTTGTCTATGGATCTATCTACATGTTACCCGCACTGTTGGACCAAAAAAGCACTAGTTTAGCTTAAGGGCGCGTTTCTATAAGTATGTCTATATGTATCCACTTTAGCTAAAAAATAATTCAAAAATAAAAGACTACATATGCATGTCTGCTTCAGTTAAATGTTTGTTTCACGCGTAATCTTTAATTATAAAAACAATAAGAAAAACTCCATAACTCTAGGTCTAGCCGTTAAACCGATATTTTAGTTTCTTCACAATTTTGCAACGTCGCTTTTAAAAAATATATTTAGTGCAGAGTCAGTTTAATTTTAAATAAATATCCACGATATTCGTGAATCGAATCTCCTTTAAATGAATTATGAGAGAAATAAAGAGAATAATTATTTGAGTCTATAAGCAATTCATGTGCTGCACACATCAGTTGTTAGCAATGGGTCTTACAAATCATTGCATTGCATTGCATTAATTTGTTTCTATAAATACTGCTATGATTATATCAAGGATACAGATTAAATCAGGAGTGATCGATGAGTTGACCATAGCAGGTTTTCCAAATCGATGATCTTTAGAAAAGTATATATGTTAAAGGAAATCTGTGAAGTTTGATATTTAGGAAATAGTTGAAATCCCTTGCAGCCTCGTTTATCATACTCAAATTATCAATTCAAAATCTTTAAAAATGTTCGCATTTGTCATATGCTTTTCTCTTTTGAGCTAGACTAAAAATTAGACCATACCAAAAACATCATGCAACTTAAGTCCCATGAGAAGACCTTTTCAAATTTGTTATGTAAGATATGCTGCAAAAGGCTATGTAAGATAGGACATATTAAATTATGTCCTGTTAAAGGACATATTAAAGGATGTTTGGAATTTAGGAAATAAGACCTTTTCATTGGACTCAAATTATCACTTCAAAATCCTGAAAATCCTACCACACGACTTAACTTGTAGCAAATGGCGACACTGCAATCTTGAAAGCAATATTTGTAATTTAAATTACTTATAAAAAGCATTCAGTTTTCAAATTTAAACATATTTATTCTTTTAAGGATTTTATCGGTTTTTGTGTATCAGTTTAAGGTACGGTCCATTCTAATTTTTCCCAATTTCATAAAAATTTAATTGGTACAAGAGTACTGCATATACGACTGCTCAACTCAGTTTAAAAAAATTTGGTCAGATAGTTTTGGGGCTAAAGTGGATAAACCTATCAATATGGACAGACGCAAAGGATTATGTATCGCGACAGATTCACCCTAACAACAACGGATTCATGTTCAAAATCAGTGATGCTTGTGCAGTAGTTTGCTGCAACACCCTAAGTCAATCTTTATTTGTTTTGAAAATGATTTTTTGAAGTCTAAAATTCGATAGTAAGGTAGTATTATTTCAGACACTGTCATATTATCGAAACTTTGATTGTATATGTAAGATTGGCCCTAACAAACTATTAAACATATTCTTAAAAACTTACTGCAAAGCAGCAAAATCAAACATATTATTTGTATTAATACTTACGAAATATATAAATGTTTATATCGACTGTGCAATATATTGCTGAATAAATAAAAATTATATTTCGTGTATTGAACTATTATTTGTTCTTTTATACATATGTTTTAAAATTAATGTCATTAAGGTAAATGTTCATAAATTTAATACGGCTACAAATTTTGATCAATTTCTATAAAAAGTCTATTTCTCAGGTAGTATTTAAAATATGCTAATTTAGAATCAGGTTTGGTTTCAGCAACAATTAAATTGTTGATATCCAAGTGTTACAATGTATTAATGCTGTCATTAGAATATAAAAGTTGAACTTCCATCCTCTGGACAAGTGGAAATTCTTTGAAACTTGAATTACAATTTTCGACTTCATGCAATTATTTTCGCTATACAGTAGTATGTATTGTATTAAGAATAAAAAATGGCCATTTTTTCAGTTCATTACATATGCATATGCTGAACGTGTAACAAAATCCAATTATGATTACCTTTGAGTACATTACGATTGTAAAAATATCTTACATATAAAAATATTTCATCTCCGACACGAATAAAATAATATAACTTGAGATAGATTTTTATTCCCACGAATTCAAAGAAAATATTATGCATATTTTTGTATCTATTACTTTCCAAATTTATGAGGATGTTTTGTATGTTCTCTGAAGAAAGGTTTTTATACAGCGTGGCAACTTATTTCTCCTTCGGATGAGTAATAAAAGTGATTGCAGAAGAGGTAGTAAAAGTTACCCACATAACGTAATAGCACCTGAGATGTTTATGATGGCAGCTAAATCTTTTTCTAACAATAACTGCTGTACAGTAAAAATAACGCCATACTGGAAGCCTTTATGTACAGTATTTGTTTACTATCAACTCCTGCGAGTTTACTATCGGTTTGATGGTTTGCAATATGAACTTACTTGAAAAATATAGATATTTTTATCACATATTAAAAATAATATTATACATATTTTAATAGATAACAGTATGTGTAAAGATCTGAGTTTTATTAACGCAGAATTTTTCTATTCATTGGTCCCCCTGTGTAATTTAAGTACTTTGTATTGTGACGTTTCATAATTAAGACAGCATAAATAAATGTATATACTTTCACATGCAGTTCAATGAAAATTTATATATTTTGAAATCTTTAAGAACTGATTACCATTTAAAAGGTTCATCAGTTATAGAAAATCAGATGGGAGTGTCTCCTAGACTTAAAGGAATGACATTTAAAGGCGGATAGTTTTGGGGCTAAAGTGGATAAACTTATCAATATGGACAGACGCAAAAGATTATGTATCGCCACAGATTCACCCTAACAACAACGGATTCATGTTCAAAATCAATGATTCTTGTGCAGTAGTTTGCTGCAACACCTTAAGTCAATCTTTATTTGTTTTGAAAATAATTTTTTGAAGTCTAAAATTCGATAGTAAGGTAGTGTTATTTCAGACACTGTCTTATTATAGAAAACTTTCATTATAAACGTTGTATATGTAAGATTGCCCTAACAACCTCTTAAACATATTCTAAAAATTTACTGCAAAGCAACAAAATCAAACATATTATTTGTATTAATACTTATATATATTATTGTATTAATACTTATATATATTATTGTATTAATACTTATATATATTATTGTATTAATACTTATTATTGTATATATACTTATATGAAATTATTATTGTATTAATATTTATGTGAAATTATTATTGTATTAATATTTATATGAAATATATAAATGTTTATATCGAGTGCGCAATATATTGTTCGATAAATAAAAATTATATTTCGTGTATTGAACTATTATTTGTTCTTTTATACATATGTTTTAAAATTAATGCCATTAAGCTAAATGCTCATAAATTTAATAGGGCTACATATTTTGAACAATTTCTATTAAAAGTCTATTTTTCAGGTAGTATTTAAGATATACTAATTTAGTATCAGGTTTGTTTCAGCAACAATTAAACTGTTGATATTAAAGTGTTACATTGTATTAATGCGATCATAAGAATATAAAAGTTGAACTTCCATCCTCTAGACTAGTGCAAATTCGTTGAAACTTGAATTACAATTTTCGACGTCATGCCTTTATTTTCGCTATACAGTAGTATGTATTGTATTGAGAATAACAGTGCACATTTTTTCAGTTCATTACATATGCATATGCTGAATGTGTAACAAAATCCAATTATGATTATCTTTGAGCACATTACGATTGTAAAAATATCTTATCTACAAAAATATTTCATCTCCGACGCGAATAAAATAATATAATTTGAGATAGAGTATTTTTATTTCCACAAATTCAAAGAAAAGAATATGCATATTTCTTTTATATCTATTACTTTCCAAATTTACGAGGATGTTTTATACTTTCTCTGAAGAAAGGTTTTTATACAGCGTGGCAACTTATTTCTCCTTCGGATGAGTAATAAAAGTGATTGCAGAAGAGGTAGTAAAAGTTACCCACATAACTTAATAGCACCTGAGATGTTCATGATGGCAGCTAAATCTTTTTCTAACAATAACTTCTGTGCAGTAAAAATAACGTCATACTGGAAGCCTTTATGTACAGTATTTGCTTACTATCAAACTCCTGCGAGTTTACTATCGGTTTGATGGTTTGCAATATGAACTTACTTGAAAAATATAGATATTTTTATCACATATTAAAAATAATATTATACATATTTTAATAGATAACAGTACGTGTAAAGATCTGAGTTTTATTAACGCAGAATTTTTCTATTCATTGGTCCCCCTGTGTAATTTAAGTACTTTGTATTGTGAAGTTTCATAGTTTAGACAGCATAAATAAATGTATATACTTTCACATGCAGTTCAATGAATATTTATATATTTTGAAATCTTTAAAAACTGATTACCATTTAAAAGGTTCATCAGTTATAGAAAATCAGATGGGAGTGTCTCCTAGACTTAAAGGAATGCCATTTAAAGGGATATTTTGTGATTATGAACTTGGCCTTTGTAGCTTCTTCTTGTATAAGAATTTGATGGAGTATGTGGAGGACTGAAATTATCAGTTCCCATAACATTTTGCAAAAATAATGGCTCATTTTCATATAAACCATAAAGATTATTTTTGCCATTGCAGATAACGGCTATTCCATGCTAATGATAGCATACTAAGTGTGATACAATACGCGAATATAATTAATAAATAATGAGCTTTACGAAGAGAAAGCATATTTTTGTCTACAAATTCAAAAAGCAACAGGCCGGCACCAAGCCTCAGCCACCAGTTTTATTACCAGTTTTGAGACGTCAGTTTTTATGATGGGTCGGACAGTAATTTACTGACCAAGCAATGAAATTATGATTTCGAACACGTACGCTTTTTGACGCAAAAAGACTCCAAGTCAAATGAAAATGTCCAATGGAGCTTATCATAAATTCTACCCACAGAGAGGGAGCCAATGGCAGAACAAATCGCCGAAGCCAATGACCAGAAGGGGGACAACATAGAGTACCTCATACGAGAGTTTGTGAAAAAAAAACAGAATTTCCTGATTTTACGGTTGATATCAAATGACATACATAAATTAAATAGCTGACTTACTGTGGACGTTAAATGATTTTCTAGTCTTGAGATGACTTTCTTGCCGATAAGATGGCATTTTTAACATTCTTACGAATAAAATGACATACTTTTTTACGAAGTACATTACAATTACCTTGAAGTTGATAAGTCGATGGGTGACCCTAGCAAAATTGTATGCTCGAATGTCAGATGACTGGACAAAGAGTCCCGGACCATCGAAAGACATCAAGTATGAATTAGGTAACCAGTTACATAAATATTTTGAGGAACGATTTCGAAGACTCAGTATCCAGTGTAATAAATTCATAGTTTTTGTACTGTATCACAACACGAACACACCTCTAGTAACTATTGCGTTAATAATTGATAAAGTTGGTAAACAATATTCAATAACAAAATTAATAATAATTAATAAAGTTTTGTTTGGGCAAGTTAATGTCTGTTTACTGGATAATTGAAATAAATTTTATGGTATTAATCTAATTGCTTTTCAGAAGAAACACCGGCAACATATTGAATTAATATGGTGGATTGTTGAGTCCACATATACTAATCACTACTCTAAATCCAAAAATTAACTATGGTGGACTATCTCGTCAGCAATTGTATATAAATCTTAATATAAAGATATATTTTTTATGCACCATAATACCCGCGAAACCGGTCCATGTACTGTTTTATTTGCAGTTGGAGTTTTCACTAAAAATTGAAAACTTGACTGCAATGTTATTTTAAACCGTATCTATAAATGCATACGTATTTATGGATATCTATATATGTAGGTAAATATGGATATCTATATATACGTCTATATATAGTATATCTATATATATGGACTAGTAAGATCTTCTAGTTATTGCATTTTTTCGATGGGGGGAAAAATATATAGAAAATAAATTAGTTCATTATTATGAGCATTTAAAATGTCTTTAACCTGAAATGTCTTCACACCTTTCTTTACTCGTTACATCTAGCGTTTTTGAGTTATTTAACATTTACTTTTTAACGATCTACTTTCGGAAAACAGCTAACCTGACAGGCAGCCATTCCTATTACGTGAATGTAGCTTTTTGTCTCTTTGAACTTTCGGGACAGCTAGCTAGATTTGGAAATGTATGGCCAATTTGTCGACTTTTCGAAACGTATTAGAAATTTCTTGAAATAACAAATATTCTTGGAGATACCAGCTTCTGAAAGTTTCAATGAAGAGTATATAGAAAGGATTATTTCTCAGTTGAAGAGTAGTTCAGGTATGTGATATATAT
Source organism: Amaurobius ferox (assembly GCA_951213105.1). Classification (NCBI taxonomy): domain Eukaryota; kingdom Metazoa; phylum Arthropoda; class Arachnida; order Araneae; family Amaurobiidae; genus Amaurobius; species Amaurobius ferox. The sequence goes on from OX578134.1 coordinate 118,450,440, forward strand.
TGAATTATGAGATACCTCAATGTTTTGAGAATAGTATTGGCTATTTCTGTGAATTTGCTGAGCTTTTAATTGCTGTTTTCATGTATATAACGTTTGTTTAATTACTTTATATGATATTGAGCTATTTGTTGTATATCGCTCCATTTTACGTTATTAGTGCTTTTAAATAAAAGTGTTATTTATCCCGGAATTTGAACTCATTCTTTTATCCTGAGACTACTCCCACGATTCCGGAGTTTACGTCGTAACAATATACTACTAATATATATATATGTATATATATATATATATATATATATATATATATATATGTATATATATATATATATATATATGTATATATATATATATATATATATATATATATATATATATATATATATATATATATGATATTCATTATCCATTCTGTCATATTATATATCCATATTCTATACGTTTATATCATAGCCATACCGTTAGTTGTACTACTAATAATTTCCTGGAATTCTATCCAGGAACACATTAATATCACACACACACACACACATATATGTATATAATATTCATTCGGTCATATTATATATCCATTCCATACGTTTACATCATAGCCTTACCGTTAGATGTCTGTTTTAATTTACTAAAAATATGACTGAAATTATAAGACGCATCGGAATCCAGCCAGAATATAGGGTTGGTATGCAATGCACTAATAGTGTGCTTTCCACTTATATTAACAGTAATAGAACTGTTAGAGATGTTCATGCAGGCATAAGCGGGTTCTCAGCCTGAATGAATTTATGATCATTTATAATGCATTGAGCTAATGTTCGTAGGTAACAGCTATAAGCGACTTCAGCTCTATAGCAGTATCTGAATAATTTGGCCTAAGTACACATAGTATAAGTGACATAAATGTTTCTAGAAAGTTTATTAAAAATTATGGTTGCAACACATGGCATTCCCTACATATTAGAAAGTATAGATATTCTTGGAAGATAATACGCATAACAAAAAATTCTTTTAACTAAATGAACGATAGTAATGAATGTAGAGATATTTTAATATAATAATATCATATGACTATTTATTTTCGGATACCAAATCTAGACCTTTCACTTACCGATTTTTTTTTTCGATTATTTATGTTAGCCAATTCACATTATTAACTAAATGTAGATGATAGCAAATTTGTTATCAACTACAAAATTTAGCATTCCAAATTCCATGTCTTTGTTTATTTCGAAATATCGGATTTTGATTATTTCGAAGGATGTTGCACTACATATGGAAAAAGTAATTTATATATTATCTGGAAAGCGAGTCGTGATAACTATTAAAAAAATTGTGTTCTTGTATTTGTGATATGTGCGTATGTGTGCATGTGTGTGTGTGTGATTTTCTTTCGACTTTTAGGCTTAAGTTAATATAGCCGATATTATGTATATTTAAAAAATAAATATGTATTTTCGTATTGTATTGAGTAAAGTATTTCTCATAAATATTGCCGTACCCACACATGAATTTTACGGAAAAAACAGTAGAATATTTAAAGTGGTATTTAAGGTTTTTATTATTGCTAAATCCATTAAAGAGGAAGATACGTATGCAGTAATACAAAACAATGTTTAGGAATGTATATGTGGAAAATATTTCGAAATAAAAATCAACGTATATTGTAAAACTTTTGAGATGGCATGGAGTCTGGAGGGCCATGAAGTTTTATATTTTCATATAAGGTTCAAAACGCTAAAAAATGGATGCAGCAATCGAGTTCTTAACTGTTATACAGGAGGAAGGTCGGAACACAAAATTTAGCTTACTTATGGAAGTTCTGTAATGTTTATCTCCCTGAAATATGTATCTATACAAGTATTACCTTACGTATGAAAAAATATTCTTTGACAATATTAAATTTTATTTATAAAATATTCAAATTTTGAATTTTAAACTTGTATAATTGATATGAGTGTTAAACCAATTGCCCAATTTGCTATTTCACTTTTGTGCACAGAAACATATTTATGTTAATTTGTATTAAAAATTTAGAAATATTATTTGTAAAATTTTTAATAATTTTGAAAGTATAAAAGATCAAGAGTGATAATCTAAAGTGATCAAAAGTGATAAGATCAAAAGTGATCCAAAGGGATTTTCGAAGAAAATATTTTCAAAATTTGTACTCAAAATTAAATATCCCGAAGATAATTTACTGAGTATAGACCATAGTAACTACGTAATAAAATTTCATATTTAAAGCAAATTGACATAATATCTTTTTAAAAGTGATAAATCATGAAAAATTTATCTCCGAGAAAAATTGACTTTAACAATCACTTTTTCACAACATAGATAGCACAAGATAAAAATAGATATATCACCTGAGACAATAATCGTAGAAACATGTGATTTCGTTATTTAACTCTAATATTTCTATAGTGTTTTCTAAGTCAAGAGAATAAAAATGTGAATCTGTGTTATTTTCTGTCCCAGACCTCCTTGAGTGCATCATATATTGAAATAGAAATATATTTAAACACTCGCTCTTTTTTTATAAATTTTCCACACTCCAATACATTCAAAGGACATTACGTAATGTTTTCCGTAGGAAAAATGAATGTAGACGATTTATACATTGATTTATTGTTTGTTCTCTTCAGAGAAAATTTTACCGATAAAACAATAATCTCGAAGAATCTCGTGCAGTGGATTTATAGAATTATATGAATAAAAATATTGAAAATGGTTTGGAATAAAGAACCCATTATACAGAACATGCATTCGATGCATCCAAATGTGGCGCTGAATACATTATTTCAAAGCGAAATTGAAAATACACTTAAAAGGATAAACACATATTGGAAAGTATTTCTTTGTTGACGTACTGAAAATATTTAAAGATGTACTTAAAGTATGTGAAACATTGATTTACAAATATGTTTGAAAATAAGTTTTTAGTGAAGTCAACGAGCACTTCAATAAATGCTTTTATACGACGTGGCATCGAATCAAACATATTTTGAATTTATATCTGAGGAAGGGTATTCCATATTGCTTCTAACCGAATCCAAAGTTCAGCTGCATTTGCAACCGGACGAGCTTCACCAGCGCAACGGGGATCTGCGAAATCCCAGGCATGTCCAATAGACGACATATCCGGTGAATACGCATGCAAAAAAACAAGATGGATTGGTTGTGGTGAAAAGGAGTTTCTAACATTCCTTTCAACATGCGGACGGGCATTGTCCTGTTGAAAACAGCTCCAGGAATGCGTTGTAGGAAGGGCACGACTTCGGGCTCCAGAACTTCTCTGGTGTACAGGTTGATTTTGATATTACCCACAATTGGTAACAAATGAGGCCGTCCAAGATACCCAATGGCACCTTAGACCATCAAGCTTGTAGTTAGATCAGTATGACATTGTATAGTGCACTCGGGAATATGGCGTTATCCGCTAAATTGTCTGACGTGGATGCGGACATAACTGTACCCCAAATTAGAGCGGAATTCATCGGAAAAGACGACTTGTTGTCGGCAATTCAGTAAAAAAAAATAAAACATATCACATCATCATAAACAACATCAGAAAATAAAACATATCGGCAATTCAGTGTCTATGTTGACGAGCCCATTACTACCACAGGCTTCGATGGTAATGTGTCAGAGGATTCCTGTACAAATGTATTTTTGCACGCAGTCTACGGTGCAGCAGACGCGACAAATTGATGAATCAGACAATGCCATACATGTAGCAGTGCTCCAGTGTCCCGCCAAATGTCGAGATACGGCTGTACGTTCCATCACTGCCATGCAAATGAGGTGTCTATCCTCAAGTGCTGGCGTGACATTTCTTATTCCATTGCCAGATTTGTGACTAGTCCAGTTCTCTTTATTCCACTGTTTCCATAGTCATATAATGACGTGGCATTGCGCTGCATACCGGCTGCTATTTCACGATAAGGAAAAATTCCGTCACGAAAAATCTCGTCATTCGTCCCCGTTCAAACTTCGTAACTTGCTCATGTAGTGCCCTTTGTCATTGTATATGCATAATGACATCTCATAAAATGTTTACCTCTGGCAGACAACCATATAGATCATTTTTAACATTCCATTACAGATCTCTATTTATACGGTTAAACCTGCTGTTCAGAGGGCGTTGCTCAGCCCACATATGTGCGGTGACTCTGAAAATCTAATCATTTTCATAACACACAATAATTTATGCACTGCAATTTTAAGGCATGAGTTTATATATATATAAATATATATATATATATATATATATATATATATACATATATATATATATATATATATATATATATATATATATATATATATATATATATATATATATATATAATAAATATTCTCTACAAAGTGAAAATTGCAAAAAATACCAGTAATCAAACTTATAAGGCGCTAAGCTGCACGATAACGAGGCTTCAAATATCACACTACAAAGGTAGAAAAGGGAATGGAAGCAGTATATCAAAAATTGGCAGAGGTGGAGGTTGTGACCCCCACTCCCCGGTTAAGCAAGCTTTATGTCTAGACAAAACTCCCGGTAGCCGATATATTGCTAAAGATAGGAATACAGAAGTATCAATAAGGCAAAGTGAAAATAAGTTATACGCTGACACAAAACAGTGGATAAATTTTACAATAAAATACGTTGCAGCCATTTAATTTAAAAACAAGAACTTCCAATAACGTGTAGTAATTCTACCATATATCTGATACTAAGTATTGAAAAGTATACCCTATAATCATTTAAGCAGATACTGTACCTCGACATCAATGCTTCAAAAAGTTAAATTAAATACACACACCACGCTTACACTATCAATTCCTTGATGTAGTGGAGCAAACACGGCCAATGCCTGTATGTGGATGGTTCGGACACTAAGTTACGGACATTATCTACTTATCACATGGTCCTGTATCTAAATATATACGGTAGCTTTCAGTTATGGTTAAACCAAAAAACACTGCATATGATGTTACTCAGAAAACTCTTCGGAAATTCTTGTGTTATTGAACCATGGAGGAAAAGAATATCGCTATTATAACGATCATTAACGTTACTGTTCATTCTTTTGCTACGTTTGCTACGCCTTTTATATATTCCGTATCATAGTAAACTCCATCTGTAATTTTTCTATTTATTCTTTTACTCCTTAAAAATTGATTAATTAAAATATTCCTGAACACATTTTTATGCAAGTTGACCAAGGTGTAATTTAATTAATTTTAAATTTTAAATTTTTTCTTTTTTCATACAATGTAAAAACTGTTTTACTTTCTGATTTATGTATGCATATATCCAAGTAATTTAGACTGTTATTACTATTATACGGTGTTTCTATTAAATTTAAAGAACTGTGATAGAAACTAAAATCCATTTCAAACTCTAAACTGATACAACTCAAAATCACATTGTCCACTTAACGCAAGAACAAAAATTCATTTAAAATATATGTTCCTCTCTCATAATTATCCATATAAATATCTGCTGATACTGATGAACAGCATCCACCCATTGGGATACCTTTAACTTGTTTGTAATAGCCTATCCCATTATATAAAACTGTCATACAAAACAAGTTTCACCAATGCTGTATAACTTTCCATAAGTCAACATAGTTTGTAAATCAAATTTTTGGTACATTTCCAACACAATTTAAAACTGCAGAAGTCAAACCTCTTACAATACGTATCATTCGGTATGCAATTCCATTTTATTTATCACTTCCAAACTGTTATTAATGAAATAAGAGCCATTATTTTTAAGTTCTGCCACAACGAGCTTCAAAACCTTAAGTAAGCCCTTATTAGCATGCACATTTTATGCAAATACAGATTAAAAGTCTCCGGACATCCCTGATCATTATTTGCATAAAATTGGACTAGTTCATTTTTAGTACATGGGTGTCCGAGGAATTAGTAAAATGTTATTTTGTGGAAAACCCCTTATCATCCAGGTACTTTCAGAGAGTCAGAGAAATACTGATCACTATATGATATCTTCGTGAATTTTCACGATATTCTAGTGGATTTTTATTATAGAAGTTGCCCTACAGTATTCACTGCAAATCATGATAGAAAACTATTGCTATGTTTCGCACCTGCGCAGTAAAATCTTAGTTTATTCAAATGCTTATAATCTCATCGTACTTGGACGTTGACAAATGTTCTGTAAATTTCGTAAAATTTGATTGAAACCTATTGATATTGCAAGTAAAAAACATGTAACAATTTTTTACTTAAAAGAAACGTTTATATCTTCATGAATATACGTTTTTGTTTTATAAAAATGCTTATACACATTGAACAAAGCTGGTTAACTATTTTGGAAAAGTTACAAATCATTTCCAGCTTTTCATGATACAGGGTGATCAAATATATGTTTCTCCTTTTTCAATATCATGCTGGTCCTTTTACCGAAACTTTACTGAAAAGCGTGCGTTTAAGCATGTTTTTACATCGCCAAAGTTACAGAACACTTCACTTCGCTAAGTATTTGTTTAGAAATTAGAAAAACATTCTAACATCCAAAGTGTCCAATACTTTTGATCATACAGTATTCATATATGTATGTACATATATATATTCAGGGTGCATAACTACAATGTCAATACTGTGTATAGGTGTAGGAAATAAACTATGACTTTCAAGAGTTCCAAGACACGACTACTTGCAGCAAGATAGCAAAATTTGAATGTTAGTTTTCCTATCACGAAAAATATAGGGTAGATAAATTAATAAAAAGTTGAAGAGCATTTTTGTACAATACTTGTACGACATGTTGAATTTGCAATTACGAATGCCAAGAAAGATAATGAGCAATGTAAATGCAGCAGATGAAGCCAATTGGAACGCAAACATAGATAAACAGCGTTCATCCCCTTCTGCATCAACGACAAATGGGAGAAATGGCATGAAACCAAAGAGGGAAATAAAAAATTACCCCAAAAGTTTGTTCCAGAGAGTTCGAGAGATTTGAATTTTCGACAACGAACTAACAACATGTCAATTTGGTTATTCAAAAAATATCTACAGTGAGCACACAAAGAAAGTATGGCTCAGGAGTGTGATGTGCAATAGAATCTTACAGCATAGTGATTGCGCAAATAAGTGTTGAAATGCAAGAGAGAATAGGTATTTATGTGTTTCACTTGTCACTAATTATCACGGAAGGCACACATTTAACGGTTATCTAATAATGAACAATTAGTTCGTACGAATCTATGTCGTAAGAACGAGTTCTTGTATTTTAAACTAAAAGAACTATATTGAGTTTCGGTAGATTAAAAGAAACTGTCTAAATATATGTGTCAATTATATTACGTGTATAAATATGTTTATTAATGAAATATTGGTAGCGCCAGATGTAATATAATAATGGATTTCTGAATAATCTTGATAATCAAGACAAATAGATATCTAGGAGCTTAAATATTAAATAAATTGGTCAATTTAGATAAGTGTGTTTATTTATATCTTGTGTATTTGTCTCTCCGGCTTGAGAACCGGGAGATTACATGCTCCACCCTTAGTGAAGGCATCAAAGGTAAGTCCTGATATAGTAATTTTGATAAGGATAACTTTACCTTATGACAAGCATCCCCGATTTAGTACGAAATGGCCTTGTTCACAAAGAAATGATGAAATTAGAAAGCTCTAAGTATTATTAAGAGTATCATATGCAAATGATAACCGTAACGAAAAAAACCGCTCTAATATATAAAATATGCAAGAAAATTTGCAAACGATTGACTGTCATCAGATGTATGTACTCTGATGACTATCGTGTCAAAAGATGCCTATGACAGGCGAATCGTACGATATTGCGAGATGTTTCTACTATACGACGAATTCTAACGTCTCGCTCTGCAAACTGCAAGGTAGTATTCCTCAAGATTTCCTACTGCTCTACGTTTACCCGAGGTGTTGAAGAATGTGTAACAGGAAGCTATTTACAGCCACATAAGCACTATAACAGGTCTTGTCTTGTAAAGCACAGTCACTTAACTGTACATTTACATCACGTTTACAACAAGATATCTATTTTCGATAGTTTCGTGGATGTATAAAGGCTTTTCTATTCACCTTGTAATAAATAAATAAATATAAAATTATAATGTTTAATAATGATTAAAGTAATTTTTAATCTTTATGCTGTAAAGCATTTTCTCTCATTTATTTTGATACGGTACCTAGAAATATTGAAAAAAATTCATAATCTAAACTGGTATTTGATGCAAACTGAAAAAACGCACTTGAAATACCCTGAATAAAATATGAATGAAAATGCATAACATAAAAAATATTTTTTCTCGCATGATGAAGAATAAAAATAAATATGAAGAAATATAAGCTGAAAAAATATATTTTTTCGCACGATACCTTTCATTCCAAAGATGAATGTATGAAAACACACTTTTCCATTCGATTGTGCCGACCGGAAGGCAACATAGCATTGCGTGTGCTTTTTAGACAAAACAAAGGTGTAAGAAGGTGTAATAAGAATAAGAAATATCAAATGGAGATCACATACTTAGACAAATGACAAATATAGGATAACAAACTCGACAAGAAAAAACGATAAAAGGCAAATTACGAAGTCATAGAGCAGTTAATAATGAATAAGAGCTGGAACGCAAGAAAAGCATATACATGATGCAATAAATACCAGCCATACAGCGGGTTTTAGAAGCGTAGTCATATGCTATGATAAAGTTAAATGTTATAATAACGACTCGTAAACGTTTGCAAACAATCTTAGTGATGCTGTACTCATCTGTGAGATAAAATGTCCCCAAAGTGATATACTTGCAACGGCACCTCACGAAGTGGTACTCATCACTAAGTTATGTATGAGGGATGTTTCCATATATGCATTTAGTGCGTTTCTGATGTCCATTCCTACTAGCTAGAATATTTTCTATAAATATATGATTAGAAGGAATTTTCCCACGGATACGATTCAAACATTGTTGGATCAAACTGTTAGCGGATCATTGTTCTTTTCTCATCCCAACACCGTTCTCATCTAATCTTTCCGCTGGTGTCAAGACGGAAAATATGTGATTATATTTTAGGTCACTCAGGAATCGATCTATAAGAATATCGGCGAGAATTGTTGCTAATGGTGGTAAAAAATTAAAAAAATTAAATAATTAAAAACCTAATTAAAATTAACGGAAATAAGGCCGAGTTCAACTTATTCTGTTCTGAAGTATCTTTGTACCAAATGTAATGACCATATTATGCTTAGATTTCCCCTTACAGACCTCATACGTGCATACACACAGACACCTTCCTTTATTAAGTAAGAATATATATATATATATATATATACATATATATATATATATATATATATATATATATATATATATAATTATATATACATATATATATATATATATATATATATATATATATATATATATATATATATATATATATATATATATATATATATATATATATATATATATATATATATATATATTCGGTTATATATATATATATATATATATATTCGGTTATATATATATATATAATTATATATATTCGGTTTTAATTCGAATTGTATGACTGTACTGATGAGAATGCAATTTCGAACTAACCGCCATTTTTTGTGTAGTTTCAATTGATTGTTCTCTATGTCTTAATCTTTTATCTTGAGCTAATTATTATTGCATTTTCTCATTTTTGCTGTGTTTCCTTTTTCATTTTTATTTATATTTATATACTTTTAATTGTGATTTTTGTATCCTAATATTCTTCTCATCCCCCTTTCCAGTGTAGTGATATGTTACCTTCTATATCCTTAGTCTTGGTCTATAGTTACTCATTTGTAACAGATATGCTAGAGATGGGTTTTTTTGAACATACAGTAGTTTATGCATTATTTTCGATTAAAATCTTTCAATTTATATATATATATATATATATATATATATATATATATATATATATATATATATATATATATACTTCATATATTTGTACCTTTATGAGATTATTAAGTGAAAGTCTGATAAAGAAATGTGAAATTTAGCCCAGATTTCTGCTTGAATTATATGTTATATCTGTTGTATGTACTATTTTGTATTAACGATTCTAATATAGGTGAAAGCAAACATTTGATTTCCGATTGAATTAGGCCAGTACATTACATATTATTATACACTATAGGACAAGAAAAAAACTTACGGGATTACTTAAACTCATCGGTTGATTATAAATTGTGTTATTGTTGCTCAGACCCTTGATCTAGACAATGCTAGGTCAAATCCAAAAGACCACGCCACCCATAAAGCAAAGAGGGGTCTCTTGGTCTTCTACTACGACAGTTAAAGGCACTTCCATGCAGTCGAAAATATGAGATGGTGTAGGAATAACAGGTACATGGAGGGAAAACTCTGTCTCCTCGTTCAAATCTCATATCCTTATTATGGCCGAACTTTAACCTGGTCAATGCCGGATGAATGGATCTACGGCCATCACATGGGAGCAATATTCCAGGGATCTTACTTGAATTATAAATTATAAGGAGCTGAACCGTAATTTTGATTATTCAGAATTATTTATTTGCACAAATTCGCAAATATTTATAAAAGTGGTACAAAAATGACTTGTGATCGAAAGTAATATGTTCTCTATTCTACAATTAATTGAATTGAATGATCATTTATACACATAAAGGTCTAATTAACCAAAATATTAACTGTTGTAATTGTGAATTTCTTATGAACATTTACTCTTCCTATAGTGCGTAATTACATATTTTCCTATCGAAACGTAATAAATGTGACACTTTGAGTCATAGCAATATAATATCCAAGTATATATATTTGTGCATAAAAATATGCTCGTTGAAAAATATCGGTAGGTTATAAAGTATCAAAATTTATTTAATGGATATTGTTTTCTTCGAATTTAATATACGTACCTCCGTTTTAAAACGATAACTTGCAGAATAGAATAGTGGCAAGCGTCGTGAGTGTTTAAAATTTAAGATGAAAATTGAACATATCCTATATTAAAAAAAAATGTGAACTTTAAAATTGAGATTACAGGTAAAATGTAAATAATTTAAATTTAATTTAATATTTTACAACACAGTATTAACTATAAAATTCAATTTCGTAAGTAAACAAATATATGTTGAATTCTACCACTGACACCTTGTGTTAGCGTTACTTACCAAGATAACAAAGGAATTCGCATCGAATGTATGTACATTCTGCATTCGAAATACTTGTTTACATTTTTTTCCGATATTTTCAATACAGCTAGAAACATTTCAAGCTACGGCTGTTTCGATAAAGATGCTATTGCGTTTGAAATTAAAAATATTTTGTTTCATAACCAAAAAGGGAAAATCTCTGTAAATGAAATACTTTTTTCTTGCAATGTAATCACATTTATGCTTGCAAATATTTATGCAATATAAAGTGACAGATTCAGAGGAAATATAAAAGAAGGAATTATTTGCCTGTCTATTTAATGCAGTTACATTATATTCGTATGCATGTAAAATTCTATCGGATCGCGTTGTATTAAAAATACATATTATTAAAAATTGTGTTAAATACAGTAAATAAAACGTATTATTAACTTTATTGCAGTCTTTATGAAACTTTGAAAATTATTTTCTTTATTAGCTCAAAATGTTGGATATATATATATATATATATATATATATATATATATATATATATATATATACTAGCAGAGATAGTTCACTTTGACTTCTATTTCATCATCCTTATAGGAACAAAAAAAGGGCAAGTTTTGATTAAACGTGACATATCTGATGTATATGGTATTTTTTGAAGGTATGTTTTTTGTTCGATTTATTTCACTGAAAATTTTCTAGAAAAATAAGTTTGTGTTTTTGCATAGTATATTTTTAACAAATGGCTGTCCAAATTACAATTGGTTCTAGCACTACAATTCTTGCAATTATAGCAAGAACGCGAATCTCCAACTTAGCTCCGCCAGAATTCAGTGCAATTATCAAAGCAGGGAAGGTGGATTATATAACATTAATATAAATACATCTATAGATGGATCACATTGATTCATGTAAGTTTATTAAATTACTTCTCCTCCCAGCAGGATTTGTCGTTTACGAACAAAGTTGCTGTTGGTTTACAATCAAAATATGCGAGGTACAAATTAAATAGAATGAGCAGTTATGATGAGGCATTCTCACAGTGAATTATAGGGATAATCACGTAGACGATGGGAAAAGGGTAGACACTTTTTGTTCCTTCATTGAAATTCATCTTGGCGTCATTCTACGAAGATTACAGACGGTATATTTCAGAGTACAGACGGTATATTTCAGAATGCAGTTATATTTTCAGAAATGTGAATAATTGTTAATATACAGTGCAAAGGATACTTCGACCGGCTGGGGACAAAATTGCTCTAAACTGCAAGGTGAACCCCCCCCCCCCCCCGGTCTAGGTCGTGAAGAGAACACTTCTTGCTTGTCCGGATCACCAATGCAATGAGAACATGATACTCAAATACCGTAGTACAGGGGTTTAATCCCATGGCCAGATCATGGAAAAATTGCATTGTACTCAGCGCATTTAATACTATCGTCACACAATCATTACAGTAAATTTTGAAAAAACGAAATGCTTCCCGGTGTATACGACAATAAGTACTTATAATATAAATATACTTTTCCACTTGGCTATCGTAACTAATTCACAAATAATAAATTTTGGAATAAAGATGATCTATAATAGTACACAAACAACGGCGATTTATGTTTAATATATTAATCATAATATGACGTTTCAAGATACAACCATGGCGTTGAACATCCTGCAAGCATTTAGCAGGCAAAAATACTAGTAATCGATAGATTTTCTTCTCTGATTTAGGATTTAAGCATCAACAATAATTTGCAAATTGGATAAAAACATTGCAAATCATCCATTATCTTTATGATGCTAACAAATGTACATTTTCTACTTCACAAATTCAAGTTAGAAAGCGTAAGTTATTCAAAAGGGCATATTTCATCTCATTAAATATAATAGGACGGAAATGCTTTTTAATCCATTAAAGGTACTGCGATCTGAATAGAAGACACATATGATTGAGATAAGGACATGTGTTTTTTAATTATCTGGTCGAGGTTCATGTTTTCCAAAAATAGTAGTATATTAGAGATTTCTAGAATTCCAAGGTATTTTGTTTTTTACACGAATAATGTTTATGGTCGTGGTGTACGGCTGAAATCGGAGTGTTAGTGTTTGTTCAATTTCCTTGTTTTTACTAAAAATGTCTTATACATAAAATATAATATATATATATATATAAAATATAAACATATAAAACTTATATATAAAATATAAACAGTAAGTAAAAAAAAACTATTTCAGTTTAAAATCCGATTTCTGGATTGATATATTTTTTACAATATTCTTACAATAGTTTTTTGAGTAGGTGTCCTTTAAATTTGAAGTGGATTGACAATTTTCCATTATTAGAATCTGTACTACTTATATCTAAAAAATTAACAGAGTTAGCCGTAAACAGAAAATGATTGATTTGTAGCCTTTTGAAAGCCTTACAAGATATACAATTGGATTTCTGATAGAGTCCTTGGTTTTTTAAATATATATATATATATATATATATATATATATATATATATATATATATATATATATATAAATTATATTTTAATATTTTGAAACTATTTTTCTAAATGTTAAAATATAATTTAGATATATTAATATTTTGAAAATGTAGTTCTAATTTCTATATCAAAATATAGATATCTATGGACAGCAATCTAGTAAATTGTATACCTTGTAAAGGATTGCAAAGATTAATAATTGAATTTCCGTTCCGAATCTCGGTTTTTGTGACATAAATATCACAATTGTAAGATTTCCATATTTTGAACTATTTTGAAAAGGTGATTCATATTTTGATATTTTAATATTTAAAACTCTTTTGCAAAAACGATAGAGAGAGCAATCTATCCATAAAATATTAGCTGACTTTCCAAATAAGTTTTAAATTAATGAAGATATTTCTATTATTATCATAACCAGTGGCGAGGCCTTGAAGGAAACAGAGTACACAATGTCTACCCAAATTATCTGATACCTAGTACTTTTATTTTACTTTTATATTATTCGAAATGAGTGCATACAATATTTCGAATGAAGTATAATTAAAATAAATGTTACTTGATAGGAAATGATTTGGGTAAACACTGTCTACCCTGTTTATGTGAATTCTTCGACACTGATCATGACAATTGGTCGAGGGTAGCAAGCATTTACACCACTACTTTCATTACTTTGACTCCACCAACATGTTTTATTATTATTATTTTACAAGGCGTTATTAATTCAAAACCATTTTGAGCTGCATTGGACTGAAAGTACAACCGCTTTTTTTAACCTTTTCAGCAATTTATTTTTTTTCTAGATCTTATCGATATGTTACATGGATTGTAATTATTATTATTATTCTTATTTTCAAAAATTTAATTTTTTCTTTAACGATTCCTTTTTCTTTCTTTATGATGTTGCATAGAGAAATTTCTATTTTCACAAACAGTATGTAAAATATACATCCATGCGAGTTAGAGTGAATTCTTACTTTCCAAATATTTTCCATCTAATTCTTACGTGCTTCACTTCTTTTTCTTTCGTAATGTGTTGCAATTCATATGCACGTAAGTTATTAGAGATATATTTTTATTCAGTCAGTACGTGTTGGTCTTGTCGTACCAGCCAACAATTGAACTGCGGACAACCGATGTTCTGAGTTACTGGGGTGAAATTCCAAGTTTTTCTCGCCAAACTGGACTTTATAATCGGCTCTCACTGAAGTCAGATCGGCTTGCAAATGTCGATCTAAACGACGCATGGTTCTGTTTAATGTTTTTTTATGTGCAGGCTAGTATTCTCTGTGACCGTGATGTTAAAACTGGTGCCAAAATTCGTACGGTCCACTAAAATTTTGTATCGAGATCAGAACCGCCATCATCAATCTTTGGATAGGTAATGGTAGAACATTGTATCTTAGGATATGTCGTTCTGTCATCACAAGAACGTATCTCAAAATACGTCGTCTTGCACCTACAAGGCCGAATCTCAAACTGCGGATCTCTGCGATTACAGTGGAATATCTTATTAGGGACGTTGTTTTGCCCTCAGAAGGCAGTATCTCAAGAAACGCCGTTTACCATCACAATGCCGTGAATCCAAACTGAAAGGGTAATTATTTGGTGTGCATGTGAAAGGTATCACTGTTCCAGCCAGGGATTGAACCTTGAACCACATAACTTTGAATTGAACAGTCGGTGTTCTAACCAATGTCTTCTGGAGCAAGATTGCGCTTTCTTCTCGTCAAAGTCAATCCTATAATGTATTATTTAGTTATTCTTTTGAAAATAGTGACCTGGTAAACTAATGATTATGTGTCGTACGTATACATACCAGAACACTTTAGAGTTAATAATGGCACATTTAGTAAGTTATTTCGAGATATACTATCTTAAATAAAACAATACGATGTTGATATTCAATAATCTATTAGCTATGATGCTAGTTGCATTTAGCAGACATTTTCTTACGAAAGTCTGGTAAACTGTGAACGATACAATCTGAAATAAGTTTCACATCATACCAAAGGAAGAAACTTTTAATCATGATAAATAAAACTAAATAATTAGGGAAAGTTCGTTAAGAGCAGAAATCCAAGTTATTTAGGTTTATAGTTAATGGAAAAGTATTGCATATATTCCAGCATATTTGCAAGTATGATGCAGACACAGAAATATTTCTGAAATAAATATGTCCCTATAAACATGCAGTAATTCAATGGCATATTCACATACATTTACTTCATAAAGTACTAGTTTTAACATTAAAATATGTCAGAAAATTTATGTATTAATGCATATATTCATATTTTAGAATATCTTCCTCAAATATTTTATCTAGGAAGTTGGTTCTAATAAACATTCGATGTGGGTAACAGAAATTTCTGTACAACCTCAAAAGTTATTTCCCTTAACTTTCTCGATAAGCATTAATATGAATTTTATCATAGAGAATAATACAAAAAATGAATACTAAATATGAAACTTTTTACCAAAAATTAATACTTTTAAATTATGATAAATTTCAGATATTTTCAATTGGTGATTTACTGCAAAATGTCCTCAAATCGTCTACGCTCTAAAAATTAAATATCTTGACAATGGTTTAGCCTAGTGTAAAGGAGTTTGTTTTATTCTTTTGACATAAAATATATGTGCAAAACTTGCAAAACTGTTATTTATTTTGAAAGTTGAAGTAAATGTCTTCTATTATTTTAGATTTTACCATTTGCACATTCCAAGCACATTTTATCTTTTTAATTGAGTCTCTGTTTTTGCGATTTTTATTTACATTGCATATGTTATACACTAATGACATTCCATATATTCCCCCATTTGTTATATTTTCATTATTTATATAACTTTAAAGCAAAAGTCAGGGTTTTTTGTGTGTTTAATTTTAATTTCATTTTTAAAATCTAAATTATAAATTAATGGTACAACATATAACCCTGTCACGTATTTTTGGCAATAATTCCTTTTCACTTTATGTATTCCAAGCACTTTATGTAGCCAAGAAAACATGCAATAAACACAACATTTAAATGATTATAAAAATGAAGGTGTATTATCTTCTAATATAAAAATGTAGAAGGTTTGTGCAATGCGTGACAAGTTCAAAAAATATTTTGTGCAAAACATGTATTCTTGAATTAATGCAAAATATAACATGTCACTATTGTAACATCAAATAACTGGGTTTTGAGTCTTCCAAATTTTAGTAATAAATTGCGTTTAAAACAAATAGTGTTCAACGTATTCATATATTGTAATAATCGTCCTGAATTACGTGTGAAATGCTCCATTTGTTCGTATGCACCACAGACTCACAAACACACTCATACACATACACATGCATACACATAGACATCAACTTCAAACTTTCAATTCGAGTTCAGGAATGCTTGAAACGTGCTCATTGGTCGAAAATTCGATTTCAGTTTTTCAACATCGCAGCAATACTTTTCCGATACATCATACTATGTATGTAGCGAAAATAATATCTCAAAAGTATTTCGAGAATTAGATGCACTAAATGCACACGGGAATAAAATAATCAGAAAATATAAAAAATAAAAGAAACAACCGGTTATGAATATAAATAAACAACTTCCTTTTGAAATAAAAAAATTGAGCAATTACATATGAAGGAAACTACTAGTTTTAGAAATTAAATGAGCTAACTATATAGGAAAACGAGTGCAGTTGGATGTAATTAATAATTTATATAATTTAAGTCAATTATCAGCTAATATAACTTTTTTTAGAAACGGATTTATGAATTGAATATATGTTTTATTCTGTTTAAATAATGACGATTTTTATTACTATGCATTTTAGCAGCAGTTTGTGATAATTATTTTATAGGATATAATTCGTGTAACTAATATGTATTTCTAGAGGATTTAATGTTATTATTTTGGCTTATAATTATATTTGTAATAGAAATTATGATTTTTTTTCTATATCATTAAAGAAAGATACAATCCAATGATATTTATTCATAAATGAAATTATTTAAGCGAAAACATATGCATAGTTTCACAATTATAAGTGATAAGTAAACCTGTGATACCTAGGGGATTTTGTTATAAATTAATGACACTTAAATCTATTTAATCAGATAAGTTTAATTTCATCTGAAGCATAAAAATGAACTGTTATGCGATTATAAAAATTAATCTGCAAAATAGAGCACATGCGGATAGATATTTATGTAAATATTATATTTTATCAAATGCGTCACCGTATATCTTTAAATATATGTCTGTAGTTTTATTTCTTGAATTATGTATAATTATTTGCACATAACACATAGAAGAAATTGATCTTAAGTCATATGAAGAGAAATTGTATCAATACTAATATTTGCTTCAATTAACTTAAATGCGCAGCGAAACATCTGGTATGTGCTGGCCGTTGCTTTTTTCAATTATTTGTACAAATTATGGATGCTGGATACTTACTTTTAAATAACACATGGGGAAATAAAACTGAAGTAAATCTTACAAAAACAAGATGTTGCTTTAATAGTTATCTGAATCTTTTTGTTCTTTAATTAACTTAAACGTAAGCATAAGGTGCGCACACATAACATATGTAAATTACACAAAACATATGGAATTTACACATAGCAAATACATTTTTACATATAATTTATATAATATACATATTTTTACATATAATTTATATAATATACATATTTTTACATATAATTTATACACATATGCATATATAATACACACATAACATATGGATGCTCGAGTCCTTAGGATGAGTCGGACGGCCTGGGTCTTCAACATATAATATATGAGGTCAACGGCAGTACCGTGCTGAAAACACCGGTTCTCGTTAGATCACCGAAGTCAGGAAGCATTGGGTGCGGTTAGTACTTGGGTAGGTGACCACCTGGGGACACCGCGTGGTGTTGGCACATTTCGGGCGCGGTTGCCCTGTGGTTTACGCGCTGGATTTGCACGCTGCCACAACTGCCGCCGTGTTCATGCGGAGTACGATCACGTTAAACATGTGGGTCCGTAAGTCCTTCCGAGAGGTTGGTGGTAGGGGGAGGAGGGTACGGTCTCTGTGGATGCCTCCCCCACTGGGTTTCGGTCTAAATTGGGTGGCTCTTCTCGGCCGTCCAAACAGTTACCTTACACCTTTCTGGTACCGGCCGCCCAAATAGTTGCTCTTAGTCCTCTGGACGAGTCGGACGGTCTGGGTCTTCTACACCTTTCTGGTAGGTCAGACGGTCTGGGTCTCAACAACAACACATAACATATGGAAAAATTTAACTTAAGTATGTCGTATAACATACTTGAATATGTTGCATTAGTATTGATCTGGTATATTTATATTTTTAATTAACTTAAACGTACACATAAGGCGCAGAAAAAAACAGACAATCTTATATACGCTTATTACAGGCTTTCAAGAATTTAATAGCCTAACTTGCTGAAATTTAGTATATTCTGTATTTAGGCACATATTTTAAATATTATCTGAACTCAATTTATTCGATTTTCTTTTAAAAGATATTGCAATTAATGAAGGAAAAGTAAATTTTTGATATATCATAAGGATCACTTTTTGCAGCATATAAATAATTATGTTCATGCATTGCTGTCCAAATGTGCTTTCGATGTATCTACTCATTTGATAATCATATTTTATTATCAATGACTATTTTCCCTCTACATCCAAAAATTGTAATACATGAGACGGGGTGTATGTCAGAGTTCTATAACTGTTTCATTTTATATGTAATTTTTTTTTAAATCTCACGTGTCCAAAGTATTAATTTCCATATAGACAAAATATAGAGTTTGTGGAGAAACAAAAAAAATATAGACATCTGTAAAATAAAAAAAAATAATCAAGGCCTATAACAGTACCTAAGCAAGTCTGTCGCAAAGATTTTTTGCGTAAGATTTTTAATCATGTTTCGTAAAGATTTCTAATAAGATAATCATGTATTTTTTTTAAAATAATGCGATTTATATTTATATTTTTTTAAAATTGATTTTTTACTACATAATTATTGTTTTGTGATTTTTAATTTTATAAATAATATGTTCAAAAGATTTATAGCATTTCCTGATCTAGTCTCCAAAGAACCAGCTGGTCTTTGTTCTTACTCGATTGAAATAATCGTACTAAATTTAATTCAAATTGTTCAAATTTATTAGTGACTGATTCTAATTAATAGATGCTTGAGATGACAAATTTCACCAAAATTGGACAGTCGGATTTTGATCTCTAAAACAATAATTTTCTTTAACACACAATACATATCATGAGAATAAAATATGCATAAAACAGATTATATTCTTAGCAGTATAATTACTTCTTAAATATTTTCAATAAAAATAATTTTCGAACTAAGAATGTTATTCAGCTTGTCTGATTAAATATATACCTGTTACATCTAACAATTACACTTCTTGTACCAAATATTTTCTAATCAGTATTTGAAAATAAAAATATATATTTTTTTACCAGTTTTGGTATGCGAAATTTTTAAAATGTGTTTTTGTAAAAAATTATGTTTCTTAATTGGCAACAGATATTTTGCATGTATTTGGATTATGCATGTATTTTTACTAAGATATGTTAACACATATTACTATAAAATACTTTACATCCGTAGATCGCAGGGCCAACGGCCGTACCGTGCTGAAAACACCGGTTCTCGTTAGATCACCGAAGTCAAGCAGCATCGGGCGCGGTTAGTACTTGGTGGGTGACCACCTCGGAACACCGCGTGCTGTTGGCCATCTCGGGTGCGGTATCCCCGTGGTTTGCGCGCTAGATTTGCACGCTACCACAAATGCCGCCTTGTTCATGCGGAGTACGATCACGTTAAACATGTGGGTCCGTAAGTCCTTCCGAGAGGTTGGTGGTAGGGGAAGGAGGGTACGGTCCCTGTGGATGCCTCCCCCACTGGGTTCCGGTCTAAATTGGGTGGCACTTCCCGGCCGTCCATACAGTTACCTTACACCTTTCTGGTAGGTCGGACGGTCTGGGTCTCAACAACAACATCCGTAGATCGCATTGTTTTAATTATCGCTTTCCCACATTGACTATGCTATCCATATTGTTCTGAGATATATTATTTCTCATAGGAAATATTTCCAAAAAAATCTTACATATTAAATAATTGTAGTTCTAGTCTAATGAGAATTATTAATAATTATATGTATTTGTAATTCTTTAGATATTGTACTGAGACATAGAATTTCATTCCATTTAACGTGCAAGAAATATGTTTTAGTTCTTGAGTCTCACCTCTAAACTTCAGAGATAAACATATAACTAACTTCCTTAAGGGTTCCAAATAGGATTGAGAGTTCTTCAAACGTACTTATTCTTCAAAATTTCAAATTCGAAAATATTCTGGCAAACAATGCAATGTATAATAGCATAAGAAAGTAGAAACAAATACTCATCTTCACAGTAAAATAGTATCACTCAAAAGGATTGAGGAGAAGCTTCCGGTTATAGACGGATAATCATCTTTTCTGCTGCTTAAAACTGCTACCAATCGTTCGTAAGCAGGATTAATCATGAAATCTTTAGTAGGCTGAAAGGAATTATTTATTTAAGATGTTCGATATACAATGTGTATACACACACATCTTTGAAAACTTTTCGAATTTTACTCTATCTGTCAATTTTAGATATGGTACATATGACAGGAAAATGATAAGGTATACTAAATTTTTTTCTAATTTTAGATAAATAAATTCAACTGTATCATAGACATTTTGTCATAAAATTGTTGCAAACAACAATCGACTTTGAAGTTAAGTTCAAAACTAATAAATTATTTCTTGTTTTTATAGATCAGTAACTAATATTTTGAGGTTTCGTAGCAGATTAATTAATCTTTCGAGTTGCATTTCTGCTTTTAAAAGTGTGATAAAACAGGCATTTTCTTTCCAAATATGTAATTATGAGAAACGGAGATGTTGGAAGAAAATACCATTGCAGGCATTTCAAAAAATGATTTTAAAGTTTTAATAGATAAATATGGTCACGAAATTCAGAGAGACATCTGAGAATTTGAGTGGAACCAAGACTAGATATTATGCAAATACTATACGAAAATAGTCATTATTTCTGGGTGTCATTTATGCTTAGTAAAAATTTAAAAATAATTTCAACGAATTAAAGGCGTTTGCGATAAATTTGAAGTATTATTGTTTGACATGTCTACTTATACCCTTCATTTTCTTCGACTCAGAACGTCCGACTTTCCTGGAGGTTTAAGGTATCTATTTGAATGGCCGGGAAGTGTTACCCAATTTAGACCGAAAGTCACTGTGGACGTTATTCACAGGGACCGTATCGTATTTCCCCTAATACCAACCTATAAGAAGGACTTACGGACCCACATATTTATAGTGCCAGTACTCTGCGTGAACACGGGGATAGTTTGGACAGAGCCGGGAATAGCAATCTTTGCGTGCTAATTAAGAGGCTGAAATCTCCAAAAGGAGGGCTTCCAAATCTTATAATAGTTCATCAAAAACTTAAAAATGGTCTTGATTTGTCACAGGTTTCACCTACTTTGCAAGTTAGAGAAAATGCTCTTGTTAGATTATACATTTATGGTTCGGTCGAAACCTTTCAATTTTTGGATTGGACTGGATGAGAATGTTTTGTTATCTGTGGCTCTTCTTATGAACACTGGATGGACTGGATGGGATTTGTTATCTGTGGCTCTTCTTATGAACACTGGATGGGAATATTTTTGTTATCTGTGTCTCTTCTTATGAACACTGGATGGAAATATTTTTGTTATCTGTGTCGCTTCTTATGAACACTGGATGGACTGGATGGTAATATTTTTGTTATCTGTGGCTCTTCTTATGAACACTGGATAGACTGGATGGGGATATTTTTGTTATCTGTGGCTCTTCTTATGAACACTGAATGAACTGGATGGGAATATTTCTGTTATTTGTGGCGTTTCTTATGAATATTAGATGGACTGTATGGGGATATTTTTGTTGTCAGTGTCTCTTCTTATGAACAATTGATGGACTGGACGAGAATATTTTTGTTATCTGTGGCTCTTCGTATGAACACTGGATAGGAATATTTTAGTTATCTGTGGTTCTTCTTATGAACAATGGGTGGACAGGATGGGAATATTTTTGTTATCTGTGGCCCTTCTTATGAACACGAAATTAATTTTAACTTGGGCCTACATTATTGATTGATATATGAAACAAAACTTTGTAAATTTGCATGCTTAATAAAAATCCGTACACGCATCTAGGATAATATCAATCTCCATTGAAACTAAAGACCAGATCTTAAACATTTTGGTGTCTGGTGAGTCTTGCGCACTTTGAGAACCACATATTGTTTACTATTTTAGGAAATATATTGTTTCTTGTACCGAAAGTCATCGTGTTTCTTAAAATTATTTATTTATGTATTACAAATGGTCAGGCACTTAATATTCCATCATCCGTCTATATAACGGTCAGCACTGGGGACCATTTAGACGTCACACAACTTTGTCTTGGCGAATCAGTGAACACGCTGCGCCAAACAACATAACATACATGCCTAGAGCTGGGACTCAAACCCGCAACCCGGAAGCTAAGGAAAAAATGTTTTATGAGCTCAACTACCGCGTCAGCGTGTTTCTTAAAGTAAATCATGCATTTTTACTTTGTAAAAAAACATTACAAGAAAATGTGTCGTACGCGGTAACCAGCAGCAATACCCGCATGATTAAATAGTACTGGACAGCTTCTGTGTCAAAAACTATCATTCACATATAACATTTTTGCACACCATATGGAGCTATACTATATTTATATACAATATATAATCATAAGTTACTGCCCTTTAATTTCCATTTAATTAGGTCATTGAGATACGTACTAAATGTATTTACAAGTGTATGGTCATAATTTATGTATCCATGCCTATACTTACGTAAAAATGTATTTACCTGTAGAGAGGAAGAATAAGAAAATTATAAATCTCCGCATATAAACTCATTTAATAATTAAAATATAAAATTATGCTACAGTAATCGAAGGATTTAAGCTGAGATCAACATATCCCTATAATTAAATACAAAACTATATTTATGGTCATTCATTTCTAAACTATTAAAACGCCTCCTACCATGTATGCACGCACGTGTGTAAGTGTATGTGCCTCGCAAGGCTGCATAAACAGGAATCGTACGCTTCTTTCCGTACCACTAATCTCTCTGAAGGACTTTCAGATCTCCATATTGAACGTATCCGTACTCTGCTGCGCGAAGACGGGGACAATTTGGGCAAATTCGAAAATCGTTCTCGAGTCCTCCCATTGTACCCCCTGCTCTAACCACTGGATTCTCCCGCCCCTCCACAAACGTAAAACGTTCCAAAATTCTCAGCAATTTTTGCCACACAAAGCAAGGTCGTAACGCAAGAAGTGAACCGCTAATTGATAGCTCATGAAATAAGGAAATGATGGCTATCTCGTGAAAAGAGGAACCACAAAAATGACAGAGTATGCACGAAGTACGTTTGACTGACAGAAATTGCAGAATGCATGGACAAAATTACAGAAACTGCTCAAAAGTGCCTCCACCAGCAGTGAAGTGTATCTTCACACCTGCAGTGTATCTTCAAACCTGCGACGTAGTGAGCAGCGCCCGTTAGCGAAAACACACAGCATATCTTGGACAACGCCGCAAACAACAGCAATCCTAGCAGCAAGGTCCTTGTCGGAGTCGATGGAGCTATTGTAGATGAGACTTTTCATATGGCTACATAAGAAAAAGTCAAGACAGGAGTGATCAGGTGATCGTGCCGGCCAAGCTATGAGACCAACCCGACTAATCCATTCCTCTGGGAATGTAGCATCTAAGGTGTGCCGCACATTCACACTGCAATGGGGTAGTGCTCCGTCGTGTTGGAACCACATTCATGCTTTAATGTTAGCAGGAAAATGTTGCAGTAACTGTGGCAATACCGCCTGTAAAAATATGAGGTATTTTCTGCTCTCCTCTAGCGGTTCACCTCTTGCGTTACGACCCCGCTTTGTATGACAAAAATTGCTTGTTTTGATGTGATTTATCACCTCTTAAGTTTGGTGGAGTTCTGACTCACTTCTATATATATATATATATACATATATATAAGAAAAATGAAATAATAAAAAAATCAAGTAATATTAGCATCACCATCAAAGCAAAATCACAGCTATAATGCCGATCAGAGAAAAGAACAGCACCGGCCCATATTCGATGATTAATCAGAATTAAATTCATCTTCAGGTATGAGTATTTAATTCTAATTAACCCAAATAAATGCCTGTTTCAGATTGAGCAATAGTACATTAATAGGAATGCTCAATATAAATAAGTTTATGTTTTATTGTTAACAGTAAACAATTCCAAAGACCTTTTTTGTACAAAGATTTACAGGTGCTATTCCATTTATCATCTGCTACATATGTCATTTACGTAGCCTCACGACACTCTACCGGTATGACGTTGGGAAATATCTGCGACTGCAAACAGCTGAATAAAAGTCGTGTAGGAAAATGCATTCAAGAAATTCAACACCTCAATATTTTTTACTCAAAGTTTTGAAAATTGAAACTGGAATGTATTTCATTGCAATAATTAGTCTATCCAATTAAAAAAATACTTCGAAAATGAAGTCGGATTTTATTATGATTTACTTTATTTTATTTTAATATGTGAGTAACGCGATTTTAAATCTGCTGTAAAAGTAACCGGTTTCGTTTTGAATTGCATCTGCCCTAAAAAAAAATCCTTTTCGATTTAAATTGTGTCCATCGTGGTGATGTAATTTGGGATTGTTTTTTTATTTTATTCTGATCCATATATTACCCGTGTAGGGGGCGCGTATTTTAGAACAATGTGGTCTAAAGCGCGTATGTTCAGTCCATTTCTTTGAAAAATTTGAAAAAAAAAATTCTAAACAAATCCCTGGTATAAAATAGCTACCGCTACCTGCTGGCACCGCAAATATACATCGGAAAGGAAGATGTATATACGTTGTTCCAGAAAATGCGTGCATTGTTACTTCTAACATGAAATATAAACTTCATTACTAGAGAAAATGAAATCTCAATGCTCTCAATAAAGTTTGTAAAACCTCTAAATTATTATTGAAAACAAACGGAAAATCATAGTGAATCCATTAACTTTGCGATTTTAGAATTTGCACCATTTGCATGCACAAAATTCAATTTCGAGTGAAGGTTTTTCAATTAAGGTTATTTTATCCCATTAAATATGTATGAAGGAACGAATGTGCTCCATCAAAAGAAAGAGGAAACTACATTGAAGTGCGGTATGAATTAAGATTTAAGATTACCTGAAAAAGTTATGATTTTCGCAAATAGAATTTCTCCCCTCAAATGATTTCATGTATTACCATAACAAATGCAGTGTTTCCTGTTTTAATGGAATTTATATATCTTCTTAAAATGGTTACATTAAACATTCAAAATTGTGCAAATGTATTTATTATCTACAATGTTTCTATGGACTTATTTTATAATAATATATTTCCATTCATTTATTATTTCGTATCTCTTTCACGTATTATGTATTTACAAGCATAATGATCATCTGAAGTTGAGGAAATAAAATTGAATGAACTTAATTTTACGAATAGAAATTTTATTAAATAACATCGTGTATTACGTATGGGGAAATTATTTTATTTTGTGATAAAAATAAATTGTGTTTCTTCTTCATCTTGCATAATAAAATAATATGTTTATTTTTTCTGGGTGTGTGCTTTTGTGCGTGTGTGCGTTTATGCGTGTGTACCTTTGTGCATTTGTGAGTGTTCGTGTGTGTGTGCGTTTGTGTATGTGTGTATGTGTGCATTTGTGCGTATTCGTGTGTGTGTGTGTGTGTTCGAGTGTGTGTGTGTTCGAGTGTGTGTGTGTGTGTGTGTGTATGTGTGTGCATGTGTGTGTGTGCGCGCGTGTGTGTGTGTAGAACTAACGTATATAATAAATTAAAAAAAAGCAAGTTGTTATTGCACAAGATGTTAAATAGCGTATATGGGTTTTTTCCATCTAGATTAAAAGTAAGTTAATTATCAAAACTATTTTATTTGGGTTAAAACCTTGTTTTTACTCTCAAATATTACTTATTACATAGAGAGAGCATATAGTTATCCCACAATCTACCAAATTCGAAATTTCGACAGAGAGGCAAGTTTAAAACAATTTAGGAAATGTACTTACCTATGTTTGCATGTGTGTAAGTATATGTGCTGATAAGTTTGGGATGTGGACACGATCGTTTTTAAAATAATGGTTCTCTTATCAGTACGAAATTTGTGTAAATGAATTAAGTAAAATATATTTAAATAGAACTTAATTCGAATGGTTAAAACAAACTTATGGAATTCATTATTTCAGAAAGAAGAATTTGACGCATCTCAAAATGATAGTAGAGATTTTACGCTAAAATGAAAGTAGAACATCGCTATGAATTTAAATGGCGCATGAGCAATATTTTTAATCATCGGCATAACCAAGCCTCGATAGCGTCACCAATTAAAAAAACATTAACTTTTATAAATTTTAAAATTAATTTACAAAGGATTCCATACGTACTAAAGCTACTCCTTCACATATTTTCTCGTTAAAATAATATTTCTGGTACAACTGCACGTACAAATACATTTGCAATATGCCGGGTGATTCAAAAGTTCGGAGCAAAAGTAAAACGCTATAAAAATATCTATTGGTCGCAGAGACATGCGGTTTGCTGATTAATATTCACCGTGGTGGGGGATTTTGTGTGGCATGAAAAATAAATAGTTCAAACTCTCGACACTCGGGGGCCTGCGGCAGATAAATCCATGGAGATGACTAATGCGTGGAGGTGATTGCACACAAGACTGACCTGCGAGATCCCCATATCTCACACCCTGTGATTTCTCGTTGTGGGGATGCCTAAAATCACGGGTGTGAAATCTGGGGATCTCGGCCAGTCATGTGTGCAATCACCTCCATGCATACGTCATCTCCATGGCTTTATCTGCCGCAGCCTCCCGAGTGTCGAGAGTTTGAACTAATTTTTTTTTCATGCCACACATCATCCCCCACCACGGTGAATATTAATCTGCAAACCGCATGTATCTCTGACCCATAGATATTTTTATAGCGTTTTACTTTTGCTCCGAACTTTTGAATCACCCGGTACAGGAAATACAAGTGGAGATGCACGATTTAGATATTACCAGCAGATAGATTGAATGGTTAAATGTTTTCTAAACACACCGTAATAACAAGTGTGCAAAATATTTCTCCTTCGCAGGAAAATATTATAAAAACTTGCAACAGAATCATGTCGGAGATAAATAATATTTTACTGTTTATTTCAAAACAGTATTTAAATGAAACATTCGCAGTAACGATAAGTTATTTCATTTAATTAAAAATTAGTATTTATTAAAATATCATCCTTTGTATTTTATTATGGAAGTAATGTTTAATATTTTCCGTCAGAAATTAGGCTATTGTATTAAACAAACATCTTAATCCGGACTCCGTGTAAACGCGATACATCGCTAATAAGTTAGAAAAGACACTGCTACAGCAAACATTTAAGGAGTAGTAATGTGGACAAAAGATTAATGTAAGCTGCTTAGGAAAATGGGAATAATACAACTCTCTGTACTTTACGTAATGGAAAGGTAGTTTGCAAATATCTCTTCATATTTACGAAATAACATAGAGATGGATGACAATGTCTTAAATATTACATGCAAACTGTTATGGCTATGTAGTAGGATAACAATATATAAAAGATAATATATTGCTATCCTTAAAATACAGTATGGTAGATATATTGCTAAAATACAGTATGCATAATTTAAACAGCAATTAATCTTACTATATTATTAAAATTATTAATTAACATGATTATTAATTATTAAATGATCATAAATAATAAAAAATATTCGAGTAATAGAGCGTTTATTAATCAATTAAGGATAAACAAAAAGGTAATGGTAATATTTTCTGAGGTAAAAGAAAAAAATAACGTACTAATTTCGATAGCATAATTTAAACATTGCAGTGTTACAGAAAAAAACATAACGGATAGTCGGTTACACAATTGATTATTAAAACTAATCAAACATGACTACTACATTTTCATATTAGCTTGTAAACTCACTTAAAAGTTACGCAAATGAGGAATAATGGTCATTGGAGGAATGGCACTATTTTTTGTTCGTAGACAATGATTTTCACACAGAAGTGGCTATTAGTTACAATAAAACTGCCCAACTTACAATTACTTTCACAGTTTCATGTTAGTGCTTGTCATATTGGCAGATAGTCCAATATAAAAATGAGAACACAACGTGTCTTCTGTCTTTTTAAATGTTATTGTGCTCGAGGTTTGAGACTAGGCAATACGATTGTGCTAACATAATTTTAGTTGAATGATTAGTATATGGGGCATTTTGAAAGCATTTTAAATTCCGGTACAGAACCTGCATATATATAGGCGAGTTGTTTTGGATATACTCTCTATAGAGAGGAATACACTATAAATTATCACAGCATGATAGGACTACGTCCCAGTAATAAGCGTGAAATCGGTTTAAAATGCTACCCTGTGTAATGTGAGCGCGATTTTAACTTCGGTAGAGCCCATTGTAAGTATTATGAAGCATAACACAATATTTACATGATGTGCAAACACTGTTTATTCTCACCGGGCTCTAGCCATAAATAAGGAGGGAGTTATAACGCAATGTAAGTCAAAGTGAAAGGTGTAAATTTTAATTGCTAGCACGATGTCCCCTCACATATACGAAGGGACAGTTCGGCACTAAGAAATGAACAACATGAGTGAAAGGTTATAAAGTTCAATAATTAGATGTCGCAATAAATGTCAAAATTGAAACGACAAATCTCTTGAAAACCTCCTGGCAGTTGGATACCCGCAGGACATTGATAATAATATGTGAGCATAGCGTTTTACTTTGGGCCGGTGAACAATTCAGGAATAGCTCCACTCGTTTCTCGCATAAGTGCTGCAGCAAATAAATGGACGAAAAAACTTCCCACCCCATTTGTTCAGTAGTTCACAAAAAAAGAAAGGAACCTGAATTCAAATTTTTAAGTCAGACTCCGTTTTTGATTTCTGCAGATAAGGTCTCTTAAGTTTTATGTTTACATGTTCGAAGCTCAATCCCAAAGAATGCATTTCGGCATACATTTGAGAACAGGTATCCCCTGCTATTCCGTAGCGGTAGCCTTATGCCTTACAGGGAGGAACCGGATTATTTGATACCGTTATGCGAGTAAATCTACTTGAGTGTATCTCGTATCCAAGCTCGGATATTACAGCAGGGACGTCCTATGGCAACTCAACGCCAAATCGATCGGGAGAGGCAAAATACTGTTATTTAGAAAATTCATCGGGCAGTGGCGGTCATCGAAGCAGCGGTGACTTCTCCCCTTTCGCCACGCAGGGTCACACAGCTGTGGAAATAGACGTAGTATTGGTACACCTCTTTGGAACCTATCCACTAGAGCTAAGCCGTAACAAATGCGGCGGACTGCAATGGCAGACAGCATCTTAATAGATCAGTGGCAACGTCCCCACACACGGACGACTCTGCACTGGTGGAGTGTTTGCGAGGTACCAAACCAGGGCCTCTACGCAGCATATAACACGCCTCATCTTCCTCTTCGACCCAGACCAACCGACCTACCAGAAAGGTATACGGTATCTGTTTTGACGGCAGGGAAGTGCTACCCAATTTAGACCGGAATCCAGTGAGGAGGTATCCACATGGCCGGTACCCTCCTTCCCCTATCGCCAACCTCTCGGAAGGATTTACGGATACAGATATTTAACGTAATCGTACTCCGCGTGGCAGGAATCTAACCCTGGACGTCCGAGTGCAATTCCC
The DNA here is from genome assembly GCA_951213105.1 of Amaurobius ferox. Lineage (NCBI taxonomy): Eukaryota > Metazoa > Arthropoda > Arachnida > Araneae > Amaurobiidae > Amaurobius > Amaurobius ferox. Next base: position 118,481,043 of record OX578134.1, read on the forward strand.
GTGCGCTAACCACTGTGCTGCTGCGCCCCCAACACGCCTCATCTGAGTGATTCAACCGCCAACGGTTCGCAAGACTGGTGGTGCATTCAACAATACCGTTTTAGCCAGATCGTACACCGACTGGCATCGGTCGTCGAGTACTTCCTCCGGACAGTGAACACAAGTGAACCAAATGGGAATTGGACAAGATCCTCATAGATGATGACCCTGCGGAGCAAAAGGTGTAAAGTCCTCCGTGATGTACAAGTGGTCTCCTAATGGACTCATAATTCTCATTGAAGGAATTCACCTGAAACCGAGAGACCCGTATATCCTATTTTCCCCCATCGAGTATCCCTGGCATCCCATAAATATGAACATCGGATGGAGATAGTTACTAAGGGCAAGACAAGAGCTTACATCAGCGTTTGAGGTATTGTGTTTTTATAATTCGATTGTTAGTAATATCATTAAATATATGGATAATCATATCCATAAGCTCTGAGCTTGGGAAAAACCCTTACCAATATAAATCATAAGTTCGAGTGTAGGGGTAATGAATCAATAATAATTTGTGGTAAACATGATATTGGCAAGATTAATACAACCTGAAGTTAAGTTTAGGTGCGATTTAAATATGCAATGTTTGTTTGTTACTTAATGGCTTCCATAAATTATATGTAATAAAAGTTAGTGGACACAAAAGCTGCTGGTTTCTTAATTAGTATACACAATGCACATATTTTTTTGCTGTCACTAATACGATTTCTGAGTCAACTAGGGGCACTCTGGTTATTGGTGGTAGTGTATATATGTGAAATGTTGCCACGTTATAGTAAGCGTGCTCTATGGATTTACTACAATTTTGTATAGTTTGATCTGAGATGAACATTGAAATTCAATCGTCTGACATATTCTAAAATGTTATATCAGTTCTAAACATATTTCAATTACATTAATGCACCCAATAATTAATGCACCCATTAATGCACCCATTAATGCACCCAATAATTGACAAAATGAATATTTTTATTTAAATTGTTACTATTTTCCAAAGATTGTCTCTTATTTAATGCGTAAATTGTCTGCAATTATTTAATTAAAAAATCTGATGCGGTCAGCACCTGATTTTCTTTATAGTAATCCAACAATTGCATTCCTTTTGCAGTGGCAAATGATGTATAAAATATGCGACGCACTGGTGTTAATGTTGAACTGTACATTTGGTACGTTTCCGAATGACAATCTGTAAAACTATTTCGAAATACCCAATTAACTTATATTTCACATAACTTTATATTGGCAATTATCAATAATGATAGAATGCGCAATAAGCACTATAATTCATATATTAAAATATTTTTATAATTAATTAATCAGTTTGGCGTTATTATTGTTAAATAGCTAAATTGCATCGTTGTACACAACTCGTAGTTTCAAAACATAATTTCCAGTTTCAATTGTCTGTGAGTGAGAACACCGATTGTTTTAAATGGCGAAGAGCCCTATAACATCATTGGTGCTGGCAGTTTGATAATTTACATAATTGTTAAAACGGTATTTGCAGGCCGAGGTTAGAAACTGTGGCACAAATTTTATGAGTGCGTATATTTTTTGCAACAGAGCGTGTTTTGCGTTAACAAATATTATATAACGGTTTGTTTGGTTCGATTTCAGCAACAATGGCCTATATCGCTAACCGTGATTAACGCATAGCTGGCTTGCAGCTAAAAGCTGGCTAGTACCGTGGCTTGTTATTTTTAAAAATTTAGTTATTGAATGAAAAAGTTAAAGTGCAGTATAAGTTTATAAACTTTTATTTGCATACTAACTATTATTTTTAATCAGCTAATTTATAAATTAATTTTTTGCTTAAAGTCCTGCAACTTGCCAGTAGTTACCGGAACTTATTTGATATTAATGAACACTTCGCAAAAGAAATGAAATAGCTTAGGTGGAGCATTATTTTAATTTTTTCCACACTAACTATTATTTTAATCAACTCATTCATGAACTAGCATTTTGCTTAAATATATGCAGACAGCTTGTGTGCCTCGTAGCTCTTTATTGTAGAGCACTTTGCTACATAAGTGAGATGTTCAATATTACTTTAAAAATATTTTACATATGTAGATATTTTCTTTACTACATAAGTGAGATGTTCAATATTACTTTAAAAATGTTTTACATATGTGGATATTTTCTTCACTACATAAGTGAGATGTTCAATATTACTTTAAAAATATTTTACATATGTGGATATTTTCTTTCTTCTATTACATTATGTACATGCATACCAGTCTACAAGAAATTGATTCAAATAAATAATCGTTTGGCTCGATTTCAGCAACAATGGCCTATATCGCTAGCCGTGATTAACGCATAGCTGGCTTGCAGCTAACAGCTGGCCGGTACAGTAACTTATTTTTGAAAATTTGGTTATTGAATGAAAATTTTAAAGTTCAGTATAAATGTATAAACTTTTATTTGCATACTAACTATTATTTTTAATCAGCTAATTTATAAATTAACTTTTTGCTTAAAATCCTGCAACTGGCCAGTAGGTACCGGAGCTTATTTGGTATTAATGAACACTTCGCAAAAAAAAATGAAACAGTTCAGGTGGAGCATTATTTTATCTTATTCCATACTAACTATTATTTTAATCAACTGCTTCATAAGCTAGCATTTTGCTTAAAAATCTGCAGATAGTTTGTGTGCCTCGTAGCTTTTTATTGTAGAACACTTTGCTACATAAATGATATGTTTTAGTTCAATATTACTTTTAAAATATTTTACATATGTGGATATTTTCTTTATTACGAGATCTATTACATTATGAACATGCATACCAGTATACAAGAAATTGATTCAAATAAAACGTCTGGGAAAGCCAAAATGATTCTGATTAAAAGGATAGAATGTGCATTTACGGAATATTTGAATCTCAGAGCCTGAGATAATGCATTTTCTTACTGTCTGGTAACCGCTCGTAAACTTACGCAAATGAAGACTAATGGCAGTCTGAAATAAGACAACTTTATCCGAGACAACGATTTTCTCGGGATTTGACATTCACTTCCAACAAAATCACACTGGTGACCAATTCTATTTATAATTATTACAAAAATTACGTTTTACTCAAGAATTTTTGCATGAAAGAAAGGATTAAAGCTTGATTTCAGAAAATAGTTAGTTTAAACTTATTTTATTCTTAAGTATGCTAACTGTGTATGGATTTTATTTTTTGTAACAAAATGAATATTATGTACTAAACATTATTGCGAAGTATATATAAATGGCTAAAATTAAGTTTCAGATGGATGTAGATGTTTTTACCGTATTAGAACATAATTGGGTGATTTGAGTGTCAATTACATTCAAATAAGCATTCTTATATTTATTTACGCGTAATTACAGTCCAATTGATCATAATTATTCTTAAAATATGCTTCAGGGTTTTTGTAATGGATAATTTTATTATATTTTAATGCATCATACCATTAAGTAAACACATTTTTGTACTTTGTCTTGCATCATTTTCCATAATAAAGAAACTTGATATGTATTATTACTCTCAGAAATTCGCCATTGGAATATTATTATATACGGTTTTCCTTTTTATCACATTCGTTATGAACTTCTGGTACTATTTTCTTGTCTAAATAGTCTTAAAACCTGAATTTCATCTTGCGTTATTAGGCACATATTTAATAAGTTTCAGCCATATGGCTTATGCAGTACTATATACACACGAGAATATACTGGTTAATTTGTTAGGAATGTGTTCTCGATGACGTTTCTTCAGTTATTATAACGTAGAGCTACGTTTAGCTCGGAGGATAGTATGCGGCGACTTATGATCAACCGCGATAAAGTTGGGCGTATGTAATATTTAAAATATACTTCTAAAATTGGCATAAATGAATTAAACGGCCAGAGAGCTCATATATATCACAGTATATACTTAATAATAATACAAATATACCGCAACATATTTAGTATTTAACTGTATAAAGCCTGTGCAAATATTATTTCGATATTAACAATTTTTTACCTCTTTTGTACGTAAGTTAGAGTATGGTTTTTAAATGTCATATGTTTCCTAAAAGTAACAATTTAGTTTTTATTAAGTAGAAGAGAGGACCATCATTTTTTCGCTCATTGTAATAAGTACTTTTAAACATGTATATTTATTATATGTATTTTTAGCAAGTTTATGAGGTAATTTGATATGAATAATGCAAATCATCAAAATGGCAATGTTTATTACTGTATTGCGATAGCGAAGCATTAACATTAAGTTCTTAATAAAAATGTAAAGCAGGATATTTTGCATCTGAATATGAAATGAGAATTTACAATAAACTATTTTCGTCTTGTGTACGGAAATACATCGCACAGAAATATTAAAATGCAAATGATTTCAACACATTTTAAATGTGACAAACTTACTTTTTTCCTTTATTAATAGATTTATCAAATGCAAATAAAATATTTTGTAATAACATAATTTTTACTGTGAAAATTACACTACTAAGCTGTAACGAATGAAGAAAGAAAATTTAGGAGTGAAATATGTAAATACACAAGCACACACACACACACACACACACACACACACACATATATATATATATATATATATATATATATATATATATATATATATATATATATATATATATATATATATATATATATATATATATATATATATATATATATATATATATATATATATGTATATATATATATATATATATATATATATATATATACATATATATATATATATATATATATGTATATATATATATATATATATAAGATTCATATGAAAAAGAGGGGAAATGACCAAATGCAAGGCATAAAATGGTAGAGGGGGATGGCGACCCCTCTTTCCCGTTTAAAAGACTGCTTTTATGCCCGGGCAACACTCACGGTACCAATGCCATGCAGAAGCCATACTTCCATAAATGTGTCAAATCAAAAACACTCGAAAAAGTGCAAAGAAAACAAATAGGAATCGACCAGGATCGCAAGGGAAAGAATGGAAATGCAGCAAATGCCCCTGTCGGTTAAGATGGAGTCGGTTAATATGGATGGCATTGGTACCGTGAGTGTTGCCCGGGCATAAAAGCAGTCTTTTAAACGGGAAAGAGGGGTCGCCATCCCCCTCTACCATTTTATGCCTTGCATTTGGTCATTTCCCCTCTTTTTCATATGAATCTTGTATGTTACTTTAGGAGAATGTGCTGCATTGCGCCAACTTCTGGAGAAAAATTGGATAACTGTGAAATAATTTTATTTTAATATATTTACTATGCTATATATATATATATATATATATACATATATATATATATATATATATATATATATATATATATATATATATATATATATATATATATATATATATATATATATATATATATATATATATATATATATATATATATATATATATATATATATATATATATATATATATATATATATATATATATATATATATATATATATATATATATATATATATATATATATATATATATATATATATATATATATATATATATATATATATATATATATATAATCCCAAATAGAACTCACTTTAAATTCAAGGATATTTAATCTAAACCAAATTATATTTCAAGAATAATATAATCCTCTAATTTAAAATATTAATGTATTTTCATAAAAGTGGCACCATGCTATGCTATTACATGCACAAGTATCACATGATCCTTTTCTTTTAAAAGAGATGGAAATGTAATTAAAACAATGTTATTTATTTATCATATGCATTTGGACTTTTATATACATGCTGCTTAGATTGCCTTAAAATTAGTTCATAATGCATTCTAATTATTTATTTTATTTTATTTTTTAAAATCAAATAAAACATCAGAATTATTATTTAAATTGTTAAATTAAATGTTTTTTAATTATGGGAAATTCCATATAATTATAATTTATTTTATATATGATTTTGACAAGAATTGTAGTGAAAAATGATAGATAAATAACACTATAAGATATTGCATATATGAGATTTATAAAAGCAAAGTAAGATATATTTTATATTAAAATTCAAATTGTTCTTTCAGTTTTTAACCTAGTACAGATTATTTACAATTTTATGGTCATGATATTTGGTCCTTTTCCCACTATATAATAGCTACTTTAAAGACAAGGAAACAATATAACAATAAAAGACAACTCTATAAAATTAAATAACATTTGGGGATCAGTGCATTTAAATCGGCTTGTGCTCAGCATAACAATTAAAACATTTAAAAGAATATTTTTGTTTTCAAGTTAACTATACTCTAAAATTTCCATAATCTTTTTAGTTCTGATTGAAAATGCTAGGAAATGACAATGCTCAGAGATTAATATACATATATAAGATTGCTAGTTCAAGGAAAATCTCGTCCTTGGAAGAAATGATACGTGACGTCAATGCCATCCTCACTCACCGACAGAGAGAAAAAAACCGTTCGGCATCGGAATGAGTTTAAAAATGATTAAATAATTACTTGTGATATATACGGTACAAATAGTTATTAATTCAAATATGTTTCATTAAAATAAAATTAATAGTATTTCTAGGCAAAGCATAGCATAGCTTTTGTCTAGCTAAAAATTATGCTTTCTGTAGAAAAAAATATATCTAATATATTTAAGAAAAATGCAAGAAATATATGAATACATTATTTAAAATGATAAACAAATAGTCATTTAATTATTCATTATTCACGCAAAATTGAATACACGCACTTGAAGCACACTAATATACGTTGTTCTTGCCTAAAATGAAGTTAAATCAGAAATTATTAAATATCACTGTTACTTGCATAGTTTTTACAACCTACTATTGAGATATTAGACAATTATATCATTGGGAATGATATATATTTCCAAGACATTAGCACATATTCTTAAACTTTTGCATGTATGTTTTTCCTGGAAATAACAACAAGCTTATTTTTAATAAAATCGAATTATCAAATAGAAATAATTTGTATCTGTTTTCATAAAAATATAATAATATATAGGAAATGTCATGTGTTAGACTGATTCATTTATAAGCCCATAAATATGACTATCTGTAAGCTAATTAAAATATTTCGTTTTGCAATAACTTATCAATATATAGTTCTAGAATATTATAGCCGTTACATCAAATCCTTCTTCTATGTAATTTCCTTCATATCTGTAAGATAATTAAAATATTTCGTTTTGCAATAACTTATCAATATATAGTTCTATAATATTATAACCGTTACATCAAATCCTTCTTCTATGTAATTTCCTTCATATCTGTAAGATAATTAAAATATTTCATTTTGCAATAACTTATCAATATATAGTTCTAGAATATTATAGCCGTTACATCAAATCCTTCTTCTATGTAATTTCCTTCAAAGTATTATTGTTTTATTCCCCGTATTATCGCAGAGGATCTTCAGTTACGATTCCTGATTGGAGGGGTTTACTCGCGTTGATTGCAATAGTGGATGGTGTTCTATGTAGTGGATGGTGTTCTATGTAAAGTGCTCACAGAGAAATTTCTATCAAACTAAAATCAGAGCGAGAAAATATATATTCACATAAAATGCATTTGTAAGAATTGAAATATATATTCTAATCTATGATATTATATATATATATATATATATATATATATATATATATATATAATCCATTAAAAGGAACAAATGAAACACAAAGTAAAGTACCCCAAGTTGTCTGGGGGGAGGGTTGTGACCCCCCCCCGGTTAAAGCAAGTTTTGCGTCATGACAACACTCCCGATAGCAGGTACCATTCCACAAAAAGAAGTACAATCAAGCTTCAAAATGAAATGAAAATAAAGTCAAAATGAAGTTAAACATCTAAAACACATTATTACATCACAAGTAGAACCAAATAGATAAAAATCGAAAACACACTATTACATCACAAATAAAGCCAAATACATCCGAATCTATTGTGATGTAACAGTACGTTTTCGATTTTTAACTTCATTTTAACTTTATTTTCATTTCATTTTGAAACTTGATTGTCTTTCTTTTTGTGGAATAGTACCGGCTACCGGGAGTGTTGTCCAGACACAAAGCTTGCTTTAACAGGTAAGTGGGGGTCACAATCCTCCGCCAACTTGTGGTACTTTCCTGTCTGCTTAATTTTTCAATCTCCTTTGTAAGGCTGCTATGCGCCTTAAAATAGTATTTCAAAAATTGTATATATATAGATATATATATATATATATATATACAATTTTTGAAATAACATATTCAAGTGACAGAGTATTATAAGATAATGGCAAAATGTAATGCAATAAAATAATAATTACTTCATAAAACAGAATATACAACTGCTGAATCACCATTAGATAACTTTAAAAAATTTAATAACTTCATAAAAATGTAACATACATGTATTTTAACAACTCTCAAGTAAATTATCATTAACAATGAATATTTTTCATCAAATAGTTAATGCAAAATGCAAAATATACATTTTATTAGCTTTAAAAACAGCAAAAAACATTTTTCTTTCAAATTAATAAAAATCTTTAATTTACAGCGACCAATACATGAAATAAAACATATTAATTGGCAGTGGGGAAATGCTAGTTGATAATATTTTTTTTATTTTCAAGCATGATACTGAACTCTAAATGCAAAGTAAAAAAAAAAAAACTGTGAATGTTTTCTGATTAGAATTGGCAAAATTCTCCGCTTTAGAGTATTTCATATTTCATTCATCACAATAAGACTCCTAAATATGCAGGTTGACGCAATAGTGGGCATCTTGACGCCCAATTGAAGCGATTGCTGCACATGGGAAAAAGAGTAATGCTTTCTTGTCCTTTTCTCGAGAAAATCAAAACATTCTAGACTGATTTATTGAATGTTTGGTAATTTTTTTAAATCAGAAGCGACCTGATTTGCAGCTAAAATCCATAACAAATATTAGCCGCGTGACTGAACCGAACCAACTAACTGAACCGGTTGGTATCAAAATGAAGGTTGCGTCGACCTGTATATTTAGGGGCCTTACTTTACAATATAAAATTTTTTGTAATTAAATTTCCGGTAAAATACAGTTTTATTTTAAGCATTTCACCTAAAATTTTATAAGCCGCACAATCATTTAACTGAATCACGTTAATTAAATATTTCACGTTTTGGGGTAACATTCTAAGATCTGAATGCATTATAAACCCCACACCCTTTATATAAAGAAATGAAACTAAAGTCGCAATTTCAAAGTAGTGATTATTATCTACAGAGAGATTTAGCGCGTGTCATTGCTCTGTCATACTGAACAGACGATAACGGGGATGGTAGAAAAAGAACTTACTTCACTCTGTAATTTAGCAGAATTCTGTGATATCATATGACATGTAAAATACCACGCGGTCTCTCCGCTTTGATATGTGTAAGGAATGTTTCGAAATTTACGCCGCTAGCTTTGATTACAAGATTTGGCAGCGTCCAGTACTGGTAAATTTCGCACTGAACAAATAGCAACTCCCCACTCCCCTCTTCTATCTCCCAATCTTTTCACGAGTGAATAGTTGTTGTTGAGACCCAGACCGTCCGACCTACCAGAAAGGTGTAAGGTAACCGTTTGGGCGGCCAGGAAGTGCCACCCAATTTAGACCAGAAGCCAGTGGGGGAGGCATCCACAAGGACCGTACCCTCCTTCCCCTACCACAAAACTCTCTGAAGGACTTACGGACCCACATGTTTAACGGGATCGTACTCCGCTTGAACACGGCGGCAGTTGTGGCAGCGTGCAAATCCAGCGCGCAAACCACCGGGCTACCGCGCCCGAAATGTGCCAACAGCACGCGGTGTTCCCAGGTGGTCACCCATCCAAGTACTTACCGCGCCCGATGCTGCTTGACTTCGGTGATCTAACGAGAACCGGTGTTTTCAGCACGGTAGGAACTTTGCCACACGAGTGAATAGTGAAATTATAATGAATTGCAAGTTTTTCACTTCCAATTCACTTATCATATATTGGGTATTGAAAGGTAACAAGTACGACACTTGATCTTTTCTTGCAGTCGCTGCATTTGCATGGTGGTTATTAGCTATGGGAACACGTTCTGTAAATAGTATCACTATAAAGCATTTCACTTACAACGTTGCTGCATTTATTATTATTGAACTGAATCAGGCAGAAATCAACCAAACGGACAAAGGAAGAGTCTAATTACACAGAAGATATAAAGGTTTTAATTAGAGCAACCAAGGATCCTAAATATGGAAATGGTAGAATATTCAAGTCGAAATCAATGGAAATCCTATTAAGTCATACAATATTCTCCGTAAATCTTATTCAGATTGATATGGCTTAATCTCTCATCTTAAGAGAAAGCATTACCGTATTTAATATATAAAGTTCTTGGACTTATCATAAGGGGTTCCTTGAGGAATTTACTGGACTTAAAGATTAAAGGCAAGGTGATATCGTGTTGGGGAAACTTCAACTGCTTAATATTAAAGATTAATTATACCTTAGACTATGACAGTGGTAATGCAGATATAGTCTAATAAATATATATATATATTATAAATATCGCAGTTAGAGTTTGATAGTTTCAAACTGTGCACAGGAAATACAATATAATACTAGATATACGTTCAATTATGCATCCGAGTTGGACTGCCATGCATAATAAATGGGGTTATATTAATGACCTTACATGGCCAAACATTTCGGCAGCTTCATTCTTTAGTTACATAACTCGACCTTATGGGGCGTTTCTAACGTTAAAATTACGTTCCTATAGCAGAAAATATAATCTATGGACCAGTTAATCACTTATTAAACTCTCGTCAGCATGGAATAATCAATATCTGAAAACGTAGTTAAAAAGCATTACATGCCCTACAATTTTGAGAACCCCTAAGGAAACTGAATTATTTAGTCCTTCCATATAACCGTATTTGATTCTTTTCCAAAATTGAGGTCAGTTGAGTGTGTTTAGCTCTACCACCAGACTTCAACCCATCTGTACCAAGAAGGTCGTTTTCGAACCAAGCACAAAATGCGGTTTCCGGGAAATCCAAAATGGTAGCACCAGTGAAGTTGTCATATGATTCCACTCCTCAATAGTCTAATGGATTCGTTCATATGGATTTCCTTTCTTTCGCTTGGCATTTTTGAGCACAATAAATTTGTGAAAATAGCATGTCTGCTGGTAGCTTTTCCGTTTGCAATCTGAGGTAAGCATAATATGAGGTAGTATTTTTTCCTCAAAATATCTTGCTTCCGCATTTGAATAAAATGCAGAAACGGGTTTCAAGGCATTAGTATTCTATTCTGTTTTGAGAAACTTGGTTGTTGTCATGCTTAAGTTTAATGTGGGTATCTGAAACGAACCTTCGGGAACAAGTCTGTTGTGGTATTACCGTAGAAATAAGACTGTGATATACTAATATCGCAGACGGTAGTGTCTGTACGATAAACCTACGTTATGTTTTATGTTAAAAACTTTTTTGAAGGTAATTTTGGCATGCAATAAGAAATAATATATTATCAAATTGGAATTAGTAAAAAAATCCATAGTTTCTATTTGTTTTGTTTTAAAAATGGTCATACTAACGTCTCTGGTTTCAGAAGCAAATTGAGAACGTGCAGCAAACTAATTGTGTTCTGATAAAACATCATTTTATTCTATACGCATATATTGAACACATATTAGTATTAATTTTTCTTCTCTTCAAAAGATATGCTTCGACAGCTGAAAATTGGGAAATCTTAGAAGCGCCAGACTCTATTATTACTACTTCAGCACATATATATGTTTCAATCGGACGCTAATGGCGCTAATACTGATGAGGATAACAATAAGTCTGATGTTCTGTCAGCACTAAAACTAAATTTAGAGGTTTTGTGGTGAAGAAATTCCAAAGAATATGATAATGATGAACTACATGACCTGAGACTTCCTCCAGCAATGAAAAGCAGAAAGTCACGCAATAAGGAAAATGCACATCATCAAAGAAAATTGATACAGGGCGATTTAAGATCCTCGACTATTTTAATCAATATGCAAAATAAATTTCTACCCTCTGTATATTTTTACTGCAGTCATATATTGCAGTTTTTTTTTATTGCAGGCATACTCATTAGTGAATAAGTTCTACTTCTACGGAGATGCATACTTTGAAAAATTCAAATTATGTTCTTAATGAACTGGTTTCGAATTCTATATGATTCTATTTATAATTCATTTCATTGAATTAAAAATTATAATAATATTTGTAAACATACATGTATAACAACTGCACTTTTGATATTGTTTTCTCAAACGAACATCGCAAATCTAAAATCCTTGCAAATCTTTCTTGGATTGGTGTTTACAGATTGGTGTTCCACGGCTTCAGTAGACGACGTCAAGTAAATAGGGCTCAACATGATATTAGATCAGCTGAGCGCAGCATAACATTAGTGGACGCCAGGTTTTAGACTCAGTTCATAATTAAACAGTACAATCGGAAGACACGCATTTGGTCAAATGTGAAAAGAAAAGCATTTATAATAAAAATGATTCTTTTCAAGTCTTATTTATTGGTTTTATAAAATATTTAGATTCTATACATTAAATTCTTCGACTAGATATTCTGTTCGAAGACTAGATATTTTGTTATATATATTATTGAATTTACTGTAAATAAAATGAAATACAAATAAAAGAAATATATTTCCATTTTCTGAAAACTAATCTAATTAGTTTGATATCTTGTTCTCGCATTTTACAATATTAAAAACGCATTATATCTATGTATTAAGGAGAAATATCAGATTGACATCAAAATATCTTTCACAGCTAATGTAAAAGAAGATAGAGGTACAAAAAATCATGAAGTATTTTTCAGAAATATCTAATTAAATAGAGAAATATAATATTTTAGTTTCGAGTGTGTCGCTTTAGTTCTTTGGTAATTTTGCAAATTGAAGAATGTTCAAAGTCTATGTAAGTGATGAAGTATAATAATATTTACAAATAGTCAAACATTGCACATTTTAAAATGCAGCACAGAAATCATTCGATTTTTGAAATATTAATTTATTTAAATGTAATTAATTTTTGACATAAATGTCATTTTGAAACACAAAATTTTCATTGTGTAAATTTAATAATTTAACATATTGAGAAATTGCGTAAAGAAAACATAATTTATTTCTAGTCGGTGTCATAAAATATTTCTATTTTATTTATTAAAGGTCTTTGCATATACTATATTGATTTTACTATATATTCCAAACTACTTTTTTTAAATAATAATCCTATGCATAATTTTTCTATTTTTTTAATCTTTTCTTTCACTTTTGAATCTTTTCACATATTTTTCTTTTACAATGTAAATCTAGGAGTTCCCGTTAGGATGTTACATTAGTAGTCACCTTAGATATACTTATCGTCAGTCATAAAAAATACAAGTATATATAATATAGAGATTGAGATCCAAATTATAAATATACAATGAGTTAGGACATATTTATTCAACAAAATATATATTTCTTTATCTCAAACTATCTTCAATAAAATATTATCTATTTGCCTTCATGCTATTTTACCTTTTGTTATTTCACCTTTAACCTTCTGTAATAACCCTGGAACTCTCCCTGGATTCCTCTGTAATAACCCTGCTCTATGAATCTATTTTATTTATCTCTGAAATTTTATTTGTAATAACGTCTCGATTCAAAACTTTAGTTTTGCTTGACGTTTCACACTGGATTCCATATGGATATAACCAATGTCCAGGCACATTACCACCTCAAAATAGTATTTCTTTTTTCTGTACATTTTCTTTTGGATCTTCATTTTTCTCATCTTCTAATATCCAATGTGCATTTGTATGTTAACATTTATATAATTCACATTATATCTGATTTTGGCTCTTGTTGTGTCTCAGTGTAATAAGCAAATGTTTGTTCGTATTTTAGCTTAACATAATTTTCTTATGCTGTGGTTTTCTTCCTGGTGTCTTTTAATGATGGACGTTTAAAGCCCGAAAGATCTAAAATCGTTTATCCTGTCTTTTGTACGTCCTAAAATTTCGAAAATAAAACTTATGAAGTTTCAGTGCTTTTAATATATTTATGCACGTATTTATATAATGATACTAATTGTCCTAAATTTCTAATATTTACCGGTTTAATATATAATTGAACACCCATCCGCATGCACTCAATATTTTTTCCCCAATGGCCAGACATTGACTCTTTCATCTTCCTATACATCGGCCAGAATATTGAACCTCTTAGCTGTTAAATAACGTTGCTCCAGCGCACCAGTGAGGACACATTGCGCCTAACAACATAAACATCCATGTCTTACGTGGGACCCGAACCCACAACGTGGCGGCCGATCAATCGTTGGAAACACGTGCTTTGACCGTTCTGCCACCACGTCGACTGAAATGAGCCAACAGTACGCGGTGTTCCTAGATGGTCACCCACACAAGTACTAACCGCGCCCGATGCTGCTTAACTTCGGTGATCTAACGAGAACCGGTGTTTAAAGCACGGTAGAGCCGTTGGCCTATGCTCTCAATATAAAATTATCTATATTTAAATGTCCATTCTAATCAGCAGAAATTAAATATGGATCGGAGAAAATGACTATATTATCATTACATACAAAGTGAAACAAATATAAAATTTGTGTAAACTTAATTATGGGAATAGTACATAATTTAAAGTTGCTAAAATAAATTTGCGACAGTGGAAAATTGCCAATGCAGTCTTTAATAAATCTTGTAATGACACGAGATAGGAATGCACATCTAAAAGTAATTCGGTGTATAAAGACCCTAATGTATTTTCGTAAAACCTTGTCTGTCACATGTGCACATCATAGCCAATCTTCTTTTTAATCTAATTTCTGAAGGATACGTTTCTTGTAATATCTGTTACATTTTCTCCTGTATTATTTAACATGCGAAAGATTCATCTGCGTGACAAATCCCATAATTCCTTTCCGTGATCTGAAGCATTTTCCTCTTGATTATTAGTGTGTCAACACGCTGAACGATAATATATTGCGAGTGTGTCTTTTACGACAAGGATGTATTCACATGTTTTGTGAGGTTAGGGAATGTTTGGTTAATGGAGAATATCGATTTTCGAATAGAGAAGTCCGCCCCATTTTTGTCATTCTTTAGAAAGAGAGAGAGAATAAGAACCAGTTTAACACTATATGTTTAGAATACTATAAAATATATTAACAATAACGATCTATGGCATACTGCGTGTAATCTTCGATTTATTTTATTGTATAATACATTAGAAAAAATTAATTTCAGTATTAATAAGTAAAACTACTGCCGTAAAGCCCCTTATAAAATATTAGCGACAATAGTAGATAGCTAAATGAGTTATGATATTAATTGTTTCAACTATAGAATATAATGGATTATCAATTATAACGTTATGTAGGCGTCAGTTATTATTGATATATGATTTACATATCAAGAAACTCAGAAGAAATTGAACATAAACTCTGAATTCTGTATAATAATTTAAATATTATTTTTGTAGATGAATCATTTCTTTGCGCATTTTGCATAATATGTTTTTGCTAAAAATGAAATTAAACGAGGTAAAATAATTAAGCATGATACACGGTGCATTGGCAAGTAATTAAAATCAAAGTCGTCCGTCATTGACAGATATAGAAGTTGCAAGTTATTATACCATTGTGAATAATTATTTAGAAAAATACGAAGTAAAATAATACATAGTCGGAATAGCGTCAATCATGACATTAGTTTATCCAAATATTTATATGACAAATACAAAAATCACAGTTTGGTTGCACAGATGAGGACTTTCAGACCTGAACGTGGACAACTGCGGAATTTACTGAATTTCTCATGTCGCATACAACCCACAAGAAGACTATTCAAATGCAGGAAGTAGACACAGCCCTCTAAACTGTGAAAAAATCAAAGCAAGAAACTAGGTCATACAGAAAAAAGAGCTAAATCGTCTAAAAAAGGAAGTACACACTATGTGCATGTTCCCTTGTCAGGAGATGATTTGGAGTTTGAAATGTGCGTCAAAAAAGTTGATTGAGACAGGAAAATTGAGAAGTGTTTGCTGAAAGCAAAGGTACTGAAACTAAATACCTCAGTGAACATCAGAGTTTGACAATATACCCCATTAGAAGGAGGGGAGTTTAATGATGTCAGAACCACAAAATATTGCATTACGACTAATTTTCACTACATTGATTGAAACTGTTAAGCTTCGTGGTCATTGAATCTTGAATAACCAACCCCTTTTGAAATAATTATGTCACATTTTGTCCCATACTTCCATGTTCAAAATACTTAAAATTTCGAATAAATGGCGAAGTTTCTACTAGAATTAAAAAAAATTACCCAATTCTAGATTTTTAAAAACAAATCCGGATACAAAGTTTCGTAAAAATCCATTAATGTTTATGGTAGTCATTGTGTACACAAGAAATTGACCAGAGAAAGACAGACATCAATCTTGAAATAATCTAAACTTGTCCAGTGGGTCCTAAAACATATATTGCCATCAAAATCCCAAAATAAAGTATAGTAAAATAAAATTACTAAATCTCGCCCCCCCCCCATCTGTATGATGGTAACGACATTCGCAGCCAAAGAAAATTCATGCTATTAAATCCAATTAATATCATAAGTACTAAGTTTATCATGAGAATTAAATAAATAATGTAGTTAGATTAGAAAATTGTGTTATTTTGTAATCCAAGACTAAGTTAATTATGAGGAAAATTATTCACTAAGCCTTAATAGATTGAAAGTTCTGTGTACTTCCAAAAGTTAAGCACGCAAAGCAAATTTTCATTTTTCGAAAGCGTATTTGAATTTGAGTGGCTGAAAATCGCTGCGGATGTAGATGGCAGTATGCAAATATCGTATGTTACAGCCAAACACGATTGACTGTCAGCATATATACTAATTAGGCAGTCGTTAAAGACTCCAGCAAGGGTTTGAGAAGGTGCATTTAAGTGCTGATACGAAGTGTTTATAAATTTTGTAGGATTATTTTTGATAATATTCGTATTTTTATGGCTGAAAGAAGACGAATAACAGATAGTGAGCGCTGGCATGCTGCCGGACACATTGAAGAAGGACAGTCAATCAACGATATTGCTATTTTCTTTGGCGTTGATCATTCGGTAATTTCTCCTTTATGGAAATAATTCCAAATGAGTCAAACAGTTGTCCGAAGATCTGTGCCCGGTCGTCTAATGGTCACACCCCCCCTCTGATGATCGCATTATTGCTATAGTAGCCAAGCGGAATCGACGAGCGAACTCCACAACTGTTACAACCATGCTTGCAGAGGCAACTGATAAAACAATATCTGTCAGTACGGTGCGGCAAAAGCTCCATGTGTGGGGACTGTATGCCCGAGTAACACATTTTCGTGTTCCACTAACGTACAAGCCAGATGGGTAAGATTAAAATAGTGTCGTCAACATGTCAATTGGACTGTCTCAGATTGGTACAACGTCCTGTTCACGGACGAGTCCAGATTTGCCCTGGAATCAGATGATAAGCATGTAAGAGTCTGGAGAGAACGAGGCGCACACAATCAGACCAAGAACATTATAGAACATCACGCATTCAGATGTGGCAGCGTCATGGTGGGAGTTGGAATTTCAATGGGATATCGCACAGAGCTTCACATCTTTAAAGACGATTCTGTGAAGGCTGCGGGGTATCGTGATGAAGTTCTAGATCTCATTGCGAGACTCTACGCTGCATCAGTCGGTCATTATTTCTTCCTTATGGACGATAATACCCGTCCCCATCGAGCTAAAATCGCTGACGAATACCTGGAAAGTGAGGACATTTCTCGTATGGAGTTGTCGACGTATTACCCCGAGCTTAATCCCATTGAAAACTTTTGGGATGCCCTCGGGCGTGCTGTCTCAGCACGTTTACCTCCTCCAGTCAGTCTCAGAGAGTTGGAAACTGCCATATTGGAGGAGTAGTCATTCATGGCATCTGCGATGTTTGATCACCTCATTAAAATCACGAAAAATCGTTGTAAAGTTTGTGTGAAAGTCCGGGATGGTCACATACTACATTAATGTACATTTTGCTTGGTTTGTTTGCCTTTAAACACCATTTTGTTAATGACCTAAATGTGACGTCATCATACAACTTACGAAAAGTAAATATTTTCTTCATCTTTGTATATAATTCTTGTTTTCTGTAATGCATAATCTCGTTTACTACCTGCATGTACAATTTAATTTTGAGTTAATCAATGCTTTACTTTTCCATTTTTGTTGATTTTTACCGTCCTTGCTAAACTTTTAAAATCCAGCGTATATTAAAAAGAATCCTCCTATTTTTAAAAGAACAAATATATTGAATAGGTTAATATAGCGTTCGTTTTAAAAGAAATATTTCGCTTTTACACATACGCAAAATATCTTCAATAATATCTTTTGGATTTAGTTTATAAATACATGCAAATTTAAAAATATAAATGGAATAAAGGGTCTAAAACATAACTAGTATATGATGCACAGTAATAGGTCATGACGCTTACATTATTTAGTCTAGAGGTGGGGGTCCTTTTTATGTTTGAAGGCAACATTGAAGACAACTGATCTTCAATAAGAAAGCATACAAGCATTTTCATTATATACACTGAAAAATGTAAATTTTAACGAAAAATCTAATTAATATGTACAACTTGAATGAAATGATTGTTATTTGAAATTGCCATACTTAATGCTTGGACTGAAGGTTCTGCACCTCTGATTTCGTATTTCTAGATCCATGGAAAACTCCATAAAAACTTTAATTATGCTGACAAATTCGAATTTTATGTAAAATGGATCTCAATAAAATTTTGTTAAACATGTTTGTCATTAAAACAGCTTCTAATATATGCCAAGATCATTTTATGTAGAAATGCTTTCAAGAATGCATTTCATCATTACTAATATACTTGAAGGAGCAATTAAGACATTGTATAATTGGCCTGGTATAAATGCCTTAATGTAACATTAATATATATCCATGCGATAGTAATATTCTCTATCCATAATCGTAGTATATATCACGATTCAAATTCATCCTGTTAAATGTATAGGATTGTATAACTAAACCGCGGGTATGCAATAGGATATGCATCGGTAGACATCAATGTAATTGCATCGGTAGACATCAATGGGATGCGGAAACCGATGATTATACCGAAATAATTTAATCGGGAGGGAATTTTATATTAGAGTGATATAATATATTCATTCTTGCCATATTCATTAATGTTATTAGAATTGGAAAGTATTCGAGGTTTTCGTTCACCAATACAACGTCAGTCACCAAAATAAATTAGAATGCTTCGAAAATTCTGGCATGATTAACAGCAGGTGCTGGAATAAAAATCCAGAATTACCCAAAATAAATTACCCCAAATAAATAAATTTCGAAAGTGACTAGAAGGAAATTCATTTCCATTAAATGAAAGAAATCATTTTCGACTACTGGAAAACGAATCTGTATCCTCGGTTGAAGGAATAATTTTTATAGCGTTTTATCTTTATCACATGTGGTTTATTTTGCGACTAAAGAAAAAAAAATAGACTAGATACTAAACCTTTTCGAATGATTGCTTTCTTAAATAAAAATCTGCAGCAGGTGAGAAACATTTGCAGTTATTCAATTGCCGTAGTTAAAGATACATAAATAAAAATAACTGCAAAATAGAGTGTGCTTTTATTCCACTTTTGAATTTTTTATTACATTTCATTAATTTAATTACCAATAATTACTAAATGGTTTTAAATGTAAATAATACTTATAAAGACATTGACATAACCATTTGAAGCACTCGGATATTCGATATCTGGTTAATATTCAAATTCGATTTTCGAATTCGAGGAAAGTTCTATTCCGCAATCTCTAATGAAATGGAAATAAATGTAACTTTAATTGCAGTTTCTTATCATCTCTAATGAATGTAATAAAATCGAAACTTTAATTGGAAGAAAAAGTCATTACCGAAACTGCCAAGAACTTCGAAGCGGGCCTCAATAGCTTGTGGCTCAATGTTTTGCAAATTTCAGAAAAAAAAAACATTCTCAAAGTCTTGATGACATCCAAACACGTCTGTTAGATACAGTAACGCATATGCTGCAGGACATCTGACGATAAGTCTTGGTGTTTTGAGAATATTGTAAGTGAAATATATAATTTTTAATAAAAGGAAGAAAACTGCAATTCGATTTTTATGAAATATTTGGATACAGAAATAAAATTTAATATTGCAACCACTCAGATTCTAAGCAACATCTATATTTGTAAAATATTCGTTGGAAGAAGTATAAAAATTTCAGGTTGAAATTATTAATTTTTCTTCGAATTTCAGCGATTGATTTGAGAACATTTGTTTACATAAAAGTAATACGTAGTTCTTTATAATAGCAGACATGTGAAATTTCTTTAACAATAACAGACGTTTCCATAATTAATCGATTGTCGTTAAGTGTTTTAGCATTCGTTTCTGCCATATGTATGTGCATAAGTATTTAGTTTTAAGCAGTTTTGAATATGGAAAGTCATTGAACAAAATGTCAGTTACATTTTTGCGTTTGTACCAATGTATATTCAAGATCATCGATGTGTAAAAATATGCTATATCAAATTTCATGAAATGGGGTATAATAATTGTGTAAAGAAACTTTGTTTCCCGACACTCGAACCACTGATTCCCTGTCCTGGGCAGCCGATACTTCCCTAATTCAGCTAGTACGACGGAATTGCAAACTCTAATCTTACAAGTAGTTTCTGCATTTTCCAAAGTATATTGATACAACAAAAATTGCATATCAATAAACCTCGTACATTTCCCTCCTTCTAATGTAAGATTGATATGTAATTTGATAGTCCTCCAGAAATGTTTTTAATTATTTAATATTTTTTATTATTATTTACTATTTAGTCTTTTGATTCTATTTAAATATATCATTTGTTTTTAATTTTATCGCTTTCTGCCCTGCCATTTGCCTCCAAATTTGAAATCGGTGTGAAATGCCAACCTCTGAATCCATGCTAGTCGTTCTAAGCTCACATTTAGATCCCCGACATCAAAGCACTAACATACAGAAAGCTGTATACGGGCTCCATTGAAAAGAATCTTGCTATTTCTGCTGAGACTTGAACATCGGTTCTTCGTAATGAACAGCCGACGCTCTTTCCATTGCTCTACTGGGATGAAATTGCAAGCTTTTATCTTTGAAGTGGACTCTACAAACTTTTAGGCTAACGGGAATGCATATATTACACATACAGACATATATGTTTTATTGCAGTCGACGCGTATTCCAAAAGCCCGAACAGTATCTATCAAAATTTTAAGTTCAATCCCATATTATTGCCTTATGTATTGATTATATATGCCTTATGTATTGATGAAAAATAAATATAAATTCAAGGAATACAATACATGCAACAATAATGTGACTTCCTCGATTAAACTAGCTTTATATATATATATATATATATATATATATATATCCCCATGGACTTTTTACCTGTAGAAGAATAATATTTAATATGTTTTCTCCACTACACATTTTTTCTACTAGTAATTACAGGTATAATTTCTTGCGAAGAAAATATTATGTCATATTTTATGACAGGTTATGATATCGTGGCAGTTGCAGTAAAATAATTACTACGTAGAACATTCGATCACTGGTAACCTGAAATTGCAATGAATCAAAAGCTGAAAACAGGGACAACTTAATGAGCAAATTTACCCCTAGCGTGATGGCAGAAAGGATATAATGAAAAATGGGGCAAAACTATTGTTTTGCCTTTTGATTCAGCCATTTAGCTTCCGACTTTGTGTAATACAGTTCTTTTTTAATATAAAACTAAAATTTAATTAGAAATAAAAGTTTCTGTCACTAGTGATAAATTAGTAGGAAATTGAAATGGTCATTTATTTTATATGCAAATAGAATTGGAGATAATTAGGTAAAAGGAAACATAGATACATCTTTGTTTGTTTTGTGTTTATTACATACACACAAACAAACACATACATATTTATATACATTATGTATATATATATATATATATATATATATATATATATATATAATCTCCCCGAATTTTAAATTGCAATATAAAAAATAGCTGACTTATTCACTGCGAATAAATTAACACCATCCACTTTAAATATCACACATTGCTCCAAAGTAAAATATCATTTTCTAAAACATTCCGTTCATTAATTTTAAATTTTCTAAGCTAGCGAACTGTTACAATTTTTGATGCCGTACTTCAATCAGGAATATTCGTGCATATGGTCTCTTATGAAATTCATTTTTGCATGCTCTTAAAGTATGTGTTCTTGGTATTTTGGAGAAAACGTCCGGAGGACTCCTAGTAGCTTTGAATTTTCTTGAATTTTGAATTGCGAGTAATTCGTTCTACTACATGATACACGCTAAATCAGTCCATAGATGCTGTTATATATTGGTAGTATATGGTTTTGGGCTTAAAATTATGTAATGAACGCTTTATTGCTTTACGACAACTAAAATTATTTTTATCTTGTATTTTACTTTTACAAATATTTAAGTTGAAGCCAAAACTAAATTGTTTCCCCCTGAGTGACTGCATATACAGTATTCAAAAAAAGTAATCGAACAGACTACTAATGGCGAGGCTTTTATAAAACCGGGTTTTAATTTATCTTGCAGCTATTATAAAATACACGTATGTTAATAAAATTAAGATATGAAAAGTCTTTTTTGACTTTCTCTTAAAATGAAACGCATCTTTTTTTGAGACTTCTCTTGACTTTTGAAACGACACCGTAATTATTTTTTCAAATGAGTGTTAAAAAAATGAAGTTTTTGAAAGAGTGGCGAAAAAACGCGCCATGGTTTTGAAAGAGTGGGTAAAAAAGCTTGTGACCAAATTAGTGCACACTTTTCGTTCTTTCAGCACCAAAATTGGGACTAAAAAATAATTTTTCCCATGTCGAGAGCGTGACGTTTCTAATGGACACAATGGCTTTTTTTTTACCATACGTGCTCAATTTTTGAGGACTCAATTGAACCATCAGATTTTTACTTTCCAGTATTGGAATGTTTCGAGACAATACGAAAAACTATTTTTAGCATGACGGAGTTTCATGTAATAATTTTAGCATCTTGCATGCTAAGTTGCATGTTTTTAATAGATTCTAACAATTTTGCTGTTGAACAGAACTGTATGTTTTCTAACAAGAGTCGCAGTGGGGTGTGTTCTGAAACGGGTCTTTTTATTTTGTCACATCATTTGCATACTCGTATTGAGTGGATTTAATTTATCGGTAACCTTGCGAATTAAAAAAAATAATCGTTCTAATTTTTAAAGATTTAAAAAAAAATTAATATTTAATGTTCAATATTTTTTTTTACTTCTGGAATTTCTTGCGACGATTAATTGTATTTTCAATGATCGAGTTCACGTTGAATGAATTAATGTAGGCTATAAATCAAATTGAAAATCTGGTTGTCGCGGGAGAACCGAATTTTGTGGATAGCCTTAAAATTTAGTCCATGTTTTCAGGATTTTAAAAACAGCAAGTTAAGTTTTTTATCAAAAAGTTTTTTTATATATATATATATATATATATATATATATATATATATATATAATTTATTTTATATCCCCTGTAAAAAGGAACGTGACAACTCTGTCACGTTCCTTAAACTATCGACAAGTTTCAGACATATATATTATAAATATTAAAAATATTTTATTACTTTTCTAGCCGTTACCGCCGTTTTCTATCGCGACACTGCAAGTCAATATTATAAAATAAATAAACGCGAATATTCTTTTTCGCAGATTTAATCTAAAGTTCTGTAGGCATTGGAAAGTTTTATTACTTTTAAATTTTTAGGAGTCATTACAACTTCCAGCCGATCACGTTAAACATGTGGGTCCGAGAGGTGGCCCTTCTGGGTTGTCCAAAAAAATTGGGAGAACAGGTGAAAAGGCCTAGGGGACCCCTAGTTCCCCGGTTAAAAGTCGACTTTTATTCCAAAGGAAACACTCCCGGAGCCGAAAAATACCTGAGGCCATTCTCCGTACAAACGTCAAAGCAAAAGACGTACAAAACAGTCCGAACAAGGAACAGATGGACACCATTACGAAGCTGCAAAAGCAAGGATATACATACAAAGTCAGAGTGACTACACACAAGAAAAATAAAACGTCCAACTGATTATATTCAAAGGATGCCTAGCCTTTAATGAGAAAATTTTAAACGCCGTTCAGACCATCTAGCAATGGGTCTTGTGACGAGGGTTTAATGAATAAAATATTAATCTGCATAATACATTAAATTTGCAGAGGATTGCTTGTATGATGCTAACTTCTTGAGACAGCTGTGAATTAAACAAGTATTATATTTAACTATACTCTTTATTACTTTACCAGTTTATAAATGATACATTTTTCTTTTAGGTTTGGATCGCATCTTTCCGAATGGGAGCTATCAGTATATTTTTTGGTTTAAACGAAGCCTCTCGACACCCCTTGTATCTTATTGGGTGGCACTTCCCGGCCCTCCATACCTTACACCTTTCTGGTAGGTCGGACGGTCTGGGTCTCAACATCAACAACCCCTTGTATCTTTCACTTCCTTATAATATTACCAAAGTACACTTGGTTCCATCAGAATAATAAACGCAGCGGCGTACCGCAACGCTAATTCAAAATGTTGTTTTCTTTCATTTTTATGATCTAATAAAAGAACCACACTGAACTTCGATATGGTATTTACAGCATTAGCATACGATGTACAGCATTTTTGGTGTCAGGGAGAGCAATAAATTTTTTTGCATTAATCAAATGCTCCTCGTGTTCTTTTGACCCGGTGTATATCTGTAATTTTTCGACATTCAGATGCATGGCATCTTGATTTACTGAAAACTATATTTATTTTGAATATTAAAGAAGATTTCAATACTCATCACCGGTTCATTCCTTTTTCAAGACCAAAAATGCTCTCATTTAGAGCAGCACTGTATGGGTCTATCACGCACTGGTTGGATTCACTCAACGATCTTGAAGGAAATAATCCAGGACTGTCGTCTTTACTGTAGAACAACCAAATAATTCTTGAGACTTAGCAAACTTGGAGGGTAAATCTACTTAACAGCTAGTCAAATAGGATGATTAATTCCAAATCTCCGAAATTAAGTCTGAAAAGAATAATTTAGAAATAAATCCATTTCAAAAAATTCAATTCAATTTTTCGTTAACAAATAGAAAAGCTCTGTTGAAAAAAATTACAGAACAATGGAATAATTTTTAAATCTATGTTTTTTGATGGGGTTACAATAGTTTGATTATATATTTGAGAGACTGTACGTCATCATAAAATAAATTCTCTTCTACGAAATTATATACATTCTTTTAAATAAGAACATCTTAATTCAAACTGGGATTAG
Organism: Amaurobius ferox; assembly: GCA_951213105.1. NCBI lineage: Eukaryota > Metazoa > Arthropoda > Arachnida > Araneae > Amaurobiidae > Amaurobius > Amaurobius ferox. The sequence continues at coordinate 118,506,551 of OX578134.1, forward strand.
AAGGATGCATTTACGTTACGTCGTGAGACAGTTAATTTAAAATATTATAACTCGTGTAAGTTTCATGAATTTGCAAAGATGATTGAAAAACGCTAAAAGTGAATTTATTTTAAATTTACACGAAACACTGTTTTTTTTTCATAAAATACAGTTCATTAATCTTTAAACAGCGAAAAAGATTATTTTAGAATAAGTACATTTTCAAAAGCTTACTTTTGCTAAAACATAGTGATGAAATGATTTTAAAAGAAATATAAGCAGGTATTACTTGACGCGAATTAATTTAATGGATTAAAAAATAATGATACATATAATTAAAAATGCAGAAACGGTTTCGAAGACGAGCGATTGTTGGGATTGGCTATGAATACTGCAATACGTGTTTTAATTTAAATTTGTTTTCTTTATCTTTCAGTAACTAAATGTTGAAATATTTTGCTTTATTTTCATGTATTTGATGCTTTAAATGTTTTATTCACTTCAGATTTCAAAATGACTTTGATTACTCAATCAAAAATTAAGAAGTTTACTTCTTCAAAATTAATTAAAAAATATTAAACAATCTTATAATATAGAACTTGAAAATATGAAATACGTCACTAAGTTATTTCTTCTAAGTTAGTTAGTTCTTCTAATTTATTGTTAAAATATTTTAAATGTAAGTAAATTACATTATTTGTTGCATCGATTCTTTGCCAGTTTAGTCTTTTACTCTCTACATTTAAGCCAGTTCAGCCTTTTACTCTTTACATTTAAGCTAGTTCAGCCTTTTAAACTATATGTACAGATGATACAAGTATTCATGTGTAAATTAATGTAACATATGTAATACATCATCTGTAGTTCCGATTAGTTACGAATTCAGCGATTTCTTTTAGTAGTTTAAGATATATACCGCCAATGTAGAGGATAATTATTAATAGTTTGATTATGGAATAATTTATGTAAAGTTTTATTTATACAAACATCCTATCAGCAGTAAGTTTCAAACTTCACTTATTTTTATATCCCCCTCCCCCTTCTGCAACATTTCTTTTTATACCATGTGGTCTGGTTACGGGTGTTGAAAGAAACATATTGTACTCTCTTGGAGTTATATACTTAAAACAAACTTTGTAACTGCCACAAGCGCACTACTTGGACGCGTTCAGAAGTTTGAATCATCTGGCAAAGTAAATCGACATTGGTGGTTGGTGCATTTATGCAGATTTTAGTATTGAGACTGTGATTTCAAAATTCAGTTACACATAATCTCAGTGGATTAAGGGTTTGCTTTATTTTATGATTATGTATGGTATAAATCTGATAAACGAGGTTACTAGGCATGTAACACAAATCCATCTAGATAATATATCTGCAAATAATACGTAGCTGGTGGAACTGTTTCCCCATTTGATGATATTTAACCACTACGTTGTCTTGCATTCATAAAGACGGATGACAGTTACCGACAAGACACGATTTCTAAATATTATACTTATTTCCGATTTACAGGGATGGCATAAACGTATTACGAAAACCTCTATTAGAGAATTTGAGAAATTATGCTATCACTCGTGGTGATGATGACTTGGATTTTAGTGGTTTCTTTGATATATTTTTTTAATATCTTATTTCTGAGATTTCCGTTACAAAGGAAAAATCAGTGTGGTAACGGTAGATTTTTACAGTGGTTTACACCCGAAGAGTGGGGACCTTCGACTTTTGAATAAGGTTAATTGTGATTACGCATGCACATTAAAAAATGTTGAATTTAAAATTGCGAAGATATTTTATTTAAAATATATACATGGAGCTAAAAATACGATTCGCAATTATAGCAGAGGCAATGTTCTAGGGGGCTCTAGGGTGTAGGAGTAATTCTAGGATCATTTATTTTGTATGATGTAAAACCGATGAAGAATAAGTGTAGTCCAAATGAAACTTTCATTGATGTAGAATTATTGAAATATTTTATTGCAACAGTTTGAAAGAAATTGTAAGTAGATCCATATGAAGACCTAAATTGTGATATTGGAATTATTGGAATATCTGAGAAATAGCAAAAAGAGAAGAAAGAAAAAAAACATCGTTTTCCAACTTTCTATTGAATACTGTGCTGCTGGATGAGATATGTACATCCTAATGTACATTAAAATTTCTAATACTAAGTATGCATGTGATGCAATATGCTTTTAAAGTCTGTGGCAGAAATCATATATGCTCCACTTCCTAATGTAGTAAACGTTGCCTTAGAGCAAGTATTTTTCAACTGCATTGAAATTCTGAAATATCGTTACAATTGTTTAGAAAGGAACAAAATATCAGTCTTGAAGTTATCAGCATATAAAATGCCGTCTATTTTTAAATTGTTTTTAATTTTGCATAATAAAATTTGTTGTTTGCATATCTATGTGTATGTCGTCTGTAGTAGAAAATCGAAATATCAGACAGAAGTGAAATTTTCTACAGAGATATTGTCGGGACAAAGCATATCGACGAGATTTTTATTTAAATCGAATTAGATCTTTATTAATTCTGAAGTACAATTTTTGTTATGGTGGCCAAACGATTTCGAGTGAATTTCATACAAATGCGTTTCTTAGTGATCAAAAATATTACCAAGAAGATAATATCTTGACATTGTTGGAGATATCTAAAGAAGTTTCGTCGAACAACTTTCTTCCAATGAGGTTACAAATCATCTTAATGATTCTGTTTCATCCGCTTTATACGCAGCAAGAACAAGCTCAGAACAAGTCTTTATCAACGTACACGTCTATCATCACAGATTCTCATTAACGGAGTCAGTCCATTTTTAATTAATTTTCTTCTAGGTCGATTATTTGTTGGCTGGTCCAGTAGGATTATATTTGGGTAAGTCATAAAACATTTGGGTGACATGGCCAGTACATCTCATTCGTATTTTTCCGAACACAGCAACGATAAATTAGTTATGTCACCAAAATTACAAAATCAATTACTGAACCAGCTTTAATTTTAAAGCAGATATATCAGCCAACAAAAGGCTACATCAAGAGATTAATAAGGATTGAACATAGTGAGGCAGTTAGACCTCACCCATGAGAAAGATTTTCAAAATCGGTGATCAGACAGGAATTCGATCAATAGTCAATAAGTGTTGTGGTATAATACATAAATCGATCCTAGAAGATATAATTTCTTTTAGATTCGTCACAACAGAAACGGAAATTTAAGCGGTGGACATGCCAACAGTGTTTCATATGCAGCACAGACTTTGCAACTGTTGACCAAATTATTTCCAAAATAGAAATAATGGGTATGTGCGCAATCCATCATAAGGTTTTAATTTTCCATTTGGAGAGCAAATAATTGTTTTCATTAATTAGGAACTGCAGTCCATTTTGGGAACTAATTAGCTAAGTATATTTAGCTTGATGCTATTGCTTAAAAACCATACGAAAACGTAATAATTATAACGTATTATAAATACTGTATAAATATAAATATATTTATTTATATGACATTTTGATCTAATTTATTGCTATACCTTGACCCTCTTTATGTATTTTTACAGGTATTTAAGGTTTCCCAGCAGAAAATTTCGTTCAACCAAACAGTATGCATATAAAATTACAGTTGTTTAAGTACTGTTGAAGAAATAATTTTTAAGTTTCTTTAACTTAAAAAAATAATGTTAAAAAAATCAGTGGAGCTTCTATTAGTCTACACGATATGAATATCAATAATCCTCGTATATGTATCTTACCAATTATTTATTTCGCTAGTATTGCTGAATTTGTTAGATCTATATTAATAACCATTGTCATAGAGAGAAACAAATATAATTAGAAAATTAATTATTATTTTTCAAAGGCGCTCATAACGCGTAAATACATCGGACTACATTCTCTTTCCGTTATATATGTAATGCACAGAAAGTAAAATTTAAAGGTAATTTAATAAAATCGACGAATTTTAATTTAAAATCATGAGTTTATATAAACACACAGATAGTAAATAGAGGCAGTGAAATAGTACTCTAATACATTTAATATCAAAATTTAATCACGACGAAAATAATATTAAAACGGATATTTGTTGAATTTTTTCAGATTTAATTAAAGTTAGAAACATGTGATGCATTGCCATATTCTAAAAGTTCTAAAGTTCAAATTATTTCTCCGTCACTTTAAAAATATTGCAGTAAGATGAAATATAAATTAATTTGTTCTAACATATTTTCATATTTGAGATGAAATTGAACACTTAATAAAAACATAAAATTATTAAAATTCATACTATAAATTAATTATGTAAGATTTCGACTATTTTCAATGCAGCTATATAATTAAACTTGTGAATGCTATTCATTTAATTGAAAGGGTCTGTGATGGAATAAAAAAAATATGTTACATTTATAAATTATTAATATTTGAAGATGGATTTTGACACTTTATATCGTTAAGAAGCACGGGTTGCTTCTTCCGCCAGATAAACAAATAAATAAAAAATATCAATTTATTTTGCATTTTAATTAGCAGGATAAGTAATTAAAGTTTTTATTCCAACCTTTCTGTAAAACTATCTATTGGACAAACATCGCTTTTATTTCGTAGTAATTTATTACATCAAATTATTTGGAAAATAATTTATGAAAATAAAAGATTTAAAAATGCCCACCAGGCTGGATATGGCACTCAGGGTGGTAAAACATACTAAGCATATGAGATCTCCAAGAGTTTCATTTCAAAGTAAATAAATCAGAAATTTAAATTATAAAATATTATCAATAAATTGCATTGCTTTTCTGGCTTACTTCCCAAGCCAAGTTAATATTATTTTATTTAAACCATTGTATCATTTCGGACATTGTACTATTAATATTACATTATATATAACATTGTTTTATTAACAGTATATTGTATATAACATTGTTTTATTAACATTGTTTTATTAAAAATTGCTCAAACAAAGCATTTTAAAAATGCAGGAGTTATGGATATTTTTCTATAAGAAATAATATCATAAAACGTCAATACTGCGTTCAAAAATTCATAATTTATTTATAAGATATGTCATTAAGTGAAAATCCTATTAATTTTCATACCTTGCTGTGCTAATTATACCCCTGGCGGAAATCTGTGAAATGATATTTTCTTAACTTTTTTATATCGATCTGTAAGATGGACTCCCCTATTAAGTTTGTTTAAAGAAGACCGGCCTGCTACAATGGACTAATATACATTTCATAATTTTACCTTAAAATGACACAATGTTACTTTTAATAATTTTTTTAAAGTTGGATATTTTCAATCCGCCCGTTTTTTTATATAAGTTTATCGTATGTATACATGGTTAAAATAATATATTGAAATATTTAATAGATTCTGTGAAAAATGCATCTAAACATTGAAAAAATCGCTTCTGAGATCACGTTTGAATTAAAACACGATAACGTTTATGCTTATAATAATATTTTTATTTTATTTAAATGCTACTAGGACTCTAATATTCTTATGCAAAACATCGTCATTTCAAAAAGCAATAATTCAATTTTTTACTTCGCCACAATACTTTTGCCACTATGCAATAATTTATGCATCATATTGAAAGAAAGGCGTTAATATAACTACGTTAAGTCACAAAATCAATTACTCTATATTTGCAAATTGGATATAGTATCAAAATATCTAATGTGGGCAACACATGATTTTCCTTATATAATGCAATGAATTTACTACCTTTACAGTAAAAAAAATAGATTTTTTTATAGTAGATACTTATACTCTTTCCAAGATTTTGAATTTTCGACGATTAGTCGTCATTTTCATTGATTTAGCGTCATTTTTATCCATTTGGCGAGGTTTTCGTTAATTTGGCAACATTTCAAAAAGTCGCCAAATTGGCGATATTCCGCCAAATTTGTCGCCAAAATCTCGCCAAGCGTAATGGTCGGAGAAATAAGTTATTATTATAGCAGGTAAATGACTACTGACGTTCAATTATAAAAGTATTACTCAAAGTTTCTTTTCTCATGAATGGAACGAGCTAGATCCACAAGAATGATGCCACCTAGTTTATCGCATGGTATTACACATGAAAAGTGAACATGTTTCTCAATAGGAAATATTTTTTTTTATTTTATATGACTTTTTGATAATTTTTTTGAAAAATATGCAATATCTCGAGAACGGTTCATGTTAGCGTTCTAAAATTTATATCAATCGTTTTCTAAGGGAAAATTACATAAGAAATGTCTGTGTGCGTAACTTTATTAAAGGTTTTGATTTTTTGATGATTTTTTCAAAATTTCACTCGAAAATTTGTGGGAGTTCTGAACATTTGATTACGTTTAAAAACAGTAAGTTTCCAGTATTCATGGATTGTGATTTTTGTAAATTTCATTCGAATCGATATATTCGTTCGTGTGACATCGTCTCCACAGACTCACTGACACACACACATACACAGACATCGCCTCAAAAATATTTGATTTGTGATCAGGAATTCTTGAAACGTGCTCTCCCGTCGAAAACTCGAATTCGAATTTTCGACCCCGTCAAAATACTTTTCTTATACATTATATATATAAGAAAAGTTATAATTTCAAATAAATAATCATTTTATGTATTATTTTGTACGGAAACATTAATATAATGCATAGCGGAATACTTGAAGTAAAATAAATATGATTATATAGGAAGGTGATGTACTGCCCACATAAAAATTTTAGTGGCAATATTTTTTAATATTCAAATATATAAGATGTAAAATATTATTTATCACCAAATGGCTCTGTCTTGATAATTTCAAAATAACACTTTTATAGCGTTATTTAAAATCATGACAACGTCTATAACAACCAGTAATTATTTTCTGTGCCATTTAGTTAAAGCCTAACAAAATTTGTCACGTTAACCTTTGTTTGACATTTAGCAAAAACTATGTAATTACACGGATAGAGAAATGTCATCTAGGACATGTGTTAATTTGGAGTTTTAAAAATAGCTCCCGGAATGCCACATTCAATACTTGAATAACGTGCAATCCATCAGAAACAACAAGGGTGATTTTTCTCGAAGAAACAATTTTCTATATCAGAGAATTTATTAAAATTATTGACAGTTTTCGCAGATAACTAATTATGCGAAATCTTTTGCGATGAAAATGTATAAAAGAACATTTTTATAGAAATTATATATTTTTGTAGCACACACCAAAGATTGATTCAACAAAAAACGTTGAAACGATAATAGAATAAATATTTTGGACTGTTAGGTTTATGTTTGGTATAATTAAATGTTATTACAGGAAGAAAATTGATTCTTCCTAGTTTCTTTAAAAAATAAGGCACAAGAAGATGAGGTAAGAAACTTTTTCAGGTGGAAAAATGTCAGTTAATTTTCATATTCTCGTTTTCTTTAACAGTATCTGAAAGAAAAACTGCTAGGAAGGTACTTGGAAGAAGTATTTTCAGTAGCAGCAGTTCAATTATGGATTACTTTACTAAATTCTAGTCGTCGCAGTTTAGTCTGATTTAGATAATTTAGCCCGTTTATGATAATTATATTTTAAGTTCTAAATAATTAAGGTTATGATAAATTCTGAAATACGCTTATTAAGCTTTCTTCATATATACTTTAACGCATTAATTTAATGCGTTCAAAATTTAATGCGTAGTCATAAAAAATAACACTTAACTGAATAATTAGAAATTATATACTATTAGAATGAATTACCCCGCTCTCCCCGGGTCATAAATAAATCCGCAAAATAAAAGAAAACAAAAACACGTGTCACCAGTTACGGACTTGGGATTTTGGGGACGTATAAACATACGACTTCTGGGGGTATAAAAGAAACTTCTGGCTCCATGTCCCCGTGACGCCCCCCCCCCCCAAAAAAAAAAATACTAGAGATTTATCCTGGACTTTTGTCTAAGCGTCTGCACATGATCTCAACCTTCTAACTACAGCGGTACAACTTCAAGTTGTACCACTAAGTGTAACACTGGAATGTTATTATCAGAGAACGGCTTTGGTATAGCGTCCGTGCCAATATTTTTCACTCTTCTTTTTTTGGACAGATAGCGAATCTTCTACTGCCCCCTTTTTTAAATGTCTTTGGAGGCTCTTATTCCAAAATTTTAATTCCTGCTTGGGATGGGTATTAGAAGGGAGACAAGTTATGCACAATAGACAAGGCCAAAAAACTGCCGCCGTGTTCACGCGGAGTACGATCACGTTAAACATGTGAGTCCGTAAGTCCTTCCGAGAGGTTGGTGGTAGGGGAAGGAGGGTACGGTCCCTGTGGATGCCTCCCCCACTGGGTTCCGGTCTAAATTGGGTGGCAATTCTCGGCCGTCCAAGCAGTTGCCTTACACCTTTCTGGTAGGTCGGACGGTCTGGGTCTCAACAATAACAATAGACAAGGCATTTACAGAGAGGGGGGTATTTTTCAGTTATTCTTCAGTTCTCAAATTGAATTTGGGGATATTTTTTTTTAATTTATATTGTATTTTATATAATTATTTTATTTTTATTATTATTTTATATTTCCTTGAATTCATTATTTTTTAATTGTTTCTGCTAACCTCTACGCATTATGGCATTATAAATGTTAATCATAAGCGCTTTCTACCAAATGTCGTCAAAATACAAAGTAGTGTCAATTAAAATTTGGCCCTAAATTTTTAGCTTGGCTAATTTAATGCTCCTACAATCAGAAAAACTTTGTCCAGCCAGCCTTGTTCCATAGTTTCACAGTATTTTGTTTGCCTGACACTTATTGTCAGAATGAATGTTTAGCCCTTGCCTTTTATATCCCGAGACGCATGTGTTTTATTATTATACGACCATCTAATTTAACATAAACCATATACCTATTCAAATTAAATTAACTTCAGAACAAATAATTCATAATTGCACTATTGAGATAAAGCCTTAAAAAAATTCAGCATTTGATGTATAACTACTGAAGTAAAAGGACTCTAATCTATAGATTCCTTTAATGAAATTTTTATACCATGAAGTAAAATTTTCCCTTTGCCTTTATATTGTAAACAATGTAATTAAGAATAATATCGTTGCCATTCGTCCAACAATTATTAGGCCCTTCTTACCGCAACGTACTAAACCGTTTTATACAATCGTATATAGATGATACAAGTTTACCAAACAATACGAAATATACGAAGAATGAGAATGTCAAATGGAATCCCAAACTTAAAATATTTTATAATTATATTATACCTGTTAAATAAATATCAACATATATAAAATTATTGTTGAATAAAATATTGTTTAATAAAACTCATTTTGCTACATCAAATGGCGTAGAGAGCAAATCAAAAGATATATAAATATTTCGCGACTTCAGCAGTACAATTTCATTTCATGCAACGTTAAAAGTTTTCATAATGAGACCTAGTCAAAATACCATAATCTTGTAAATGAAGCAGCTTTTCGTTTAATTAAAATGAACTATTAACGCATTGAAGATTTCATTAAAAGCAATGATGTGTATGATGGAAGAATGATCTCTTAATGCATTAAATACGATGGTGCGGAAACTTCATTAGTTCTCTAGAAAATGTCCTTTTAAATGCAATGTTCGCCTGATTATATGCGGGACTATTAAAAAGTTCATTAAATGTAAAAGCTGTTCGTTCAGAGCTCTCAAAAGATTCATTTACCGAAAACGAAATGGAAACAATTTGTAATGTGCGATAGCATACAGTGTAATTATGTTCTTGGGATACTTTTGCCAGAAAGTTAAGTTATTGCAAAAATTTAGCTTTCAAACGATATTCAAAATTAATGCATACCAATGCGTAAATCATGAGCAAATAGTTTTGATTGCTGCACATTCAGTTCTTAGAAACGCCATCTCGATGAATTAAGCATTGTAGTAGTTTATTATGTAATTCGCAAAATTAAATTTATGTATGTAATATTTTTCTGCAGTCAAACTTCGTTGTGCAGTTACCATTCAAGGGACCATCGACGTTTTGACGCTATAACCGAGTGACTGTATAAACGATTACCAAGAAAGCTAAATTTAAAAATTTAGCTTTCAAAATATATTCAAAATTATTTTACAGCAATGTGTGAATCATGAGCATATAGTTTTGCTTGCTGCACGGTTATTTCCTAAGAAGGGCATTTCGATTTAGCGTTGTAGTAGTTTATTATTTAATTCGTGATATTTCGTTTACTGTGCATGTGATCATTTATTTCACAGTCAAACTTCGTTAAATATTTATCATTCAATAGACCGTCGAAATTATGACGCGTTAAACAAGTGACGGCATAAACGATATGTGGTGAGATAGCCCTGTGGTTAAGACCCGGGTTTTATTTCCGGCTCAGTCCAAACTGTCCTCGTGTACGGGCATGGCAAATCTTTGGGATCAAAAGTCCTTCCAAAAGGGTGTTGTAGGGGACGAAAGGCAAGGTCCTTGTGAATGTTGCCCCCAATGGGGGCCGGTCTAAATTAAGTGATATTGTCCCAATCGCTCAAATAGATAATTTACACCATCGAGTAGGTTGGATGAATTGAGTCGAAAATAAAAATGTACAAGCGATAAGATATTTAAAATGTTGGTACATAGTATAAATTTCGTAAATTGTATTATTAGTGCATATAGTAATTTTCTTTAAGTATTTTATATGTTTTGGAAAAAAATACAGTCTAATACAAAACAAGAATACAAATATTTAAAAATGATAATACAATTTTTCATCAGATACGATCAGTAAATTTTTGTGAGATTATATGAAAGCCGTTAATGTCGTCTCGAAGTACTCGCAAGCACATTTGGATCTCCATCCTTTTCTTCATGCATTTTTTATAATATAAGAATGGCTTCTAAGGCATCTCTTATGTTTAGTACTGATTCTACTTGATCATTTAAGTCACTTTTTCAGTACTGATTCTTCTCGATCATTTAAGTCATGTTCTCAGTACTAATTCTACTCGATCATTTAAGTCAGCTTCTCAGTACTGATTCTTATCGATCATTTAAGTCATCTTCTCAGTACTGATTCTACTCGATCATTTAAGTGATCTTCTCAGTACTGATTCCTCACGATCATTTAAGTAATCTTCTTAATTTATTCTTCTCGCTCATTTAAGTCATCTTCTCAGTACTGATTCTACACGATCATTTAAGTCATCTTCTTCTGCAGCACCATCTTCTCCAGCATGAATGCATCCAATTCAATGGCTTGACTGACGTTGCTCAGTTGAATTAAAAATAAATATAAATGATACAGATATTGATGGATCGGAGGAAGTACTTGGACGCTGACAATTTTTCAAATTACTTACACTTTAAATGTATATTCTCTCGTACGATGGCATGTGTCTTAGATTCGTGCTCCGTACGTGCAGCACGCATTTTCACAAACATGAAGTCGTCTGAGGAAACTCTGCATAACTTTTTAAGAATATCATCACGACACATTCATTAATCTTCGTTAGTCGCAAATGTCATACCATACAGAACATGCCGTGGTATAATCGAAAATGTGTTAGACAGTCTTTAAATTTAGTATGATTAATCTAACAAGCGGGACAGAAATGTGTAGGTCAATAGATTAAAAAAAGTTGTCGAAGTCCAATATTTAATTGAAATTATAATACGTAACTAAAGACTAAACTGAAATTAAGATTATTACATCATTTCACAAAATGTTTCCCGTCTTAGATTGTCTGAAAAATTATTTGCTTTCTCCAATCTGTTGTGACTTTTCATGACTACAGACTTTATTTACGTTCTTAACAAGGATTTTTAAATATGATTTTTTAGATTATTTTTAAAATAATGTTTAAAGTTCATTTTGAAGCCATTAAAAATTATCTTCTGCTAAAAGCATTATCACAGCTGAATGAATTTTTATAGAAATATATGTTTATTCTCCGTTTTTAGTATTTATAAACCGAATTTCAGAACAGTTTTATTTAAGAAACATGTAAATGATCCCAGAATTGAATTTGCAATGGAATGTAAATATTCAGAACACTTTAAGTAACGAAAATATAACAATTCACAAAAATTTAAAAAAAATATTTACAACTAGAAAAGTTCTTACAATTAAGTAGTAAATAAAATATGTTTAAATTGGCACAGTGATTTTAAAATCAAGAACAATTTATACGATTCAAGGTGTTTTTCCCCATATCTATTAGCAATGGAGTTATCAGGCATAAAATTTGTTCACTTTTAATATGGTAATGATATTTTACATATTGGAGCATTTTTACAGCGAATAAAATTAAATAATATTATTTTTATATTTTATCTGCTATATTGTATAAATGATATTCCAAATTAATTATTTGCAATTATCTTTTAAGCCATCCATTACATTGCAATATTTTTTTAATTTCTTCCGCAATACATTGCCATCAGCAGCATATGAGGAGGGTGTAATACGGTAAAATTGTCCTTCTCAAAAATTACTACTCTAGGACTTACCTATGATGCCTTCACTAAGGGTGGAGCATGTAAACTCCCGGTTCTCAAGCCGGAGAGACAAGTACACAAAATATAAATAAACACACTTATCTAAATTCACCAATTTATTTAATATTTAAGTTATAGATATCCATTTAAGTCTTGATTAATAATACTATTCATAAATCCATTATTAAAATATATCTAGCACTGACAATATTTCATTAATAAACATATTTACACACATAATATAATTGAGATATATTTTTAAACAGTTTCTTTTAAGCTACCGACACTCAAATTAGTTCTTTAGTTCAAAATATAAGAACTCGTTATTATAACAGAGACTCGTACGAACTGATTGTTCATTATTAGAATAACCGTTAAATGTGTGCCTTCCGTGCTAATTAGTGACAAGTGAAACCTATAATTACCTCGTCTCTTTCGCATTCAACACTTATTCGCGCAATCACTATGCTGTCAGATACTATTGCACATAACATATCTGAGCCACACTTTCATTTTTAGCGCTCACATTAGATATATTTTTGCACAAAACCAAGAGACATGTTATTAGTTCGTTCGAAAATTGAAGTCTTCTGAACCTTCTGGAACAAAACTTTGGGGCATTTTTTTATTCCCCCCTTTGGTTTCCTACCACTGCTCCCATTTGTCGTTGATGCAGAAGGGGATGACCACTGTTTATCTATGATTGTGTTGCAATTGGTTCCCTCTGCTGCATTTAGATAGCTCATTATTTTTCTTGGCATTTGAAATTGGGGGTGGAACATGTAGTACAAATATTTTATTACAGAGGGGGGCACAGGACACCCCCATATGCTGCTGCCGTCTTTGCAACTTTACCCAAATCCGCACAAACACGCACTACAAATTTATCGATGTGATTGCCAATTGTCAGAGACTCCTACTTCAGTTTCTACTACACAACCTTTATAGAACATCATATTTTTCTCTCAACCACTTCTATCACTTTTTTCAAGTTCTAGTGTGAGATTTTAAAAGGGGTGAACTTAGATAATGAGACTTTGATTTAGTGTATCCTGGTTATCAACTTAATAAGTGTATGGGTGAGACAACTTGAAATATTTCTTTCATTTTTAAACTGATGAGTTATTTGTAAAAAAAAATAATAAATAACTACTGAAAATAATATTACTTTATTCAATTACGTAAATAGTTCTTTAGAAAAAGTATTTTCTTGAATTCCGAAAAATTAATATTCTGAAACTTCCCCTTTGATCATATATATATATATCTTTTTATTTCACATTTTATGGAAATTCAAATAACTCAATTTTTGTCGTTGAAAATATGAATGAGGTTTTGTCAAATTTGCAAAAAATCCTAATGAAAATGTTTTATCAAGATGAAAAAAATACATGTAAAAGTTATTTAAGCCATTTAATAAAACGTACTGTTCAGCTTCACTAACTCGATCTATATTGCTGCGTTAATTGCACCATTTAAGCATGAAACGATTCACTGTTGAAATATCAAAAATATGCGCTATCACTAAAAGGATTGGCATTAAGGAATCGCAGATATGATTCCTTATTCTTGAAACTGTGTTTCTTAATTAAGAACCAAAGTTTTATACAATTAAATAAAATAATACATTGCATCCAAGAATAACACACTACTTTCCAAAGACTTTTTAGAAGACGGATTCGATATGATAAATGTGAGTCTTATGCCGATGTCAAGCTGAACTTGTTTGACCCAATCCACCATCAAGCAAAGCCACGTCGTCCATATTTTTTTTATTTCTAGCTGCAGCACTTGATACAAATCATTCACTAGTGTATAAATGCACAACACCAAAAATACAGGAGAAAACTATTACAAGAAATAAGAAGCATGGACAAGCAACAAAAACAACAATAAAACAAACATAGGAAATACATGAACGGTAGCCAAAAACATAACTCCAACACAGTCATACAGCTTGAACGGCCTGCATCCTCTCCCTTGCGCGCCAATACCTCTTGTTCGTCCATAAAATAAGTCACCGGAAACAGCCCGAGAAACACCCACCAAGTCAAAATCCCAGTCGCCAACGGTTTTAGGCTCGTATCACAATTCGACCAGACCTGCCTGGCCATCTAAAATATTCCAGTTTATGATCAGAAGAATAAAGAGAGGATCCACCAACACTACAATCCCTTAATCCCTTAGTAGGGGTTGGTCAATGTCCTCAAAAGGGCGACCTGAAAAGGTGGCGTAAAATTTTCCAAAGGTACTGACGAACATGCGATTAACACAATGAAAATTCATTGCCATAAAGACTAGTACAAACAAACATAAAATTCGAAATGCATTGATTTCTGGAATTGCCATAAATACCATACTTCTCATCTGTAGTCGATATATGTGTTCCATTAATTTTTGGAAGCCACTCTTGGTCAATAAATCATTGAACTACAACTTATTAGCTTTTCTTGACTAAATAATTGATAATATGATAGTGAACGATAAGCAATGTTATATTACGATAAACAATATCATAATATACGTTTAAAAAAGTGGCATTTTAATTTATTTTTCTTAGCATGACAATGAAGGTTGAAAATATAAGTGTGTGATAAGTAATACGTATAACCTACAAGTATATTCTTGGAACATATGCCAAAAGCTATTCTCTTTATAATCGCAATTTGACACATAATGTAAAAAAAATGTGTCTTTAAGAACCTATTGATATATGGACTAGATTATCGAAATTATATCACTGATTAATAACATCGACTTATTTAACCTCCTTAAATCCATAGAAATGTGTTAGTAGGAAAAACAAAGAATTTCACTAAACTAAAACTTATCTTGTTTAGCTAAGACATGCATCCTGTTTATGTCCATGCGTTACTTTATCAAAACAGATTATGGAGCTGTTATTTCATTTAATTTTCATTACATGACTCTGAAGTTTGAAAAGATAAGTGGGTAATAAATAAAGTGTAACACATACAAGTATATCTTTACAAAACTTGACAAAATATATTACATCATATTTTCTTTATAATTGCAAGAAATCCAATGATTACGAAAATACCGTTATTTTCTAATACACAAAACAATATAGAGTGTTGTTCTCATCTAGAAAAGTGTTATAGTGCAAATTTCATTTGTCTTTGAATAGTCTTACTTCTGAAGTCAAATTATTTTTCCGATTTATTTAGAAACTGTAGCGTGACAGTCTGTATATATAGCATGTTCTTTAAGCTTGAATAATCTAATAAATATCTTGCTATACTGGTAAAGTAATATAGTTTTAAATATTTTTATAAATTGTGATTCAAATCAGCTCTCCCTCGCTTTCAGTTCTTAAATTAAGAATATAAAATTTGGATATACATAATTTAAACAGCATATATTACCATATATGTTTAATATAATTGCAGCAAATGTTTAACTTAGTAATAAATAAAAATGAATACTTGACAATTAAACCGAGCCACATAGTTACACTTTAAAACTTTTAAAGAATTTGGCGTACTTCTTTCTCACTTGATCCGAAACTGCATAATTTACACGATGACGAAACGATGACGAAGTTTAAAACAAACAATAATAAAAAACAACAAATAATAAAATAATAATTTAAAAAAGCGTAAACAGGAAATTTAAAAACGGTATATTTGTTTATTTTTCGACATTTCAATAAAAAACTATTTCATTTGTTCTGAATAAATTTGCACTTTAAAACGTTTTAACCATCTGTTAGTAACTTAAATAAAAAAAAAGTTACGCAATTTTACGCATATGCGATTTATGCGCGAAATATGCGATTTTAAAAGCCAACCCGTTAAAGATTACGCTGTGAGACATAAATAGTACATGTACAAAGACGCACGCAGTAAACATTGAAGACACCAGTATGATACACAAGTACCTAAATAGGTAATCAAACATTTTGTGTACATTGATACATAATTAATATATTATAAACACTGAAGTCCAATATATATATATTAAATATTCAGTTTTAAATCATTTACTTGGTTTTAAACTTGATACACTCAACATTTTTAAGGTAATTATATATATTTTCAGTAACAACTCCTTTCCAGTTTTATTATTCATCCCTAATATATTTAGAGGTTTCACTACTTGTTCATAAGGATTATTCCATGTTTGATAACTGATCTTTAAACATATCGTAAAAATACACTGAGAAGTAAAGTGCAGTTAAAGCATACTATTTATTCTAGTTTAAAGTAGTTAATGCTATTAAGTGATTATCTTAAAAACATTCGAAAAATCTCTCTTATTTCAAAACATTTCATAATCTAGGTAAAAATTCCGTACTGCTTGCCATTCAAACCATTTATTTTAAAGAACTGACTTAACTAAAGCCGCAAAAGCATATATATGGTAAAATGTAATTAAGTTTCTGAAAGAAACACTGAGAAAGAAGAATTACGATAAAAGGATTTTGTGATTATTTTAAAAGTACATAAATAGATAGCGAATTGTTAAAATAACTTTCCATTTTTATCGCTATGTTACAATGCATTGTGTCCTCTATGTCTTTATTGAATGTCTTTCTAAAGGACGCAATATTTCAAAAGCCTGAAATAAGTCTTTTGCAGCGTTCCACATAATGTGCATTGATCTGTTCCTTACGATATGTGAATAAACTGAATTTTCAATAACGATAAACTGTGTTTGAAATCTTTAAAGGTAACCTCTAAAAAAAGTATACATGATTCAGTTTGACTTACGCCGCGTAAGAATTGGAAAATTTTCCTATTTCAGTATATATTAAACAAAGGAACAAAGTACATTTTTAAACCTTTCCTAAACTCCATAGTTAAAATGAATAAATTTTCAGTATGAATTTCATTAATAAAATATATTACTATTAATTTATGTCTTTAAATACTAGTTGAAGATATATATATATATATATATATATATATATATATATATATATATATATATATATACATATATATATATATATATATATATATATATATATATATATATATATATATATATATATATATATATATATATATATAAATATATATATATACATATATATATATTTATATATATATATATATATATATATATATATATATATATATATATATATATACATACATATTATATATACATATCATATATATATATATATATTATATATATATATATATATATATATATATATATATATATATATATATATATATATATATATATATATATATATATATATATATACAAATACATATATATATATATATATATACATATACATATATTAAACAAAGGAACAAAGTACATTTATAATGGGATATTAAATAACCACGTGTGAACCATATATATATCCTCATATATATATATATATATATATATATATATATATATATGAGACAACATTTGGTACGTGTAATGTGGATATACAGAAAAAGAAATGTTTAGAATTTCAGACGAATTGGATGATTTATTGCACTGAAAGATCTACACAAAGTGAGCACGTCAATATGGCGTTGGTCCACATCTGGCCTTGATACAAGCTGTTGCCCGACGTGGCATTGATGCATAAAGTTGCCGGATGGTGTTCTGAGGAATGTCGATCATTCCAAATGGCCTCAAATTAACGAGCTAATTCGTCTACATTCTGGAATGTTCACAGGCGACGCCCCATTTTAACTCAAATGCTCTCAATAGGCGAGAGATCTGGGGATCTGGCTGGCCAAGGAAGTGCGTCGTAAACACGCAGATAATCAAAAGAGTGACATGTGTGGTCTGGTCTTAACTTGCTTCTTCTTCTTCGACCCAGACCGTCCGACCTACCAGAAAGGTGTAAGGTATCTGTTTGGACGGCTGGGAAGTGCCACACAATTTAGACCGGAACCCAGTGGGGGAGGCATCCACAGGGACCGTACCCTCCTTCCCCTACCACCAACCACTCGGAAGGACTTACGGACCCACATGTTTAACGTGATCATACTCCGCGTGAACACGGCGGCAGTTTGGGCAGCGGCGGGAATCGAACCCGGGAATACCGAGTGCAACCTCCGCGCGCTAACCACAGGGCTACCGCGCCCCACGGTCTTAACTTGCTGAAAAGTTAGTCCGGTATGTCACGAAATGAATGGCAATAGAACAGGTAGTGGAATGTCGACAATGTACCGCTATGCTGTGATGGTGCCACGGAGGACAATCAAAGGGGTCCGGCTATCAAACTAAGTGGCACCCCAGGCCATAATTCCCTGTTGTCGGACCGTGTGTCGTGTGAGAGTAAGAGCAGGATCCTGACGATGCCCGAACAGTCTCCAGACACGGCTGCGCTGTTCGTAGGGACTCAGTTGGAAACGGAACTCATCACTGCAGACAATTCGTTTCCAATCCAAATAACTGCTCGTCAATTGGGTCCGGCACCATTGCAATCGCTGTTGACAGTGCATAATGGTCAGTGGTAGGTGACGTAATGCGAGACGCGAGTAAAGATTCCGCTCCCGTAGTTTTCTATTAATGGTCCGGGTGGTCAATTATGTGTTATCACACGTTGGATGATTGATAACAACGAACCTCGTGTTGTCAAAACTTCTCTGACAATCGCTTTATCTTTCCGTTCTGTCGTCACCCTAGACCGTCCGCTACCCGCTGAAATCTGCCATTCCGGACCCATTCCTGCCAACATCGTCTAATTGCTGCATCGTTCCTACCCAAATGCCGAGTGATTCGTGGTGTGCCCATCCAGCCTCATGCAGACCGACCTCACGCCCTCTTTCAAGCTCCTTCATATGATCCTTCATAGTGGCCGCGAATTCATCGTCGAGGCATTTTTACAATCAAGGTACATAAACGTAATCGAAATGAACTGCACGTTTTGTTCCTGAAAGTGAGGTTCGTACCTTATATACACCACCATTGTGCTCAGTTTCTCTGCGCTGTCATCATTATCTGAACTAAAAAATGCCATTCTTCAGCAACATGCAAATTTTAAAATTACTTTTGATTGGAAACAATGTAAAAACTGGATTTTCGCAATTAAAAAACAGCAATTAAATATGGTATATAACCTTTTTCTAAGTACTGCATTTGATAACGTTCATTTTAAACATTTATTCTATGATTTGCTCATTACCAGAAGTATAAATCTTAATGGTTATTTATATGTCACAGACGTAAACTTTAATGACGAATCAAAACAAAATACTAAAATAAACGAATATTGTACCTTGAATTTTACTAATTCTGTCTTAAATAATTTTAAAGATAAATAATTTTTTAAAATCGGTTTCCAATTACTTTCCAGTCAAACATGTAAATCCTAAAATTGCTTATAAATATGATAAACCGCTAGGACGTTATATTTTCAACTATAATCAAATTGCCAAATTAGTAGATATTAATCAAAACTATGAATTGGATAAAGAGTCATATTGCCACTGTCATTTAGAAAAATACAAAGACTTCGTAGATAAGCACCATGGGCATGTTATAACGGGAAATCTAAATATTATTAATTATGATGCACTAAGATCACTGATGTTACTGGGTACTAAGTACCGTCTACCTACTAAATTTAAACATAAATTAATTTGTAAAGGTTTATTTCTTGACTTAAATAAATTTATCTATAAAATCAGTTATAAATATCAAATCCCTGTAGAAGCCTTTAAACCCTGGAGAGTCTTAATAGAGCAATACTTAAATCATTATATATATAATCAGAAAATTAATAATTCATATAAACTTAATTCAATTAAAAATGATATTAAAGAAATACAAAATGATTTTGTCATTACATATGTCGATAAAGCATGTGGAAACTACTCAATTATATGTAAATATTACTATAAAAATACCCTTCAGTCACACTTACTTAATAATCAAATCTATAATTTACATAAAACTAACCTTAAAATCTTATACAATAGAATATCAGCCAAATATAAGCAAATCCATTTAAAAAATAGTTGTAATAACATTCCATATATTGTTTTAGTACCCAAGTTTCATAAATCCCCTGTTGCTTTTCGAACCATTACCAGTGGGCATAATTCTTACATTACTAATGCTGGAAAATTATTATTAAAGATATTACATGAAATATCCTTGTCAGATGAAATCTCAAATAATTGTCATATTGTAAAAAACAGTTTTGAATTAGTTAAGAAATTGAAAACTCTTACAAATATTCGTAGTATTTATACCTTTGATTTCAAAGATTTGTTTAATAATATTAATATAGATGATCTGTATAAAGTTATATTAGGAATTTTTGAAAAATATAATATCAACCTAAAATATTCAAATTTTCTATTTAAAAAATTACTTAACTTCACTCTTTATGAGAATTATATTCAACATGGTGGTACTTTTTTTAACAACAGGTTGGTATCCCACAGGGGGGGTGTGCCTCATCATTGTTAGCTAATCTGTATTTATTCTTCTATGAAAAAAACATTAATCCAAGCTTGCATATGCACATGTTTAGATATTTAGATGACATTTTATGTGTATCCCCAAATAATAATATCCCTATAGTATTAAACTTTTATCCAAAAAATTTACAATTAAATGCAAGTAATAATGACACAAATGTTGCAAACTTTTTAGATTTAAATTTAAATTTACAAAATTGTAATATGGTTATAAACTTGTATGATAAAAGACAGGATTTTAAATTTAATACATCAAAAATTCAACATTTTGACTCTTGTTTGCATATATCTGTATTTAGAAATATTATAATAAACCAGGCTCTTTGAATCAATAAAATTTGTGATGAAGATTATAAATTAGCGCACTTTATGGAATTATTGAGTACAGCGACTAATAATGCATATCCCCCCAGTTTGTTATTAAAATTATCAACTCAGTGTATCAAATTTCACTCGATAACATCCTAGAAAACATTCCCAATTATAGTGACTAACATACAGTAGGAAAAAAAAAAATATATATATATATATATATATATATATATATATATGTATATGTATATGTATGTGTATGTGTATGTATATGTGTATATATGTATATATATATATATATGTGTGTATGTGTATGTGTATATATATATATTATATATAATTATTAATTATATAAATAAAAATGAAAAATAATAAACTAAGTCAAAAACATTAGAAAAATCAAAAAATAGGAAAATAAGATGCATTAACATTAATGTTTTGAATTTTATTTTCGCAAAAAAATGTAACTTTTGTCAGTATTGAAACTACGTTTTGAGCGCCCTTATAATGGTGTATAGTGGCATTCTCGATTATCCATTTTTCATATGAATTACTTGTTTAGTAGGAATTTTCATCTTTGATTCATATTCATATTCATGTTTGCATATTTGGGAAGTTGTATTCTGAATTGCTTGTCCAGTCTCCAGCTTAGACTTACTGGACGGGTTTGGGAGTAACTCCGTGAACGTTCGTACTGCCTCCCTGGTAGAATTTCGACTTGTTCATTCCGGTGCTTCTAGATTAAGCTGTTGAGGTTGATCGTGTATACACGTGGTAGAAGAATGGTTCATGCCGCATGGTAATACAATTTTCTTAATGTATCCTTTTTTCATTTTTTGTTGCCTGTAGTCTGAGTTTAAGTATTTATAGTAATGTACTATTGCTTAATCTGAAACAGGCATTTGTTTGGGTTAATTGGAATTAAATACTCAGACCTGACGATGAATTTAATTCTAATTAATCATCGAATTTGGGATGGTGCTGTTCTTTTCTCTTATCGGCATTATGGCTTTGAATTTGCTTCTATGGTGATGTTAATATTACTTGAATTGTATTTTTTTTTATTTTTACATAATTCTTATTATTACATTTCAAATATTTACCCATATACTTGTCTGCTGCATTATGCGCGTATTTTATATTGGTTTCTTATTTTCTGTCTAGTTGTTTACGAGTTTCTGTGGTAATATTCATTTTTAATTAGTTAGAACTGAATTACACTAAAGTTAGCTGCATTTGCGCTGAATTGGTGTCAAATTTTAACTTTATTTTTAACTCATTATCCCTAATCTTATCACTTTAAAATGTCTTGTAATTGTATTCCTAGGTAATAACTCTATTCTTAGCCATTGTTTTTGTGATCGATCTTAGTTTTTCATATATTGAATATCTTATTGTTTTTTGTGATCGTACGTAGCCTTTCATACGTTGAATCTCTGATTTGTTGAACCATTAAATAAATGTATATTTATTGGAAGAATTTGAATCCTGTATTTACAGCAATGGTTGTATTATTCCTATATTATTCTTAGATTATATTAGTTCTAAAGTAAAAATTGTGTTTCATGTTGTATTGATGGATGTTAATTTGAATCAATTTATTCTGGAATAGTCAATGTGTATATGTATATTTTTCCACATCTATCCTAGTTTTGCTTATTCCTAAGCATTTATTTAATCCAGGTTTTAATGTGTCTACACATTAGTTTATATATTTTCAAAGTGTTTTAGATGATCCATTAGTTTGAAAAATAATGGTACCTTTCATATGTTCTAATTGTGTCTCCACCTTTGTAATTGAATTAAGGTGCATTCTTGGATAAAGAGTCACTTTTTTAATGCAAGTGCCTTTATTTTGGGGAAATAAAGGTTACAATCTTTCCCTATTACATGATGTCTTATTATAAAAAATTATCGACTGGCAACTGGATGCTCTCTAACATCCAAGCTCGGTATTCGAGAACTTGTTGGGGTTCTCCTAGATCGTTATCCAGCTACCAACAATATCCTTTATCCTCTACGACTATTCCATCTTCATTCGGTACTTCCAGCCAGTATTCCTTGTTCACTTCATATAACTTTCAATCGTACAGCCATACATCACTAAATAACACACTTAAATTTAAATCTTGTAAATCTAATAGATGTAAAACTTGTCCGTTTGCTAATAGTAATCAGATCAATTGTAACAATAATCTTGTCTTCTGTAAAACATATAATTGTATCTACCAAATTGTATGTAAAAAATGTAATATGTCATATATAGGTCAAACCAGCAACCCTCTGCATCTCCGAATTAACGTACACAGGAATCACATAAAAAATTTTTCAAATAATGCAACTTCCTTTAATGAATCAAAATTTGAATACGAACATTTTTCTAAACATGGGTTCTACAACATTGAAATTAGTATTCTGTGTATTCAAAAAAATTACTATGACAGATTGTTTCTTGAAAATGAATTCATTTGTGCACATAAAACTATTTTTCCATATGGACTCAATCAAATATTTAATCATCATAATATAGTTAAAAAGTCCTTTAATTCTCCTAATGAAGACCATAATATTTATAATTCCTTCAACAATCATAAAAGTAAATCAAAAAGAACTAAAAGAGCAAGTAAATATAATAAAAAATTGCCATCATTATCTGAACTAAAAAATGCCATCCTTCAGCAACATGCAAATTTTAAAATTACTTTTGATTGGAAACAATGTAAAAACTGGATTTTCGCAATTAAAAAACAGCAATTAAATATGGTATATAACCTTTTTCTAAGTACTGCATTTGATAACGTTCATTTTAAACATTTATTCTATGATTTGCTCATTACCAGAAGTAAAAATCTTAATGGTTATTTATATGTCACTGACGTAAACTTTAATGACGAATCAAAACAAAATACTAAAATAAACGAATATTGTACCTTGAATTTTACTAATTCTGTCTTAAATAATCTGAAGATAAATAATTTTTTAAAATCGGTTTCCAATTACTTTCCAGTCAAACATGTAAATCCTAAAATTGCTTATAAATATGATAAACCGCTAGGACGTTATATTTTCAACTATAATCAAATTGCCAAATTAGTAGATATTAATCAAAACTATGAATTGGATAAAGAGTCATATTGCCACTGTCATTTAGAAAAATACAAAGACTTCGTAGATAAGCACCATGGGCATGTTATAACGGGAAATCTAAATATTATTAATTATGATGCACTAAGATCACTGATGTTACTGGGTACTAAGTACCGTCTACCTACTAAATTTAAACATAAATTAATTTGTAAAGGTTTATTTCTTGACTTAAATAAATTTATCTATAAAATCAGTTATAAATATCAAATCCCTGTAGAAGCCTTTAAACCCTGGAGAGTCTTAATAGAGCAATACTTAAATCATTATATATATAATCAGAAAATTAATAATTCATATAAACTTAATTCAATTAAAAATGATATTAAAGAAATACAAAATGATTTTGTCATTACATATGTCGATAAAGCATGTGGAAACTACTCAATTATATGTAAATATTACTATAAAAATACCCTTCAGTCACACTTACTTAATAATCAAATCTATAATTTACATAAAACTAACCTTAAAATCTAATACAATAGAATATCAGCCAAATATAAGCAAATCCATTTAAAAAATAGTTGTAATAACATTCCATATATTGTTTTAGTACCCAAGTTTCATAAATCCCCTGTTGCTTTTCGAACCATTACCAGTGGGCATAATTCTTACATTACTAATGCTGGAAAATTATTATTAAAGATATTACATGAAATATCCTTGTCAGATGAAATCTCAAATAATTGTCATATTGTAAAAAACAGTTTTGAATTAGTTAAAAAATTGAAAACTCTTACAAATATTCGTAGTATTTATACCTTTGATTTCAAAGATTTGTTTAATAATATT